>VYZX01030829.1:982-45965 GCA_013401335.1 Brachypteracias leptosomus
GCAGCTTCCTTATATGCCCCCCATTCCAGCTGTCCTTTCTTCCACTCCTTGTAAAGTTTCTTTTTGTGTGACAGTGTGTCCAGGAGCTCTTTGCTCATCCAGGCAGGTCTCCGAGCACTCTTTCCTGCCTTCCTCTTTGTCGGTATACTTTGCTTCTGGACATGGAGAAGGTGATCCTTGAATACTCACCAGCTGTCCTGGGCCCCGTTTCCCTCTAGGGCCTTGTCCCACAGTACTTTGGCCAGCAGATCCCTGAAGCAGTCAAAGTCTGCATGCCTAAAGTCCAGGGTTTTAAGCTTAGAATACATCCTCCTAGTTGCCCTGAGGATCTTGAATTCTAGCGCTTCGTGGTCACTGCAGCCAAGGTTATTTCTGAGCCTCACATTGGTCACCAACCCTTCCCTGTTGGTGAGAACAAGGTCCAGCATATCACCTTTTCTTGTTGGTTCCTCTACCATTTGAAGGAGGAAGTTGTCATCTACGCAATCCAGGAACATCCTAGATTTCTGGTGCCTTGCTGTGTTGTCCCTCCAGCAGATGTCAGGGTGGTATGTATGTATCGCTCAATAATAAGTACTTTTTTCTGTCCTGGTGGATTCATACTCTGAAAATTAAGGCTGGGAAAAAAAAAAGAGAATTGCCCTTCTTTAAGGACCCATGAGTTACTGAGGTGATTACCTGTAGCCCATAGGACAAATGAGGAGGTTGCGTTCATAAAGGAGAGCAAGATGTTTTGGTTCCTTTGCAGACTACAGCATAATAAAAAGTAGAGGTGAGATTGTTTAAAGGACTAGCTGTTATTACAGTCTTCAGAGAGACAGGGAACTTCTTGGCACACTGGAGCTTCTTTAATTAGGCTTAAAGGCTGCTTAGCAGCTCTCTGGTTTGGATGGATGTATGCCTTCTGGAGAACGGCAGCTTAAGCTGCTGAAGCACTGGACATACTTTTTCCAAAATAAATCTCGGTCGGCGGTATTCTCAATCTGTCTTTGTTTTGGAAGAATGAGTGTTATCATTCAGATTTTAGCCATTTAACATGTCAAAGGGAGAGACCAGAAGAGTCCAGACTGTTTAAAATTTTACTTTGGAAAAGGTTGTAAAACGTGATTCAGTGCTCATCACCAACTCTACTGTTGGAACCCAACATAAACCCTTTTCCTGCCGGTGAATCTTACATTAATAGGACTTTATATATAAACAGATCCTGTCAGTTATTTATTGTTTCAGTGGAATATTTCTTCTAAACTGTTTCAGAACCTGTTTGCTAAACTGGTATCTTGTCTATCAACAGGAAACTGCTGGAGTTTGGGCTCTTTTGCAAGTCATTTTTCCACCTAGTCGGCTTATGACTTGCTCTTGAGAAGGGCTGGGAGGCTTTCTTCATTATTTGTGGACATATTTACAGATGGTGATTAAAATTGTTACAGAGTAGAGAGTATGAGTCATAGTGGTAATATCTATGGGCCTTTTTCATAAGCTGTGGCCCCTTTAACATGAAGTATTGCAGAACCCAGTAAGGCTGTAGAATAAGATGCTCCTGGAAACTATGCAGGTTTTATTGGATTTTTAATAAAATATGGTGTGTACGCACATACTTTGTGAGGAATGAAGAAGGGGGAAAACAAACTAACAGCAAAAAGCATTGTTACGGTTCATGCCATTTCTCCTGAGATCTGTGGAAAAGATCCATGATTAAGACATGCAGACTTTTTTGTTTTCCTTTTTTCTTTTTTTTTTTTTCCTTCAGTGTGGATGCTTTGAGGAGTTTTTTGTTGGGGTATGGAGAAGACAGATATTTGTCTCTATTAGAAGAAAGTGAACTATTAGTAGTTTTAGGGTTTAATAATACTTCTTTGGTTTTTTTATAATTTCCAGTACTTAATATTTCTTTTCACCCTCTGCAGCAGGGGGCTGCTCATGATAAGGCAAGCTGATGAATTTCTTTGAGGTAAAAGTTCTCTGACTCTCAGCAGTCTGTAGCTACTTCCCATAGAGCCCAGTGGTTCCCAGCTGTGATTTGGCATCTTTAAGTAACAAGCTTTGTATTTGTGTAAACAAATATGTATCTTTGCTATAAATATTTTGCACGTAACCCACAGTTCAGGGCATCAGGACTTTTTCTGTGCAGTTTCATTTCTGGATCCATTGGACGCTCCTTTTTTTGTGGCCTCAGCATGCTGGGAAGATGTAGCAGACTGACGGTGACCCTTTGGCTTCTGAAAAAGGAGTTTGTCTTCCATTGGAGAGCTGATAAAGGAGATCATTTGTTTTGGCTGGAGAGGGAAATCTATACTGATGTTCTTGGCATGGTACTAAGTCATGCAATTATTTTACCTTGTGGTTTTCTTTTGAACCTTCACTTCCATGCTGTAGGGTATTTGACATGAAAATTTGAGCAATAAAACTTAAGGAAAACTTTCAGTTGAGCATTCACATAGTTTCTGAGGCATAAAAATCTGATTTAATTCAAACTTCTGATATGTTTTTTTCTAAATAATTGATGTAGCTGACAGTTAAAGACATAGGGTCATTGAGATCTCAACCCAGATAAAGGTAGTTTTTTTATAGTGACAAAACCCAACATTCAAATATACTCTTTAAGATGTAAAGACTCAGTTTCAAGTAAGCACATAGAGTATGTCTCAAGACTTCAACAGGCCCTGTGCCCACTCAGTTCATAATAAAGCTGATATAATAAAATGTTTTCTTTCCAGTTCCTTTCCCCTGTAGTGTTTCTTTTTTTCTTCACTCAGGCATTCCTAGTTTAGTTTATCTGTCGAAATAAGGCTTATGTGATCATACAGCCTCTTGTGTGCGCTTATCTGTTTTCATTTCTCTCATTTGCACTAAAGAGCTTTGATTACGTTGAACAGTTCTGACCAGAATTGACAGACAGGTAGAAATTTCAAAAATTGATTTATTGAGTTTTATGAGAAAAGGCATCTGGGTAAAGGATGATGCTATTAGAGCCCCAGCTGATTTTCAATTTCAATCCTTGACGCTTCTTTCACTCTTATGCGTGCAGCTGGTTTAGTGTCATGTAAGCTATTGTCAAAATTCATGCTAAATGATTTGTGAGAAAGATTTTGCTCAGTTTGAATATTACTCTCTTATTTGGGAAAGTCCTGAATCCCTATACTGTTACGATAAGTTTCCGATGTTTACCAGCAATTACAAGATCATAATTTATTAGGCTACACCTTCTTCTTCTAGGTTCTATTGGGTTGCAGATGCAAGTTTAATGTGGAGATCAGTTTGACAATCTCATTGTTGACATTCTTTCTCCAGTAAGCAGTTAAGAAGGGAAAAAAAGTCCTGCAGTACTGCTGCATCAGAACTGATGATCTAAACTGGGTGATTACATCCCATTACATTCCACTGCTGGTTGCTAAGTTGCAAGTTATCTTTGCTCATAAGTACAAACACTGAAATACTATTTATGCTGTCTTTTTTCTCTTGTCTCTGGATCTCAGGCTTAATTAACATAGCACTGGATTACAAATCTCTCTCCCTTCCTCAATTTCTTGCTGCAGGAACTGTTCTTTACTGAGAAAGAAACAGGTTCCAAACGTGTGCCCGGTCTTATGGATCCCAAAGACGAAGTTAACAAGTGTAACTTATTCTTTTGGCTGGCATTAAGTTCTGTATTTTAACTGCTGTGTTAAACCAGGGAGGTTCATGTAAATGTTTCCATAGGACATCAAGTTAATTCCAACTTCACAGGTCATAAATGCACAACTATTAAAGCCTTTACTGCCTCTGTAGCTGTACCCATGGTAATTGCCTCTGGGAGATCATAGAATTATAGAATGGTTCAGGTTGTAAGGGACCTTTCAAGATCATCTAGTTCCAACCCCCCTGCCATGGCAGGGACACCTCCCACTAGACCAGGCCTCCCAGGACCTCATCCAACCTGGTTTTGAACACCTCCAGGGATGGAGCATCCACAACTTCCCTTGGCAGCCTGTTCAGGTGTCTCACCACCCCCTGAGTAATGATGTTACGCTTCTTCCTAACTGCTTGCCCATGTCCCAGGCAGTGGGATTTTTTGATTGTGATGAGGGACGTGGGCTTCTGATCTCCATTATTATCTAAACAAGCCTTCCCTCAGCACAGCTGGGAAGGATCCTTTCTTGAGAAAGCATCATGGCTCTTTGAGCATTGGTGGTTTCGTGGTAATGAAGTACGTCTCTGATTTTTATGATCTGTCAGACATCTGTTAATCCCCAAAATTTTCATTGCTGGTTCTTTGGTTTTATCCATTTATATTGACAAAAGTCCTTTTCACACCTTTGCACAGAGGAATTCCGATTTTTGTCATTAGATGTGTTTTGATGGGAAGATTCTGCTCTTTATGCTGAGTGTGTGCTGCTGGAAATTCCCATTTACTGAATCAGTGGGTCCTGCAACAAAGACTGGAAAAACTCTTGTAGCATATCTGAAAAAATGAAGTTCTTTTCTTGTCATGATAAAAAAACTCAAAAAACTCATGTTGGATCATTTTTAGAGGAGTTTTCAGCCAGAAACGATTTCAGAGAGCATGATGTAATGAATGACCAGTCTGCTTATGGAACAGATTTTAACCATTTTTGTTGTTGCTTCGGGTTTTTTAAGGAATCATTTAGGGCACTTAGAGTCACATTTTTCTATAACAAATAACACATTCTATTTTCTGAGTTTTAGCAATGGGGTACTTTTACAGCAGATTTTTAGATGGTGTTGCTACGTGCCTTTCTGTTGCTTGTGCCCAGTCTTGATAAAGTCAAAAGCCTGTGGTGCCTTTCCTTGTTTGTTTTTCTTTCCCCTTGTTTGTTTTTCTATCCACAGCTTTGCTTCTATCTGGTTAGCTTTCCTGGAGTGTGTTGGAGAACTATGCTTAGGTGGTGACTTTGTCAGCTTCTTCATGGTCTTATGTATTCTGAGTTCTCATTTATTTTAATGAAAAGTTCCACTGTGGACAAACTCAGTGCTAAAATTCTCAGCACTTTTTCTCTTCAGCAACGTGCTAGTCTTCGAGTAATGAAAGCAAAGGGCAGGTTTCTTTTTCTTTTGCTGTTACTATCTGGTATCCTGTGGCATTGTATATCTCAACCTGTTGTTTCTCACCAGTGGAGTCCTTCATAATCTGTTTGTGGAGAGAGTTCAATATTTTCATGCTGCGTGCAGTATTTCAGATTTTTCAGCAACGTCTGGAGTTCCTGCCCAAGAGAAATTTTCCCCCTGGACTGCAATGATTAACTGTCAGCATTGTTTGCTATTAATAATTGCATGCAAAAATTAATCTTGGAACTCCTGTAATTTAGGTGTACTGTTGTGTGCAGAAGCCAGACCTGACACAGTTGGTTTTTCAACCAGATGATGTCTGTGGCCTCAGAAGGGAAGCAGTAGCCTGTCTTAAAGCTCCGTGTCTCTCAGATGTCAGGAAAAGCTCTGTTTCATCGTTGTGATGGGGACTAACCACTCCACAAACATTGGAACCCAACAGTGTGTCCAGGGAAGGCTGCAGGTACATATTTAGCAATAGCTTCTGCACTGGAGTTGAAGATGACCCAGTGAGTACAGGACACTGTTGCCTGGCATGAGAAGAGTGGATGGGAGCTGAATCAGCCCCAGGTAAACATTATCCAAACTACATGGTAGACAGGTGTGCTGGTGTCATTCCTTACCTCAACTGCATGGCAGGCTTGTCTGCCAGTGTCATTCCCCTGCTTCTTGTGAATAGTTGTGACACTGAGAGGAACATCATCTTACAGTTCTTTCGTCTGAGATTTGCCATCACTGTTGCTTGAAGTCACTTAAAACAGAGGTAAATTTAAATATATGTCTGAAATTTTCTGTTACCAACATATACGACCATGAATACTCTGTTCAACAATTGCTGTAGAGTCCAATTCACTAAGGTTGGGGAGATCCCCAGCTAGAGAAATCCTACGTCCTTGTAATGAGAATGCATCATAAAGTACTTTAATTTTCTGATTAGCAAGACAGGGCAAAGGTGTTTGTCCAGAAGCCTCTCACAAATAGGAAGTCTTCAAACATTTTGTGAGGTGGGAATGAACACTAAATAGGTTTTTTTGATGGTAGGCTTTGCATGAGTGTTTAATTTTCAAATATGTGTCCACTTCAGCAAAGGAGAGTGATTTTAAAGACTGAAAACTGTACACATAACATGATAAGACACAGAGGTGCTTTAGATCATAGCTTTTTCTCAAAGACAGGTCTTGGTGGCGCTTTGAATTTCATTCTAAAATGCATACAATTTCTGTAATTGCTGTCATAATTCAGATCAGTCTGTGAAAATTGTTATAGAGTTTCTATGAGCCTTAGAATTACAGAATACATTAGATGGGGTCTTTGCTGTCCAAAAGTGTGGATATATCTGTATGCCCATCATAAAAAACACCAACTAACAAAACAGCCCTCCCCCCAAAAAAAAATCAAACCCCAACAAACAACACACCCTAACCAATAACAACAAACTGAAGCTGCTCAAATCCCCACACCCTCAACAAAATTAAGAAAGTCCTGTGCTAAAAGGAATCGGGAGTTGCATGTGTATTTTTAGAACATTACAGCAATGCTAATTCCTGTGTAAACATCATTTATTTTCATTAATGGCTGATATTGCAAAGCATTATGTGGTGATTAACATTTTCTTGATGAATCTTTGGGGAAGGTTTTCCTAGCAAATATTAAATATTTGAAAATACTTCTTATAGGTTCTTAGTACATGATGGAAGGATTATTTTTAGTAGTAGTAGTAGTAATATTTAGCCTTGCCAAAGCTGGAAAGGCAGTTTGAAGGCTTTGCCCCAAAATCTGGGAATCAGTCCAGATGTAGTGGGACCTGTTTATTAGGTAAGCTATTCACTTTATAATTGACGTAAGGAAATGCTGTGGTATTAACATATTTTAAAATAACCTTCTGTGGTAGTAGTTAGAATGTTTCCAATAAAAACATTCTGCAGCAAGGATGTTCCATTCTTAACTAAGGGAAGATAATGTGTAACAGCAAAGGCAGAAAAGAAATACGAGATGGACACTTTCCAGCTTTGCAGCTCTGTGGGATTTTGCTGTATCCAATCAATTGGCGTGTCAAACACCTAACTTTCTGCCAAGGGACCTTTTCTGCTGCTGTATTTGCCACTGGCACTTACTGAGGCCAAAATGCACAGACCGTAGCAGGCTCTGCTGCATGTCTATATGATTCTGGTACCCATATGCTGAGAAGTGTGGTGAGATCATGATAGAGTATTTGAGAAATCCTTTCTGCACTGAAATGGAAATACCTTGGAGAGACGAGCTGTCTCTGCCTGGGATTTGTGGGTGAGTGACGTGACTACAGGCAGTGTAGTAGGTGGAAGTGAAAGCAGTTGATGGGTTGGAAAGTGGCTGCAGGAAATTCCATCTGGTCAGGGTGAAGGTCCCTTTGGGGGAAGTCTGTACAACACATATCCCTCCAATAGCTGGCCTGAGACACTTGGTCTATCCAGTAGCTGGTCCTGGATCCCAGTCTCCCTAGTTGTTGACATAGTCATTTGAGCTGTCAAGGGCCACAGCCTCACCCCAGCTGCTGGTGCAGACTCCCAGTTCAAAAATGACCCCTTATACAGAACAGCATGCACATGGAGCTCTTCTAGTGCCTGGCCCAAGGTACTTGGTCAACCCAGTGACTGCCCGTTGGGTCCAGTTGCCTCCAGTTACCTGATTTTTGAAAAGAACTAAAGTGATTGCTGGTTTGCCCATGGTCACAGCTGTAGAGGGCCTGATTTGCACAAAGTGACATGGTTTTCTTTTCAATTTTTTTAAGACACATTAGAAGTATCTCAAATTTCTTAAATTATTGCTTTTGATAGATTTTAGGTGGCATAAGCTGGATGATGTACACAGAAAGGAAGAATTTAGTGACATGGCCTTCACTTGGTCCAAACCTGGGGTAAAGCTCTGAGCAGATCATCCTCAACTAATGATTTATGCTTGCTGGAAACCTGTTTGTCATTTCTGAAAAGTAATATTAACTAGTGAAAAATGACTCTGTTCTGGGTATGTAGCAGTGAGCTCTAGGAATGCAGGATTGTAGCTAAGAATAAGCTTTTTCTTTTTAGTAGCAGATACCACAAGTTATCTGACACAGCTTCTCTGTGCTCCCATTTGAAGAAGTAAAGGGAATTGTGCTTTAATCTTCTTTTCCTCAGTGTTAATTCTACTGTTTCCTAGTTTTAGTTACATATTTTTATCACCTCCTACGTTTTATTAGGTACCTTGAACCTATTTTAATTGTTCTCTAACATGAGCATCTTTCTTGTCAGAAAAGATAGAACCAGGACCTAGAGAATGTCAAACACTTTATTCCTTTATATAAATCTCTCTGGTGTGTGAACAAGATCAGTGCTGTGCCTGGGATCCACATTTATCTGGCAAATAGACACACACTGTTCAGCTGAGCAGAACTTGCTGCAGCGCTGATTACCGGGGTATTATAAATACTTGCCCAGTGTATATATATTATACTTTGCCTGGTATTTGTATTATAAATGCTTGCCCACCATCAAATTCTGTTCTTCGTATATTCCGTCCTTCTTCCAAGATTTTTCTTCAGGAAGAAGAGTCTCTTTTCTGAGAGACATGTAACTTCAGAAACTTCACAGTGCTGTAACTTGCCACAAAATGGCAAGGGAGTACTAGAGGAGATGAAAGGACATGGGAAACTTGTGTCTGTGTCCGGATGCCTGGCTGATCAGAGGCAGGGCTGAGCACAAGATGCTAGCACAGGTAGTGTTACATCCTTTTTCTTTTTTTTCTTTGGCCGAAAAAAAGAAATAGCACTTTGTATCACTGCAAGCAGTAGACTTTATGGAAATGTTGACTTGTTCCTAGCCAAAGCCTGCTTGGGCCAGAGGAGATTTTGCTTTCTTCAATTATTGTTTGATAACAAAATGGTAGAGTGAGAAGGGGCAGCTGGTACCTGGAGTTCTAAGGTCACCTGTGACTCATCCAGCGTGGGTCTGTGTGAATAAAAGGCTGCTTCTGCCTCTAGTTATGCAGGAATTAATAATTTTACCAGTCAAGTGCAAAGATAAGAGCTTCATGCTCTCTTTGTTGTGCCCCAGGATGGTGCTTGTCACAGATACTCAGCTGGTGTATCGTTTCGGGATGCACAGACTTGATCTAAGAATAGTCTTGTTCTGGAGCTGAAATGTGTCAGTCTCTGGTACCTGTTATTTCTATCTGTTAGTCCTTCTTCATCTATCTGACTCCAAACCCCATTGAATTACTCATGCTAGTAATGTTCTAACATAAATAAATAGAGAAGAACATAAATAAGCAAGGGTGAATCTAATTATCACCTAATTCACGGGAAGGCTGTGTTTCAGACTGTGAAAATTGCCCTCAGCAAAGGGTAACTGTGATATTTCACATATTCCAGCAATAGCAAAAAAACTTCACTGTTTATTTCTAAAAAGTGACAAAGGAGGAAGAGCTGCTGAAACATTTTTATCTTGGGCCTCATAGCTGGTCACTGAGAAGGATACATGATTTTCGGTGCCAGGGAGGCTTGCTTCAGGGCTGATAGATGTATGTCCTTCATTTCTGACTGTTTCAAGGGCCTTAGTCTCTCTGGAAACAGCATCTTAGAAACAAAGTCAGGTTTGGGGTTTACACTCTGTGTTTGGTGAGGTGGACATTGTTGGTTAGCACAGTAATGCTTCTAGAGACTGGTCTCCTTTAATTCTCTCATGTTAAATGTGTTGCTAGGGTGAAGGATCTGTACCATGTGCTCATCTAGCTATGTACGGGATTAGCAGTTACTTCTCTCAAAGTTCACATGATCAGCCCAATTACTCATCTTTTCCTGAAACCACTCTAGACTGTAGAGATGGATAATGTGGACATACAGGACATTTTTTTTCTGTGAACTTAACAGAACTGAGATAGTTTGATACTCTGATTGCACTGATTTCTAGTCTACCTGAAGGTAGACGTCCCTTATTGTGGATGCTTTCCAGGTGGATCATGCAGATGTTGCTCTACTAGGTGGTTTGTGATCCTTTTCTTTTTGAACATTACAGTGTATTCCAGCAAAACCAAGTTTTCTGCTTCAGGAATACTCATATGATACCATGGAAGCTCACCCTGGGTAATTTAATGAGTCACTTTTTTATTCTTCCTGATATTGAATAATAAAAAGGGGTATTTTGGGACTACTTGGTGTCTCAACTGCTACATTTCTTACACCTTATGAAGGAACTGCATGGAGCTCATATGCATGGCCTTGATGTCCTGTCTTCTTGTGCTTTGCTGGATGAGTAATGATTTCAGTGTGCTGAAGAATCCCAGTGACTGTAAATATTTGTTCCACTTCTGTGGGAAAGTAAATATTCTGATCCCTTAAAGTTATTGCTCTGTAGACCTTTTTGTAGAAAACTTTTTGTTAGTAGAGCACTTCAAAATTATTTTTTCATGCTTTCCATTGCTCTCTGGTCTTTGTACATTGATTCTACTCTTTGTACAGGTAGAATGTTCTGTTACTATTGTTTGAGTTCTAATTATTTCTTCTCTGTCAAGTGGATGGGGAGGATTAAAAGAGTGATTTTGGAAATTTGCCATCTTGGTATGAAGTCTTAATTTTAATGCCACAGTGCATTTCTGCCAATAGTGGAAAATGTTCCTTGAATAATACAAGTGCTACCATGATCCTCTGCATTTTTCTTCAGATAAGATGTAAAAGTAGATACAGAAGCACTGAAATATGAGGCGCTTGGTCTCCCTTAGCCTTGAGCAAGATAAAAGTCTTGGTGTTGAATCTGAGCTTTAAAGTTTACCACAGCTGTGAGGCTGCTTTCTTGGATCCTTGCTTGCCATTTTACTTCAAAACTTGATAGAAATTTGAACATTAATAATGAATTTCAACAACTGTGTTAAAATTTATGAATATAAATATTTGGATTGGGAATAATAACTTAAACTGAGACCTTTTGTATTTCTGCAATATAAGTCAGCAGAGTTTCTCACAAATGCCATAATCAAACGCCCTTTGAGATGGTTCATATTCTTCAATATAAATGTGATTGAACCATTAAACAAAAGGGTTTCTTTACTTCAGCTTTTGTTTCCAGCTGCTCTTTTCTTTGGGTCACCTTCTGAGGCCTGTGTCTTCCATTTGCTGCTTCCTCAGGTTCATAAAGGGAATATTTCTCCAGCTCTCAGCTGCTTTCTGCAGGATTAGCTGCTTCAACATTCTTCCTTACAAAGAGTAAGAAACATAATAATCTGTTATTAGATTGATACGTTTTAGATAATCAGGCTAATGGCTTCAACCAGTTAAATTTGCCTGTACTTTCTGTAGTAGTCTTAAGGAACAGACTTAAATGGGTATGTATAATAGTAATAAATATAGGGCAGTATCAGTCTGGACTCAGAAGTGGTGGTATTTCCATATGAAATAGGGGGAAGATCATTCCTAGGCTGGAGAATCTGCTTTGGGTATCAACATTGTAAAAAGATTAGAGAATTGTTGCAGGAAAGAGGCCCAGAAATGATTTGAGGGTGCTTGATTCACAGTCCATTTCGTTCAAAGAAAAAAAGACATGAAGTGTTTCAGTCCAACTTCTGTCTGCGTAAGTACTTAGTATGTGATGCTAAAGGACTCTTCAGTCTAGCTAATGAGAAGGCCTGTTAAATGGGATCTATAGCTAGAGAAACTCAGATTGCAAATAAAGCCTGAATTTTTAACAGTTATGTTTAAATAATTGCTGACAGAGTTTATCAAAGGACGCACTATTTTCTCCACCAATGGAATTAAGACATTCACCACCCCCTTCATTCCCCCTCCCAGTAGATAATAATGAGAAAATCTGTCCCCTGTGCTATCAATAATTTAATCCAGGATGGTCATACCGAGGACTGAGCAACCTGCTCTAGTTGAAGATGTCCCTGCTCGCTTCAGGAGATAACCTTGAAAGGTCCCTTCCAACACAAACCAGTCTATGATTCTGTGCCTTCTGCTTTAACAGAGGTGTGTCTATGAGAAATAGGAAAAGAATCAATCCATTCATCAGTAGTTGGAGCAGTGGAAATTTCCCAATATACTCCACCTTTGTTATTCTGATTGTCTTCAAATGCATTGTGTAGATTGCTTGGGTTCTTTCTACCAAGTAGCTAAGGTCTTGCAGGGATATGTTGAACAGCTTCCATTGGTAACGCTGCAAGAAGTGGCTCCTGTTCTTTCTTTCTCCTTCAGTGAAAGGGTGAGGAATAGACCTGATAGCACATGGGATGAATTGAATAAAATCTTTGGAGAATGGATTTGAAAAACTGAGGGGAACATCATATGCATACTTGGTGTAGTAACGTGCTGAGCAGGTAGTCAAGAGAGATGCTTTTTGTTCAAAGAAGTGAATCCTTGTTTTGAAGGGAGTGCTGACACTGATAGTGATTTTGTTAGGTAAATGCCTAGATATGAAGCGTGTGGGTTCTGTAGTAATTTCCCCTCCATCAAGGCATTTCAACCAAGATGTCAAAAGGAAAATACAAGGAAAAGAAATGGCACAATTAGCAGTTAATTTAAAGTAACTAAAGTGTATTAGGCCTAGTCAAATGAAGTATTTTATTTTTGTTCCTTGTTTGTAGTCTCATAAGTATGAGTCATTTAAAAGCCAATCTGGCTGGGTACAGTGTGTGCTGGTTTATAGTGCTTTCTCCTTGCCAGCATGAACATTTCCTTGTTAATGTTTCACATCTGTTCTTAGTAATTTAGTGATTATGTGAAGGCCTCTGTGTCCCCCTTGTTTATTTTAAAAGGACAATGGGAAACTTCATTTGCGTGAGACTAAATCGATGTCTGTGATTTATTAAAGTTTGAGTGTCCTGGAATGCTTCTATTCCTGTCTGTGTAAATGAATATTTTTAGCAGAAGATGATGTGGATGGTTGGAGAAAGTCAGATTCTACCTTAGAATCAGCTGAATGTTTTAGAATTGAGTTGGCAAATGCATGCTGAAGATTTATATTGCTTTCTTATCAGTCACGCTCAGGCTCCTTGCAAGCATCTATGATGTGTGTTTTGTTTTAGCAAGAATTCAGAGAACAAGTTTTCATTCTGTGGGTATCTATATTCATGCAGGCACAGGGTATTCATGTCCAAACAAGAATATTTGCTGTTAGAAATCCTGCTTATAGAGCTGATATTATTGGTCATTCAGACATTCAAATCCAAAGTGGTAACATCATGTAATTTAGGTGACTGATCGCATTTAATAATACACAATATGAAACAGCAAATGACCAGAGTGAACTCTGCTCAGAGGTGAAAATTAATTCCTTACCTGTTTTGTAAATGCTTTAAAACCTTCTGACTCTGATGTGCTCAAATACACAAAAGGACAAACATAATCAGATGACTTAATAATTGTAAGTGGTTTTACTGGAGCACGTAATGACCTTTCAGGTGTTATAAGGGAAGATTTATTGATTATAACAGAGTAGAACCAAGAAGAGTACATATGGTTGTGGAGATGATACTTTGCAATTAAAATACTACACAAGACAGGAGTCTGATTCTGATCTCTCCCAAAGCTGTCTGTGTAACCTTCAGCAAATTAATTAGACCTCTAGTCTCAGTCAAGCTTGGGATTTAGATGCTGGGCTTTGATTTCCAGGTATCTGGAAAGGGAAAAACCTGTGTCCCCTGATAATCTGTCTCTGTTCCACTTGTACTCAGTATTTATTCTTTCTCATGTGCTTGTGTATTTATATGAATATACCAACCTGTTGCTGCTGTCTTGAGTGAAGATGTTCTGGCCTAGGGATTACCGATGTGAACAGAGAATGATCTTCATTGACAAAAAGGATGAGTGGACGTGCCAGTCCAAAAGGAGCTTACGCTGCATTTGGGTGAAGGCTAAAGCAAGGTTGGGGAGTGTTTTGGGAGCAGAAGTGGTTGTCAGAGTTTAAAGAGCAGGGCTTGGGCTCACAAGAATCAGACATAGAATCATAGAATTGTCAGAGTTGGAAGGGACCTTAAAGATCATCTAGTTCCAACCCCCCTGCCATGGGCAGGAATACCTCCCACTAGAGCAGGTTACTCAGAGCCCCATCCAGCCTGGCCTTAAAAATTTGCGGGGATGGAGCTTCCACCGCCTCTCTGGGCAACCTGTGCCAGTGTCTCACCACCCTTATGGTGAAGAACTTCTTCCTAACGTCTAATCTGAATCTACCCACCTCTAGTTTTGATCCATTCCCCCTAGTCCTACCACTACCCAACTTCCTAAAAAGTCCCTTGCCATCTTTCTTGTAGGCCCTCTTAAGATACTGGAAGGCCACAATAAGATCCCCTTATTGTGACAGCATCAGTCCGGAGCATTGCTGTGCCCAAAAAATATCTGAGTGGATCCTGCCACCCCTTGGTGGTGGTGGAAATTGCCATCTGAGTTACAGACCAGTTCTCCTGTTAATACTGTCTCCAGTGCTTGAGGCTGACCAAGGAAAATTACAAAGCTGAGTGTGATCTTGGCTTTTTTTCTTTTTGCATTCACAGTGTTTGTATGCTCGCGTTTCATATTGAATGCTACAACTGTTTTAAACTCAAGATGGAAGGTTCTCTGCTGCTACTCTTGGATGCTACTTGATTTTTGTGCCTTTCCTTTATTTTTAGAGTTCTTCACTTGTAAAGCAGATACCTGTATGACAGTATGAGTTTAGATAAAGCAAGTAATAAAAATTCCTCGGGAAATTCTCGCAGCCTTCACATACTCAGGCAGTTGGAGAGCAAAAGGTACAGTTACAAGGTCTTTCTCTCCTTTAACTTTTTCAGTCTCCTCTTAGACCCATGTAAACCCTTGGCATCTTGGAGCAGAGTTCCCCAGCCTAACTACAGGCTGCATAGGAAAAGCTACTGCCTTCTGTTTGTTCTGAACTGTTGTCTGATGCCCTCTAGCTCTGATCCTGAGAGGGACAACGAACACCAGTTGGGCTTTCACCCTTTTCATCTTGTGCTGGATTTGCTAGACCACTGTCATCCCTCTTCTGAGTCATCTCTCTTTCCTGACTGAAAGGACTCAGCTCTCTTGCCCTTCCTTGAACCCTTGATAAGTCTATCATATGCTTTTTGAGGGGCAGGAGTCAGAATTGTGTATGAGAAGTATGCACTGTGGGTTTTCTACAGAAACTTACTGTTTTATCTTCTGTTTTCTATTCTTTCTCGTATTTTTTTCTATTTTTATTTGACTGTCAAGGAGTCTGAGCCAATTTTGTTGTACAATTACAAGTTGCAGCCCCGCATTATCATTTCTGCATATTAATATTCAGCACAGTGCCCATCCGTTTGTAAAGCCAGGATCTTTTTTCCCCCTGAGTACATCACTCTGCATTTCTTCCTGTTTCATTCCATCTATCATTTTGATTGCTCAGTCACTGAAACATGGTAGGTCCATCTGCAGATCTTCACAGGTGGTCCTCAACTTTACTACCTTTGTATCATCCACAGAATGTCACCTTGCTCTTCTGCTCTTCACTCTTTTCCCAGACTAATTAGTAATGTGTTGAGCAGCACAGCTCCAGCTTGGCTGTCTACAAGGTTTCCCCGGTGAGCCTACTCCCCTGTGAAAATTTTGACTGGTTAATCCCGCCATCTGTTTCCTATCTTTACAACCAGTTATTTATCCATGCAGACACCAAACCTTTTCTTCAGTATTTTTTCACTTTCCATAAATTACTGACTTTTGTGAAGAGACTCAGATGGAGAGTCACTGAAAACTGTCTGGCTTGTAAGAGTGCAGTTCTTATTGATGTAAAATAAACTTTTATTTATTGATTATGTCTTCCTTTAAATATCCACTGTGCTAGGGATATGATAGTTTCTGGCTTATTGTATTTTAAAGTCTGTGTCTTGATTTCATCATGTTTTTAGGTTTTATGATTACAATAAAAAAGGTCTTGTAAAATTATTTTTATCTGTAATATACGTTAGCATTTATAGAGAGGCTGCTGACATCCTCCACTGTTAAGTACAGTAGTCTTATATGAAAGAGATTTATATTTGTTTCTTATCCAAGTTGTCACATTAGATATATAGTGCACATATTTCTTCTCTTCATGATATTTAATTTTTTTTTTATACCTAAACTGACATTTAGATACAAAGAATAAATTTACTTGGTTATTTCTCAATATCCTATGAGAGCTACATCAAGAATCACATTTGAAGTACTGACATTTCCAGCAACAATAGCTGTATTGTAAGCTCACTGGATATGTTGACAAAATCCAATTTTGTTAGGAAAATATGTATAAAACTTATTTGTAATAAAAGCTGGGGAAGGGAGGGGCGTTAGCGAAGTACTGCCAGTCCCACTCACTCAGAAGCTAAATGAGATCTGGCACTCCTCTGCTGAATTGACTGTGTCGTAGTTAATACTGGAGAAATGCCAGAAAATAATTTGAAATCTCTTTTTGAATCTGAAATGTGGAGGCACCAGGCAGAGGACTCCCTGAAGACAGCGAGCAGAAGAGCTGTCTGTGCAGCAGAGGGAGAAATGATCGTCCTTAGCACTGGTGTATTTTTAGATTGTTCTCAGCCTGATGAGTAGACTCAATGTAGAATATATTAATTGATGAACTACTGAGAAACTCTAGGTTTCCACCCATGATTAAGGGTGATTTAAATCATCTTTACTTCAATTATTGCTTTCAGAAATGGTTGATCGGTAATGTTTAAGTTAAATATTGTGTCAGAGGTAAACTATCTGTTTCTTTGTACCCATTTTAGAATGTGCTCACAATCTGACTAAACACAAGCTCTGTCAAACGTGTGTGATAAACCATGTACTTGGACTAATAGAAAGGTTTGGTTCTTTAAACAGATCTCACCTGTGTTGTTGCTCTAAATTAGAAGTGTGGAAGTCAAAGCACTGTCAGATTAAAGAGAACAACCTTGTCAAGAGGCTTAACATCATCCGTTTTCTCTGCCGGGCATCTGCTCTGTTTACCAGCATCACCAACTCAGCTGAGAAATCTCAGATCACATAGAAGCCACTGTTCTTGGAATAACCATAGGAAAATACTTCTTAACCTTTCATATTTTGTTGGTTAGCACTGATAGCCAAACCTAGAATCTTCAAACATAGCACAAAATGCAGGGGGGGGGCATACACAGACATGGGGGCAGGGATGGACAACCTACAGGAAATTCTAAAATTTATGTTTATTCATTGCAACTTGGATGGAAAGTTTCAATATCAAAAGGTATTACAGACAACTTTATCTGAGCTTGCAAGAAGTTAAATATTTGGGATTTGTTTTCTTTTGAAATGTAATTTTTTTTTTTAATTTTTATTTTTTATTGTTGCTCTGGGCTAAATTTGTTCTGAACTAAATTAGAAGTAGAAAACATACTAACAGTGTTAAAGTTTAAGTTCAAGGAGAATACAATAAAAATGATGGAGTTCAACTTCTAGATTTCAATAGAACCTTTAACTGACATAACTTTGGTGGTTTGCGTTAGATGTGGAACACAGAATCTGTCAGGCAATTCATTTAACAAGGAAACAGGAGAAAATACTGAGTACACTTCCAGTGCATTTCATGCTGTTCTTGAAAACTTAATTTTGGCTTATCTCAATATTTTTTTTGATGATCAGGTACCATAACAAAACAAGCATATACATAATTATGTATATCTAAATATATACACAGAGACACCCAGGTCTCTGTGTGCGCTCTTTGGAAATGCTGTAATTTATTGTTATTTGTGAAGCAGGAAATCTGTGGGATGTCTAATGTATAGTTCTCAGAAAGCAATTCTGTTGAGTGGCAGGCAGAGAAGCTTTATGGTTGTGCCACTTCAGAAGTGTAAGTGGCCTCACAGCTCTTGATTTGTGTTTGTAAAATGGACATATGATCGAGCTTACCTCATCGGTATCTCAAAGCTTATCCTTGTAAGGCATTTCAGTATTCCTCAAAGAAATGCCTGAAAGTTTTAAACATAAACCAGATTATGTATAATGGACTTAGATTAAAATGTGAGTAGATATTCAGTAGGTATTGAGATGTAGAGCATGTTGAAAACTGATTACACATGAAAATATTTTGTCCCTGCCTTAAATAACTGAATAGGCTGACTGGAGTTGGTACCCTACTAATCTAGAACAAAACCGCTGCCATTAAACATTTAAATACTATGAAGACCTTGATGAGTTTATGGAATAAATGGTAGTGGCATTATCTGCTCTATCTGAAGGACATGCTTGTGACAGACCACTTTAAACAGACATAGTGTGTTTAATTTTTTTTGGTCATGTCTCCTATCACTCACAAAGGAACAGCGACAAGACTGCAGATCCTGCAAAAAGTGGCCTGTAGAAAGTTTTCTTCATCACTTGAAAACTTCTAAATATATCAGTTATTGGAATTATTGTGGTGTGGTTTAATATCTGCTTCAAGGCAACATAAAACCACAATATGTTTTAGTGCTGCTACAGATTACATATTTCAGTACAGCATATTATGATAGATGTCTTGGTAGCACTGAAAGAGGTTGTGACGGTAAGAGGTAATATTAAGTGACAGCCTACCTATTATGTGCATCCCATATTTCAAGCGAAATCGTCTGGCTGGTATTAGAGAGCTCTGTCAATGTTTTTCTGATACACACTGGGTTATTTTCTTTTTCTTCCTAGTTTGCTTTTTTCGTACTGGTGTTTTCTCTGAGGACACTTTTTGGTTGTGCAATGAAGAAAATAGTAATTTTCAACAGATAGCTTCAGAAGCTTGTAGTATTAGGCCTGACCTTCACATCTCTGCTAAGGCCAGGGCTTGAACTATTACTTCATGTATATAGTTTTGTAATAATATATAAAATCATGGAATCCTAGAATGGTTTGGGTTGGAAGGGACCTTAAAGATCATGATCTTAAAGTTACAGGCTTATTTTAAATTTATTTTCCTGACTGGAAACCAACCCTGGATTTCTCTCCAAATGAAGTATGCTCATTTGCATTACGAACCTTTCATCCCTTTTTGCAGTTGCTAATGCCTGAGAAAATAAATCAATTAAAGGTTACCAAGGTGCAGAATTATGCAGTTCTGTTACAACTGAATCCAGGAGCGTCACCAGGCTTAATGAGATGGTTTGTCTTTATGTGTGTAGGTTTGCTTTTGTAATTTATATTCATTAACCTTTTAAGTAGAAGTTTCTCAAATTGTAGCACATACGAAACATCCTCATTAAAATAGTTACCTTCATATAAGAAAAATGGTTTGTGATGCTTGCATTACATTTTTCACATACTTTTAGCCAGTTGTCAGGAAACATGCTCTTTAATCAACCCTGGCAATTCCCATCCTTAAATTTTAGAGTTGTAATTGGATTTTAGACATTCAAAAATGTATGTAGTATTGTAATGTAAGCACTAATTTTAAAATATTCTAAGTGGAATGATAATTAATATGTATGTAAGGAAACATACTATACTAAATTTCCTAGGGTCCAAATGTACCTGAACCCATGTATTTCCCATTCATTAGCATTACTTACTGTACGCTTTTGGCACCTCAGTCTGCATAGTTTATACTGTTTTAAGCTCAGGGTTTGTTGGTTTGTTTTTTTTTCTCCTCTTGAATACTGCGATTTTGTTAATTTTTAGGAAGAAGGGCCCCACCTTTGATTTTTCTGATACTTCACATGACTTCAGCAATCCTTATTAATTAACTGATGCCCTTTGTATCCTGGACATGTATTTGATGGAAATAGGATCTGACAGATTGTGATTTGCTTCTTAGGCATCAACATTTGGGGTTTTTCTTCAGATCACACCTTCTGGGTTTAGTTGGTTATATAAGACTACCTCTGCTTAGACCTCTGCTTAGAAGTTTGTCTAGGACTGAGAAATTCTCAGTATTTCCCCCAAAAGACACAGCAATTGCATCCTCACATCGCAGGGTGTTAGTGGGGTCTTGTAGTGCTGGGGGTTATAGATTCGCTCCTGGATTTGTCCTGCTAAGATTTCCAGGCATCTGGATGTTGTTAGGTTTTCTGTTTCCTGTAGGCTATTGCTGTATTAGAGAACCAGCTACTGCATTAAAGAAATGAGCTAATGAGTTACTGCTCATAAAAATTATTAAAATAAGGTAATAAATACCTTTCAGATGTGCAAATAGGTGTTGCAGTTATGTCAACTGAAAAGCAGTTTCCCAGCCCATGTCTTTGTGATTATGTCACCCCTTTCACTGAAAGACTGAGCTTCTGGTATCATTCTCCTCTTCATTGATGTGATCCCTTAGCAGTTGCTCTTCTGAAAACTTTTCAGCCTTTGCACTTCATATACTGCTCTTTTTTCTCTTCTGCCCGAATTCACCAAATTTCTCGCTCTAGACTGAGTATTCAAGGACTCTTGCTGAACCAAAACCTTTGAGCCTATGGATAGAAAAGATGGATCAGACAGAGCAGTCTCGTTGAAAATAGGGAAGAGGAGAGTTGTTTTGAACAAATACCTTAGTGTTACAGCTTCTCTTTCCTCCCTTGCACACATGTGCGTGCACACAGACTTCTCTGGAAAACAAGGAAGTATGTCTGTGTGTGGATTTAAATAGAGAAAATACCTAGAAGCCAGTGTTCCCAGAAAAAGTAATGCATTTTTTTCAGTTTTTTCATGTGTTTGCTGAATTAAAGAAGACTTTTCAGATACTTTGTGTCAGGAAAAACACTGGAAAGGTCTCTGTTTCTCCTGATTCTTTCCATTTTGTTTGTTTTCCCTCAAACAGGCCAATTTAATAAGGTGATTTGGTAGGTCTCCAATTTGAAAATCACAACTGACTTGATCTTGCTTTTAATTTTTTTTTCTTCTCTCATACTGCTTTTCTCTCCCAGCCCTTGACATATTTCTAGGAGTTCTTACTCACCTTAAAGTTTTTTTATTAACTTTAGCACACTGGCACAGTGGAAGATTGCCAGAGATGTGAGGGAACAGTGGGCTAAATGTCATTTGTCTGCAGAAAAGGTTCCGTGCAATTTGTGTTGGCTTTTCTTTTTCACAGTGCTGATAACCAGAGGAGGAGGATGGTGAATATTTTTGATGGAAAGTGAGTATTGGAGAGTCAGCCTTTCTTGGGAGAAATCTGTCTCTTTGAGCTGTAAAACATTTGACATAGAGGTGATATGTGCCCATGTGTGTACATGCACATGTTGTACAAAGGCTGTAATCAAAGGATTTTTTAGGTTAGGAATTGAAACACTCAGAAGTTCTGGAAGTACTGTTGCTTTATTCTTCACTCTTTGGTACTGTGCCTAAGGCAGAAGCCTTCTGGAGCAAAGGAACATGATTCCAGATGGTTACATGACAAATATGCACATCAGAAGTGGATTAAGATTGCACCAGTAACTATAAACCTGATGTTCCCAACACCTTGACTGTGAGACTTCACTTCTTAAAAGTTCTTTTACTGTATCTTTTTGCGGGTAATTTTGGTTAAGAAGCTTTAGAAAATTTGTATTACATACTGCTGAATATATTAGGAGCAGGATCAGTTTTCTTATGAATTGTTGTTGAGCTTCATGATTATAGAATTTTAAACATCTGAACAACGGTTGAGGAATATTGTGTGTTATGCAAGTGGCTCCAATTTTCTTTGCATCAAACAAATGGAGATTATTGTTCTTTAACATCAGCTTCTTAAAAACCTTGGTTTATCCCTATGACAAAGAATTAAAGACCTATTTCCTGAATATCTATTGAAGGTGTGTAGCGCTTTTAGCATATTTGTGGATCTAAAGTGATTTGCAAGCTGAATACTTGTTTCAGGCATGATTTTCTGTGTGGCTAAAGGAGCTTTGCTCTTCTACCCTTCTGTGCCAGCAAAACTCATTCTAGGTTGTGTTCCTAAGGTTTTCAGCCATAGCATTGCCTGGCTGGCTTTCTCTCCCCATTTAGACAAAGGCTTTTTCTTATTTATCTATGACAGGAGTGTTGCAAATCAATTTTTTTCCCATTAAGAAAAAGTGATTGAAAGAGAAACCTCATTGACCCATTTCATCCTCTGCTTCTGCGCTTGTTTGTACAACAGCTCTCTGCTGGACAGCTCGGGGCTTCTGAGCCTAGGCTGGCAAAGCCCATTGTCGTAGTGTCCTGGGAAGGGGCTGTCGTAGTGTACTGTCTGAGCTGTGCCTCTCATGGTAGCATCCCCATATGTTTTATTACTGATTTCATTTAAAAAAAAAAAAAAATTAAACAAAGGAAGTCTTGGACTTTATTGTCTTCAATATTTTTTAAATGTCTTCACAAAATGATTTTTGTTTAAAGTGCACTTTCGTTCTGATGAGAATATGCAAGGAATGTTCCCATTGTGTTTTCCATATTCTGATGCATACTGTTGGACATCTCTTTAATATCGGTTGGGGTTTACTACGGAAACACAGGGTTTTAAGCTGTAAGAAATGACAAGTAGTATGAGTTCAGGGGTTTTTTTCACATCAGAAAAACAGTGCACTGAGCAGAACTCTTCTTCTAGAAGAATTGCAAGGATTTTTCTAACAGCTTCTTCTCAGTCTAAAATACCTAGAAAGAGGAGATATTTGGTTGGGGGAGATTGGGTTCAAAGTCATCATTCATTTGATCTGTAGAGTAATGTTCCTTTTACAAGGCTCTTCTGTTGGAACTGGTCAGGTTAGCAAGTGTAGCGGTTGGGACAGACAAAGCGACAACAAATCTTAGCAAAAGCAAGCAAGCAAAAGCAGAAGCCTTTATTGTTCTTTTTCTCTGTACATTTATACTTTATTTTCTCCTTGTTTTCCCCAAAGGTGTCTTGTCCCCATTGGTCCAAAGTTGTTATTATTCTTTGTCATTGGACAATATTTACACAGTTCATCACAACTCAGCTTTTCTGCCACAAGAACACGTGCCCCTCAGTTTTTGGTCAACACCTTGTTTATCTCGCAGTTACTCTTGTTCTTGTTTGTTCTCTCAAGGGTAGAATGGAATCTTCTCAAGGTCAAAGTTACCTGTCCAAGGGCCTCAGTCCAGCTGAGGTCCCCCACAAGCAAGTTCTGTGCTGAGCATCTGTGGTGGGTTTACCTTGGCTGGGTGCCCGGTGCCCACCCCTAGTCCCTCTATCACTCCCCTCGCNCACACACCCCGTCAAAACAAGGCTGTGTGTTATCAACACCTTCTGGCTTCCAGTACTGCAGCATGAGGGCTGTATGGGGAAAATCAGCTCAGACAGACCCACTACAGCATCTGCTCTGTATCCAACATAATCTATACAGTGGCTTCTCTGATACCCGATCTTTCTTTCTCTTCTGATTTTTCTTCTGTTCCCTGAAGGTTTTCATACTTTTGAAACAGTTTATCAGTAATGACCTGAATTCATGGATTGTCTTATTTCTTCAGACTTCTATTTTTTTCGTTCCAGCTTTTGATATTTTATTCTCATCCTGTCAGTGTGATGGGGTTTATGAAGCTGACCACCCTGTGCTGCTGTGTCCATGCATCTTGGCTTATTTGGACTTTCTCTTTCACAGGGCTGATGCATGGGCTTCATACCGGCTTTGGCACTCCAAGCAACATGCTGAATGCTGTGGAGAGGGAGTGAAAGAAGTGAGCTGCTCTGTGAATGATGCACGGGGTTCTTCAGCACATACTCGGTGTAAGGTCCAGCTAGCAAGCCAGAAGTGAGAAGCTCACGGAAGGGGACGACTGCTCAGAGAAACAGGAGGGACATAGTACGTTCAGCTGGAGTCTTTATTGGAAGCCATATCTGTCCAGGACTGAAAGGTGAGATTTCCCAATGGTTTTTAATTTTATTTTTTTTTATCTGTTGGATTCAGGGAAGATACTTTTTTTTTTAAAGAAAAATGGAATTGATTATGTGTCTTTAATACCTATCTTTATGAAAGTTGTCTAAAGAAGCACACATATTAATTTGCTTTAGTTTGTTCACTTTACTTATAACCAAATTCTAAAGCAGTACTTACGATAGAATGCCCCAGAACAGACATTCCAAGGAGATGACTCTTAACTGACAGCTTAGCAAAGGTAACTGTAGAGGTGCAGAGACTGAATAAAATGCCTCAAAACTCAAGACAGACTGGAATGACAGAAAGGAGCATGACAAGATCCTTGGTAAGAGGCTGAAAACAGGCACGTAGAGAATACAAACAGAGAGTAAGAATAAGGAATTGGAAAAATAACTTGGAGATGAGACCAGTTATCCCACAACTTGCTGCTTTAAAATCAAAGTTCTATAGAATTCAGCAAATACCACTGTGGGGCTAGCTAAGATATTCTTAACTGTGGTTTGCAGAGGATGTCCAAACAGATGAGAATAGTGTTCCCTTCCAGCCTTTTCTCCTCTGTTTGAAGTTGATAGAAAGCATCGTGTATATGGTTTAAACTGTGATGTATAAATGATATGGCAATTAGAGGTGAGGAGAAAGGCTGGGGTCAGGAGAGAGAAACCATTGGGAAGACAATGGGAATTGTCTGACTTGCATTAGAAGCAGCATTCACTCTTGAGGTGTTTTCAATGGGAAGGATCTGATGGTGGAAGGCGTGATGTGTTGAAGGGGAGAGGGGAAAGTGTAGAGCAGCATGCCAGGTAGGAGCAAATTGCTAGGAATGGTACCTTTCAGAAATGGTGACCTAATTCAGCATTGCAATGGAAAAATCACCTTTTTCTGGAACCATTGATGAAAGGTAGGTGTTTGGTGTTAAGCAATTTTCTAAGTGGGACATAAAAATATTTGCTCATCTGGTTGTTGCCTGAAAGGCTCTTAACGCTGCTCTGTGAGGAATGGGTGTAATTAAATGTTATAAAAGATCTACACTTTGTGTTCTTGATAATCTCAGTAGTACAGCCTGAGCTTTATTTGTGGCATCGTGTAAAACTTGATATAATTAATTCCAGAGCATAAGGTCGCTATATTCACATCTATTTTGTTTCAGTCAACCCAATTAATTAACTTCCATGC
Source organism: Brachypteracias leptosomus (assembly GCA_013401335.1). Lineage (NCBI taxonomy): Eukaryota > Metazoa > Chordata > Aves > Coraciiformes > Brachypteraciidae > Brachypteracias > Brachypteracias leptosomus. Next base: position 25,940 of record VYZX01030829.1, read on the forward strand.
CATTGATTCTCTGTGGGTTTTCTAAACATATATACAAATGGCAACACAAAGATATTTTTTAATATAATTTTTTTAAATTATAAGTAATCTTCTAGCACATTCTGTCTTAGTTGATATTCCTTCTGCTAAGGTGTGTCCCATGAACCTGTTAGATCTAGCTTATAGACAAGAAAATACCATGGGTGCTTTTGTGATTGTATTTGTGCTTTCAGTTACAAAGGAAGTCAAACAATGTGTTCGTAGTAAACTCTGAGTGATTTGTGGCAATGCAGCATCACATTCTCAGCATCACAAACTAATGAAAGCTTGTATATAAAATTCAACAAGTTGGTCCTGCTGTCTGATAGGTTCATGTGCTAGGAATTATCTAGACAGTAAATGTCTTTATTTTGGTGGAGGAAACAGTGTTAAAATTGACCTGCTTGGAAAGTTTTAGGCTACTTTTTATGTCACTGTTTTAGCAGCATGTCTCAAAATAACATTCATTTGCCAAGTTGAGTGATGACACAGCAAATGAAATTAAAATGAAACAGGATAATCTGTATTAATAGTTCACATTTAACTCAATTTTGTAAAGACTAAACTATGATTAAACTATGTCCAGGCTGTATTTGTTGGGCAAAATTACAAACTAAGGAATTCTGGCAAGTTACTGAGATTTTTCTATTTAGCATTACAGGTTTGTTTTTTTTCCTCTGAGTTTACATTTAAAACAGAACATTGATAAATAGGAAAGTTTAAAAATATTTATTCTGTCAAGCAGTATCAACTCGCTGTAAAATATGAACCATCCCAACCAATTCAAGAAATCATTCTGTATTCTTTTACAAAGAGTAGGCCATTCTCATGAGCTTTTATTCTATGTATTTGCTTCTTGAAGTAGAAAAAAATTTCCCAGTTGTTCCACTGGATTGGACTGGACACTACTCTTAGGTTTAAAAGAAATAAATAAAAACACTCTAATTTTATTAGAAGCCTTTTTTCTTACCAGTTGCTCAGTTCATTACTGAGTGGATCATACTTTCCTATCTGTATCTGTAGATAATAAATATCACATTTATTCAGACAATCAAAACCAGGGTGTCAAGGGAAATGTTCCAGTCTTCACAAAGGTGCTTTAAGAGCTGGGACTCAACTTCCCAAAATTTACATTTGTAAGCAAATGTACCAATGAGACTTTGACTATTTTATTAAGGAAAGATCTTGGCCAATAGCTACCATCTGAGAGCAGAGATGTGAGATTCTAGAAATGCTGTCTTGCCAACTCTAGCTTTCTGCACAAGTTATAAATCTTTATTGTTTTTTTTTCTATTGTTACTATGTGAATGTCCCAAGGGTGGCAATCCCCTTTTTTTTAAAAAGGCTTTTCAGTCTCTTTCTGTTACCACTTCAGGTTACCTTCTCCTCCTTGATCCAGCTTAAAAAAAAATAAGAAATCGACTCAAACCAAAACGCAACCACTTACAAAACTTCCCTGGTTGCCCCCTTCGACTTCCTAACCAGTTATGCAAGAGAATTTCTATGACTTTTAAGTCATAGAAATAATGAATACAAATAAAATAACAGTTAGTTATATTTTCAGTCTGCTTTGAGCAGAATATATGATGGATTTTCAGTGAAGATCTTTCTGTTTTCCTTCTGCTTCTTTTTTTTGGTTATGATTAATATCTAAATTTAATTTTTCCACAATATAAGTTGCTTCCTCAATAAGATGGGTTAAGATCTCATGACCAGTCCGTATCTTTATGAAGTCTCTCCAGCGTCTGAAGACTCCTCTTCTCCTGGACATTCCTCGCAGAATGTATGGGTCAATCTGTGAATTGGTTTTAGTTTATGCTTTTTTATGATGATATTTTTAGTGCCAGAACTTCTCAGTTACATCACAGGGGCTACTAAAAGGTCTTTCATGTAGAGTTATTGTTGGTACTGCTCTTATTTATTAGTGCACCAGTGCAAGTAAAAGTGATACTTCAGAAATAGTCAACTCCTAGAATGATTCTTTTCCCAAGTGTTTTGCAGTGTATCCTTACACAGTTTATACCACACAAAAGAAGGTGAAAAGCAATAATGTTAACCCCTGAAATGAAGCATTATTATAGTAAATATGCTGCTCATAACTTTGCTGTTGATGTCATTTTTCAGTCATGTAAATACAATGGTTTCCTTGTGCTGTGCTCAACTATACTCTTCAAACTGCGGATAGATTGTTGGCGTTACCTGTGGTTAGCACTGTGGTCATAGGGGAGGTTTGCAGTAGAAATACAGAACAAAAGAATGAAATTGTCGCCCTTCTGGTAACTTCCTTCAGTAAAGCTCTGTCACGTGGAATCCATGTTCCTTATGTTCATGTCTATGTTGCACTTCAACAACAGTTTAAAATTTTAATCTTTTGGGGGTGCATTAAGCTCCCATTTATTTCATGGAAAATCTTTGTACACGCTCTAGGACAGTCCTGTCATTTCTGATGTGACTTAGCTAATATAGGTGGAAATAGCAGTGATGGCAGAAATATGGAAAATCCTTATTTGATGATGTGTGATTGATTTTATAGTGCTGTTGTGTTCGTGGGTACCTCTCTCAGGTCTACTCTACCAAATGTAGTAAATGAATTTGATACCGTAAAAGCCGGCCTGAGTAGAAAAAAAACCTTCCAGAGACTAAGTTTTAAGTTTCTGAAAGTAGTATTCCTTTATTGGCGCCAGGAGAGCGGGGGATTGCTCCTCTGAAAAAAAAACCACTCTCCCCGAGTACCATTCTCAGCCCCAATTTAAACCCTCAGATCCCTCCCATTCCCCAGTTAATTATCATGAAAGGTGGTATCTTTTGGAACTCATTAAAATATTAAAATGTCCCTTGCGCTTGCGTAGTGGTGGTCGTTACTTCATCCCCCATCTCGTGATTCTTCGTCCTTGTACCTGGCACTTGTTTGTGAAAGATGTTCCACTGCTTGCAGGGCTGACATAGATAGGGCTGAGCTTGTTATGTCGGGTTCTTCCAAGACGACCTTGTCCCCCTTATCCTGGAATGTCTTAACAATTAACAGTTCTCAAAATTTACAGTTCGAAGCAATTACTTTCCCAACTAGGTCAAAGCAACAGTTTCCCTTATCTACTACCCAATGCCAGCTGCAGCTGTGAGCCTGAGAAAGTGAACAAACTGCAAATCAGGCCTCACTTATACTTAAGAGTTTAAATCTAACTTATATTGAGAATTAAAAGAAAAGTTATAGCCTAACTATATTTATTTAAAAGGTCAGGTGAGCTATCAAATTGCAAAGCTCGCGGTCACTATTTTCTTCTGTCCTCAAAATAAAGCCATCACCTATACTCGAGGGCCGAAGTAACAGCAAAATTAGACTCTTCTACTTATTTAGCATAGAATCATGGAAAGGTTTGGAAGGGATCTTAAAGATCGTCCAGTTCCAACCCCCCTGCCATGGGCAGGGACATCTCCCACTAGGACAGGTTGCTCAAAGCCTCATTATTAAAGGATTTTCACCAGACTGTCGAACTGCTTCAATTAATTGCTGTACTATGGTCTGGTAAGCTCGTTGTCCATCAATAGTTGTTAAATCCAACCCTGGATCTTGCTCTGGCCAGGGAGTTAGCCCTGGAGTTCTTTGAGAAATTTCTCTATCCTGTTGGAAAATCTTTTCTCTTTCTTCTGCTTGAAACAGTTCTCACAGTAAAGTCTTCATATCACTCCAACTGGGGCTATAATCAGTGACAATTNTTGTACTTTGCTGGCAATTTAGAACGTTGGAGATGGGTTTGTCCAAAAGACTATCTGGTTCTTTTTTTCTTGTGTCCTAGAGTCCCATCTGGGTCGCCAGTTCTGTTGAAGGATTTTCACTAGACTGTGCATACCTCTAGGCTTGCTTTAGTTAGCATCTCAGAGTTGGGCCATCACCTCAGTGAGTGGCTTGACAAAAATCAACTTCTATTTANTCTGGTAAAAGTTGAGCACATTTTTCTGACTCATCCCACAATCGGGGCATTTTTGGATTAACAGGCAACTAAATCACCTTGTTTCCAAGGTTCATGTCTTATAACTGCCGTTACTGCAGGCACATTGGGAGGAGCACTGGGTCCTTCTCTTGGGTTTGGGATGTAACCCATGCGCATTGGATACATGCCAATCCCTTTGGAGAAAATCTCAGTCTCCTAAGCCTCAGGGAGAGGAAGGCATCTTTTTCTTTGTTATGACCAATTATACCAATAATCAATATCTTGGTTACCAGAGTCTTCTAAAATCATTCTCAAAAATTTCAGTTTATGNACTGTCTCATCTCAGTTCCCCTTCAGAAGTCACTGAACTCAGATCATCACGGTCCTTCTTCTCTCTTGTCTTCCTTACTTCTTAGAAATCTTCTAAATGTTCTATTAGTCTAAGTCTACACTTGAGTTAGATAACCTTTAATATTGCCTTAACCTAAAGCTAATCACTTGTCTCTGTAACCTTTAACTAGNGTAAGGTTTGTGCCAGAGTTATTTTCCTCCAGTTTTCCAAAACCTGAGCAAGGAGCGTCCCCCTTTCAATGCTGGGTGCTGTTACCATACCTTCTCTCTTTTCTTTTTCACAAATTTAAACACAAGAGTTCTCCAATATTAATTGTGGTGGTTTAAACCCTGCCGGGACTGGGCACCATGTGGCCGCTGCCCCCCCACCCCCGGGACGGGAATGGGAGAGGTAGCAAAATACAAACCCTGCGGGTTGAGATAGGGAGAATTTAATCCAGCGATGCAAAAGCAACAATCACAACAACAGTAACAGCAACAGGGATAACAATGTACAAAACAAGAGGTATAAAGGTACAAACTGCGTGGATACAGCTACAGACACAGAGTGAGGCAGCCCGGGTGAGACAGAGCCGGGACTGCTCTGCCCGCGCCTTGAGTACCTGACATGATGTCAGCTTGGTATCGAATAGCAACTCCTGGTGAAAATTAACCCTATCCTGGCTGAACCAGGACATTAATCTGTCTGGAACTACCTGTACCCAAGTCCCTTAGGTGAACTCACTTGTACTTTGCTGGCAATTTAGAACGTTGGAGATGGGTTTGTCCAAAAGACTATCTGGTTCTTTTTTTCTTGTGTCCTAGAGTCCCATCTGGGTCGCCAGTTCTGTTGAAGGATTTTCACTAGACTGTGCATACCTCTAGGCTTGCTTTAGTTAGCATCTCAGAGTTGGGCCATCACCTCAGTGAGTGGCTTGACAAAAATCAACTTCTATTTATACATCATAAAGCATTACATAACAGTTTTTCAATTCTTCATCTGTCATCATTTTTAAAAGTCCATAATATTTCAATGTGGTCTTGCTGTCTCAATCCATTCTTACTGTCTCATCTCAGTTCCCCTTCAGAAGTCACTGAACTCAGATCATCACGGTCCTTCTTCTCTCTTGTCTTCCTTACTTCTTAGAAATCTTCTAAATGTTCTATTAGTCTAAGTCTACACTTGAGTTAGATAACCTTTAATATTGCCTTAACCTAAAGCTAATCACTTGTCTCTGTAACCTTTAACTAGACTATGTTGATTCAGCTGGACTGTGTTTTAAAACAGCTATGGTAGGGACTATACAGGGGACCATTAGAAAGCAGCCTCCATTATATCTTAGTCTACTATTGTTTTATCGCACCTGTTTTTAATTAATCAACATTGACGAAAGCTACCTATTATTTTCCACTAGAGTCCATTTTCCTTAACACTCATCCAACCTGGCCATGAATAATCTCATGGTTGGAGATGGCTGTTCAGCTTCTGCCTTCAACCAGTTCCAAATTCTAATTAAAAAGAAAAAAAAAGAAAAAACAAACAAAAAATCCTTAGCCTTTGCATATAGCAACTCATATAGCAACTCCTTATTTCTGCTTTTCTCTCTAATTTAAAGTAAAAAAAATATTTAAAGAGAAAAATCTGTTATAGATAATGGATACTGGCCCCTTTTAGAGGCTTGAGGAACAGTTTCATCTTGAGTTGGTTGTAAAAACCTATATTAGAGAAAGCATCCCAAGNGATCATCACGGTCCTTCTTCTCTCTTGTCTTCCTTACTTCTTAGAAATCTTCTAAATGTTCTATTAGTCTAAGTCTACACTTGAGTTAGATAACCTTTAATATTGCCTTAACCTAAAGCTAATCACTTGTCTCTGTAACCTTTAACTAGACTATGTTGATTCAGCTGGACTGTGTTTTAAAACAGCTATGGTAGGGACTATACAGGGGACCATTAGAAAGCAGCCTCCATTATATCTTAGTCTACTATTGTTTTATCGCACCTGTTTTTAATTAATCAACATTGACGAAAGCTACCTATTATTTTCCACTAGAGTCCATTTTCCTTAACACTCATCCAACCTGGCCATGAATAATCTCATGGTTGGAGATGGCTGTTCACCTTCTGCCTTCAACCAGTTCCAAATTCTAATTAAAAAGAAAAAAAAAGAAAAAACAAACAAAAAACCCTTAGCCTTTGCATATAGCAACTCATATAGCAACTCCTTATTTCTGCTTTTCTCTCTAATTTAAAGTAAAAAAAATATTTAAAGAGAAAAATCTGTTATAGATAATGGATACTGGCCCCTTTTAGAGGCTTGAGGAACAGTTTCATCTTGAGTTGGTTGTAAAAACCTATATTAGAGAAAGCATCCCAAGTCCTGGATGATAATCTATTAGTATGGCATTTGTTGGCATGTAGATCACACTCCTTTTTCTTACCCAACCACCCCCCCAACCCGTCCCAAGCTGGCAATCACTTTAGATTTACATACAGATTTCCTGGAAACGTCTTATTTCTTTGCAATGGCACTTATACTGACGTCCTGAAGCTTGATTTGAATCAATAAATGTAATGAGTGGTAAGATTAATTCTCCAAAATACTTTGGCAGTTGCATTAAACTTTCAAATCTTGTATAAATTTCTCAAGCAAATTTATTTAGTGGAGTCCATTTATGGCTCCCTTGGACGATGTAAAAATGTAATAGAAACATGCTTTAGAAAAAAGGAGGTGTGGGGAAGAAGCTGGTGACCAGTGCCACCCAACCCAAAGTCCTAGGCTCAGGAAAAGACTGTCAGCTGTATGTTGTTTCTGATGTGCTTCGTTTAGAAAGAGAACATTTAGTGAACTCACTTTAGGAGACGGGAATATTTTTTGTCATTTTTCTTTTGTCTGTGCAGAATAAGCTGGTTTATCTTTTCTTTAAGGGAACTTTCTGTATCATGCAGAAAGAGAGACAGGTATAATCAGATCAAGTGATATTACAAAACCTGATAAAGGTTTCATTTTTCAGATATTTCAGGGATTGTTTTCTCTTTCAGACAGCTGAAAACTAGCAACAGTTATCCAGGTGAAATGGTCAAAAACCAGTCTGAAATGATTGGGTTTTGGCTGTATCACAATAACTCAGTCTTCCCATTTTTAGCCCACAAGTTCTTCTTGAGTTCTATGTGAGAAAAAAGTAGGTTTTTCTGAGTTGAAAAAAATAAGTGTGAATTAGTTGGTTTGACAGTACACTGCTTTTGCATGTGTAAAGCGATCAGTAGCAGAAGGGAATATTCAAAATCCTGCTTTTATTTAAGCAACTGTGGTGTTTAAATAATGGATTTAGGATGTCATACTGTATGAGAAGAGATCAGATGCTGATAGCGCTGAAGTTTTACTATCTCCTGTACAATATCTAAATTTTCAAGGACAATTGTTGCTTCTGTTCCCTTGTAATAACACTCTTGCTTTAGAAGGTAAGATTACTTACTCATTTTTGCCAACAGAAGAGTTGTATTTAGTGTAAGAAAACTACTGTGGGAAGATACTGGCTGTGTTTTAACTGAAGGTAATTGTGCTCACTGTGACTTGGCCTATCACAAAGGAATTTCCTGGTTTTCCTTTGAATGACACTGCTCATTATGCAGGACATAAAATTGAGACCTGAAGCCATCTCAAGAGATTAGGTAATTAAGAAGTCAGTGTGTGATGGAATAGGGAGTGACATAAGCCATCACTGCATAGGTGCTTATTAGCACTGCACAATAAACTGCTTAGTCCAGGTGTATTTTCCACCTGAAGATAGTGTGAGATTTATTGTTAATTAGCTTTCATGTTCTGCTGGTGTAACCACATGCACATACCCTTTCTGTTTATACATGTATATACACACCTATATATATTTGTTTTCATTTGTGCTGCATATTTGCATAGAATATAAATACCTAGAGGGCTTTTTGTTCATGCATGGTTCAACTAATTCTAGAAATCTGTATCTCACAGGTTTAACATCATTGAAATTTTCTGTATTCCTTCAAGTCTGGCATTCAGGCCACAGTAGTTTTCAGATCATTGCAAGGAATTTTTTATAGCATAAGGTCTCCAAAAGGATGCTCTGTGGTATACTATAATCAGAAAGATAACACATAAAAATATTAATGGAATAATCATGATGCTTATTGTTACTTGATTGTCTGATGTTTCCTTTGTGGAAGGAGAGGGCAACCTGATGGCCTTTGGTTTGTTTAGTTATTTTGCCTGGAAAATGTATACTGGACATTTATACTTTATGACCATGTAGACATCTCTCTGAAGTTGCCCAAACCAAGTTAGAGGTCAAGTTTCTTCTTGGTACCTTATAGACGTTGAAAGGCTGTTAGATGTGGGTTAATGTCTTTCTGTGACATCACAGGTTCTAATTCAATCACTAGGTTTTCACTACTAATTAATAAATATTTAATTTTAAAAAAAGAAAAAAAAAATCACTCAGTGGCCACCTGACCTTATTCTAAGGAGTGATAAATTTCTTTCATCTGTGAAACTAATTATACCTGTAAACTTTCAACTATAAGTGGTGTTTCATAGCTGTAATCAAATCCTTCTGTGAGGATATCCACTAGCAAACTTCTTGAGAAAACAATAATCATGTCTTCCTCTCTGATTGAACATAAAAAGAGGATTTAGGTACAAAAATCTTCCCTCAGGAGACTGACATAGACTTGAAGGTGCTAATTTTTTTTACTGTTATAGGGGATAGTGATACAACTTTTCCAGATCTCATAATGACACACACCTCTAGTGTATTTGTCCCAATTGGGGACGCTACTTTTGTGTGGATCCTCTTGTTTAAAACGACTTATTGGGCAACAAACAATGGGGATTTTTGGGAAGGATTCTGTATCGAGCTTTTGGTCAAATTCCTCACCTGTGTGTTTTAGAGAGGTTAGGCAGCTGGGACCACAGCAGAGAAATCTTTACATGGACAAATCATTGAGTAGAAAGTAGGAAACAGAGATTAAAAGTCATAGGTCAGTCCTTGCAAAGGAAGAAGTTCACCACTGGAGTACCATCAGGGTCTCTGATGTCCATTATATTTATGAATAACCTGGAAAATAGGCCTGCTGTGGAGATGAGAAAATATAGTGATGCTGGTAAGTGGTTCGGGGGAGACTAAAGATGAGAACTGACAGGGAATATCTGCAGAAGACCCAGTGAGAGTGATTGCCATTAAATGCTAAATGAGATTCAATGTAAGTAATTGGCAAAAGAATGGGGGAATAATAATCCCAACTTCATCTCTGAGCTGATTGTTACCTCTTAGGAGCAAGAGTTTGAACTTGCAGCAGATAGTTCCATGAAAATGTCCAATTTATTTATCAATCACTCAAAAAGATATTGACAAGAGGGTAGATGGGAATCAGTTGTTTACTACTGCTTTGAGGTTAAGAACTGGGTGACCTCAGATGAAGGTTGCAGGTGCCAGGGCTCAATGTAACCAGGATAAGTGGTTTGAGCTGTGGGACGCGCTTCCAGGGGATGTTGTGCTGGAATTTGACACAGGCTAAGGGAAGAACAGATATGTTTTTAGAGGAGAAAACTATTGCAGGCTACTGAGCAAGTGAATATGGCTTAACAACTGCCTTGGCTGGAAATGGTTGGACATTGAGAAAGATTCAAGGATGTTTTGTTTTCTCTTTTTAATTCCAATCCCTTGGCTTGTACTTTCAATGTGATCAGAGGCAAAGAACTGGCCCAGCCCTCTAAGACTGCTCTGGTATGGCTTTTTAAATTGTTGACATTGTGCTAAGTGCTGCCACAGGATCTGTCTGAGTGGGAGTAGGGCTAAAATTCCCTAATGCCCGTTACCCATCTCAGCAGGAAATGCATTTTTATTACTTTAATCAAGTTTCCTGAAAGAAATGAGAGTGCTATAGGGACAGATGTGCATGTAGAATTTTTTTGTGCGAGTAAAAGCTTAAATATGATGAGCTAACCAGAGGATCATCTGTGGATGAAGACTTAAGACAATTATCTTTTCTGCCTATTTGTCTGCAGTTTATAGGAAGGGTTTTGACTGCTGTGTCTCCATGAGTCTTCACTATAGCCATATGTCTGAGCAGGAGTGCTTGCTACCTTTCTGGTGTTTATCCCAAATGTCAGGCTGGCGTTTGCCATTTGATGTATACCTGAAGGTAATCCAAAGCTTACATAGGGAGATTGATTCTCCTGAACAACAGGGAAGTCGCTCTCATTTAGAAAATGTCATTCATCTCATTTAGGCTTGTAGAATCAGGATTATGCTCTGGTTTTGACATTGCAAAAAAACCCAGGATTGCTTACTCCTTAAAGGTTAAACCTCTTTACTGCTGGATGAATTAATCATTTTGATAGCTTTATTCAATCTTTCAGACATGACATAAGAACCTCATGGATCAGTGAAACAGTTAGTCCTTCATTGGTTTTGGTATCAGGTGTTCCCAAACCATGTTTGGATATGGTTGGAAGCTTCTGCATTCTCAGCCGAGCTCCATCTCTGTGGACTGGGCATGCTGCTCTTTGAGAGCTGGACATCTCTATAGGGGACTCACCAGATACAACTGCTACCCAGAAATTCAGAAAGAGATAGGTTGTATGGTAAAGCTTCTGGAGAAATTGCATTCCTTATAGCAAGTGTTTCATACACTGTTACCTTCTATGTTTTGCTTTTTTCATTTGTAGATAGGTTGATGAATCTTGTGCTTCCAGCCCTTTTCTTATAGAAACGTCCTTAGCATAGAATACAAACTTTTCCAGTGGAAAATAGAGAAGAAGGTACTTTGCTGCCCATTGATTTGATTGCTCTACATTAGGATGTTTTTCAACTCATTCCACAAATAGTGAATTCTCTGTTATTGCTGGAGCTGTGGATCTGGTTTGTGTTCTGGGGGCTTATATCAAGGACTACTTTGCAGGGCATAGTGCACGTTTACAGCCTGTCTCTGGCTACATGAGAAAGGTTTTAGTTTTTCCTTGAATTTTAACTTTTCTGATGCTTGTGGGCCTAATATCTACTCTTCGGATAATTGTGACTTTTGAACTAGTCATTACATTTGGAAGGAAACGAGACATTTCAAACTTTAAGTGCAAGTCTTTCTTTGTGGGTCTGATTGATAAAAGGTCTCTTGGTAAATGTTTCAGGGCAGTTCTAGATGAAATATCTGTTCCAGGACATAGCCTTGGAACAGTTTAGCATTTTCACACCCAGATCACACCCCTACCACCAATTCTGTTTCTCTGAGGAAATAAAAAAAGAAAATTTATGCTCAATATACTTAATTTTATAAATAAGACAGTGCTTTATTTGGATAAGTTGGACCTCTCTTGGTGTACCAGAAAGATGCTTAAATGGCAGCTTGAAGGAGTCCCTTAAGCAGGAAGATTTTCTTCCATCTATTTAAATGCAAATAGAACGTCAGCATAAGAAGTAGCCATTTTGTGCAATAACGGTGTAAATCCTGTTGCTGTCCTTATTGGCTGTCTTGGCATATCGCTGAGAAGAGTAGCTACATTTCTTTCAGGAGAGTAACAAGAGATAACATCAAATGCTTAAAAAATACAAATCCATAGGGATTCTGAATGCTGTGTTTAGGTCAGTCAGTGTGGGGTTGGAATATGAAAGATGAGGTTTTATTCAGAAGTACTTGGATCACCAGACCTTGTCTTACTACTTTCCAAAAAGAAATTACCTAATAAAAAAAAATATCTAAAAAAGAACATTTCTGTATGTGGTTCTGTTTCAGTGTAGCAATAGTCCCTTTCACAAGCAATGTTGATGTGACTGTTTTGAAATGCCTTTAAGATTTTTCTAAGATTCCCTGTCTGATGGGAAAAGGATTGCACATCTAATGGCGCTTCATTTACATAGAGAAAATTTTGGGTTCTCAGATCTTCTACAAACCTCTGACTCTGAGAAATCAATCTAAATCTGTTGCTTCATTTGGGGAGAAAAGAGAGGGCAACAGAGCAAAGTCTACAGCATGTAGCCTTAGTTTTCTGAGAAGCCGCTTGTACCCAGATACAGCCTAAGTTACAGACTGTCTGCTGACTTGTTTAACACCACCTGTACCCCAAGTCAAACCCTTCAGAAGACAGCATCTTTGTAAGTCAGACCGTAGAGTCACTCAGAGTTCAAGAATCTTGATTCAGTTCTCGTGATTTTTTTATTTCTGTCTTGAATTTCCTGTTACACAGAAGTAATGTTTAGGACCTACCCAGGCCCAGAGCAGAGAGACCAGAGTCCCTAATCGGGATGAGAAGTGTGCTGAATTTACCTGCAGAGTTACCACCTTCTTGAGAGCCTTGGAGTTGGGAGCAGTCTGGGAGCCATATATGCATGCCTGACTGTAGGATGAGGTTTGGGAAGGAGAGGCAGATATAAAGGGATGAGATAGGAGAAGAAACTTGTCAAAAACTGCACGTGTTTTAAGCGTGTAAAATCAAATGATGGGCTGATTTCTTGTAGGCCATTGTAACATCAATTTATGTCCATTGATAACCTCTACTCAGTCATAGATATGCTGAGTGAGGGTATGCAAGTCTGACAACTAGGTCGAAGTTATCAATTCAACTTCTTAGCAGATTATCACACAATTACCTGTGTGTAATTGATGAGAATTGCAATGCTGGTCGTGTCATTTCTCAGCCCATGTCTTCTAAATGTAGCGTGTGCTCAAACTAAGATTAAACTAATGCATTCAGTTCCCAGCCCAACTGTAAACTTAGTTTTATTATAAACAGTTTTCCCAGTCTGCCCTGTGCCATAGTCTCCTTCTGAAAAATGGGAAGAACAGTTCTTTATTTCATGAGGTTGTTGTAAATGTAGAAGTTATAAAAATCTGTGATATATTTGGCTTTTGTAAGATAAAGTTGAAGAAGAAAAGTGTTATTTAATTGATACATTATATTCTGGCAGCGCAAGAGATGAAATTATGTATTCATCATTTCGTGCATCTTGAGCTTACAGTGGAATTTGCGAAGAGCCATTGGTAGCCATGTTCATGTGTGCATGTGAAGTTCATATCAAATATTTCATGTACAATGTAACTTACACTTTGCCTGCCTTTCTCACATTTTGCTTTTTACAGTTGTTTCCTACAAGAGAAGCTGGCATGTGATGATCCATCAGGCAGCATAGCTCAGTTCTAGTTGTGAGCAATATATGAACATCCTCTCAGAAATCTTTTGTGGATTGGTACCTTTGTGCTTATGCAGGAATCATTGCTTTATTGTGGCATCTGTGTGGTCGCATATATATTTAAAGCATTAAAGACAGAAAGAGTGAGGTAATGAAGACACCTTCCTATGTAGTGTTTGTAAATGGAGTTAAATCCAGTTGGTGGCCAGTCACAAGAGGAGCTCCCCAGGGCTCAGTTCTGGGGCTGGTCTTGATTAATATCTTCATTGATGACCTGGATGAGGGAATTTAGTGCTCCCTCAGTAAATTTGTAGATAACACAAAATTAAGTAGGAGTGTTGATCTGCTTGAGGGTAGGAAGGCTCTGCAAAGGTATCTGGACAAGCTGGATCAGCGGGCTGAGATCAATTATATATGAGGTTTAACAAGGCCAATTGCCGGGTCCTGGACTTTGATCACAACATTCCCCAGCAACACCACAGGCTTGGGGAAATGTGGCTGGAGAGCTGCCTGGCAGAAAAGGACATGAGGATTCTGGTGGACAGCCAGCTGAACATGAGCTAGCATGTGCCCAGGTGGCCAAGAAGGCCACCNCGATTATATGATTCTATTATAGCTTGCTGTTCAAATGTGGTTTAGCAGTAATTTACTGTTTCTGTTTCTTTATTTTTCCTTTGTGTAGAACCTGTGGTCAAGAGGTGTATATGCACTGCCATATACTCATAAAGCTTTGTGGAGCATGTTCTTACGAGAACATTCAGTGCTTTGTTCCTGCTAGTCTCTGCTCCACGAGGAGATAGGCACAAAGTTTGTGTTTTACTGGCGTAAGTGACCTTTCATGTACACAACTGAGTTACCATGAAAGCAAATGATAAAAACAGGAACCTGAAGAATCCTCTGTTTTTAGAGGAGGATATTGCAGTAAGAACAGGGAAAACAGGAATGGGAAAAGAAAAATTTGTAAAAACACTGCTTATTTGTGTTGTTGAGACTGGTCAATAACTGCTAGGCATAGGAGAATCTGCATATATTTAGTATGTTTTTGTGTTTTCTAGAGGCAACTTCCAAAACTTTGAATTTTCATTTTTACATTGGAATGAAAACAAACAAAAAATACCTTTCATGGAGAAAAAAAAAACAGTAGAAGTCAGAGAGAAACTAATGTGAGCACCAGTCTTGCCTTCTTGCAGTAAGGCTCCCAGCACTGTCCACAGGTGAGAGAGAACCAGCATCACAACTCAAGTAAGGCAGGGGGGTAAGTTTGAGCAGTGTCATATTAAAGGTGGTGCTGTGGCTCTAATATCCTGGTCAGAAAAATTTCCTTTCTTAAAATTTGTAGTATAACACACTATATAACGCAGAATGGTGAAAGGAAACATAGCTCTATTAGAAAGATAAATGTTAGATGGTCCCTGCCAAATACATTTAATGTACGGTATTAGGAAGCCTGGGCCAAATAATGCTTTCCTTCCATGGGGTTAATCTGTAAGAGAATTCCAGTCTTCAGTTCTTTTCTTGATGGTTTCTTGTTGACTTTAGAGTCAATATCCTTTTACTAGAGACCTAGTTAATACTTCACTTGCCTCTGGTTCAGATGTGCTTGATGATTGCCAAGGTCATGATTTTTATTAGAAGTCCAGAGCTAATGGGAATTTCATAGCAATTTTAATCACATTTTGTCCTGAAGTGATTTTTTTATTTCTTTATTGCTGTCATCAAGACAATGTGTATTCTGACATCCCCTTCTTTCCCTCATTATGGAATTGCTTATCGAATTCCCACCAGTGACCCTTGGTCAGTGGAGCTCCTAAGGTGTGTCCCCAAGGCCATTACTGATTGGTCGAACCAATTACGGTAATGTATGGTGATTAAAAAATCTATGGGAATTTTCTACCTTTCCCCTAAGGATGTCAGGTTTTGCACCCCAGGGATTTTTTACTTAGTATTAATTGGTAGTTTTATTTTAACATACAAACTGAGCACTTTTGACCTGGGAACTACTGAATACTGCGAATTTGGACCTTCCCAGTGACATTTTTTCTGACTAAGATTTCAATGAAGTATTGTGCTATAGAAAGCAAAGGGATTTGACATAAAACACTGGGTTCAGATATGTTTTAGAAGCTTAAACCTCAAACTTAAAAACAGGTTTTTCAAACTTTCTTAGAGATTTTTGTGCCAAACATACTGGAAAAAAACCCCATTTTGTTTCACAGTAACATGAAAAAAGTTTCTACAGAATTCTTCTCCCTTCATCACAAATCCCAAAATGATAGATTTTGCTAATATTCTTAAACATGTGAGAAAAACATGACTACTCCTTTTTATTATGAATGTGTATTTTACATAAGTGATTGTTTTGGAAAAAGCAGTACTTAGTGTTTTCTCAGCAGATAAGTCAGGTTAAAGATCATGTAGAGGACCACTGATTCTGGTGGTCTCCATAAGTACCTTAAAATCCAATTTTTTAAATTAGTTTAATTGCTGTTAAAAAGAAAATGGACTGATCTGCTTGTCACAGTTAAGAGTCAATCATATTTCCTCTCTTCTTCATTTTAGAAGAATAAAGTAGCAGTCTTTTGGTTTCCTGTTCTTATGAAAGGATTTTCTGAACTAGAATCAGACCTTTCCTTTGACCCTGTCCAGCTTGACCTTGCCTTCCTCAAAAAACTGTAGATAGTATTGGAGAGAGATAATCCTTGAGGTGGTTACAACAGTGGGGGAGGTAAGTGGCATCTGTTTTACCTGATTGCTAGTAGAAAATCATATAAAGGGAGGAGAGAGGTTTATGAAACTGAGCAGGTTCTTTGTAGCAGGAGGTGTAGTAGGGTAAGTAGAAGGCTATCAGTAGAAACCAGGGATGGTCTCTTCAAGGAAAATACTTGGGGATTTGTTTGACTCCAGGATTGAAATAAGGTGTGTTTCAAGTTGGAAGATGTGAAAAGCATGGCTTTGCTTTTCTTGCATGTGTGTTAGTCTTCTATAATCAGTCACATAGTCTCATGTTTTTCCTTCATGCAGCACAGAGTGGGTAGGTTTTATCTCACTATTGCATAGCCAGTTTTGATCAGGCTGTGGATTGTGCCTTGTTTACTGTATGCTAATAAAATACTACTTGTGAGATTATTTACTTAGGGACTTTCCTATATTGATTATGTCTGGGTTAGCTTACGTTTCATGGAGGCTGACTGATTCTTGGTTTTGTTTTTTGTTGTTAATATCCTAATAAATAAAGTAGTATTCTCAGTTTATAGACCGATCTGAAGCTCTTAAGATTGGATAGTTAAGAGTACTCGGTGCTATCTCTCTTCCCAGGTCCTTTGTCACCTCATTCCGTCACCATGCCGCTCTAGTGCCATATTTATATATCTCTTCTGTCCCAGTTGGCTGCAACTCCCCATCTCATCCAGTATCAAACTTAAGGCTTCAGTTTGTTTCAAACTCTTTCCTTCAAACATACAGATTTTTGTCTGTTGCATTCACTTCACACACTTATTTTGGATCTGGTGTGGCTGCCAGTGAAGGAGTTCATGCTGAGGACAGGAAAACTCTCTATTTTCATTTCTAGTTGTGATCTGTTGTGCAACTTCAGGGGAAGTCGTGGCAAAACATCTATAAAAGTGTAGCAGCATACCAGCATGGTCCTCACCTTTGGAGATTTTAGCTAAGTTTTATGATCACTTTTCTCAGCACTTTGGGGATGCTGGGTTTTTTTTACAGAGATATGTTACTCGTCACAATCAGTTTCTCATGAGGTGGGAAACCTCTTGAAAAGGTTCCACCTCATGAGATGGTATCCTCAACATAAAGTGAATTTTTGTCCAGAGGCTGTGCTTTGAGAAGGGAAATAGAACCACCTCTCAATGAAACACTGTTTCTTGCTGTTCTGAATGTAAAATGTGGTACCTTACAGCTGCTGGGGATTTGAAACACCACCACAAAAGGAATTGGATCTATTTGAAGTTTTATCGACTGCTTTTTAGCATCCAGGATTCCAGAATCCAAGAGTGCTTTTTCTCCAGACTGGAGGTGTGTGTGGGGGGGAACACGGACAAAAATTATGCTTATACAAAACATTTTGTCTTTTGTCTCTGAAAGGTGTAAATCTCAAGTTGCAAAATTGTTCTAGTTGCTTGAACTGGACGTCTGCTGAACTGGATGATCAGGACATAATGAGAGCTGCTGGGTGCTGCCTGGTTTTGAAGATTTGATCCCTAGCTGCCTATTGATTAAGTCTAATACATGCTTGGTTAAGAAGAGCATTTAAAATTCTCTTTGAGAAAAGAGGCCGTTTCAGCTTAAATACCTAATGCACAGCAGGAACTTAGAAGGTGATGAGAAGAGCTTTTGTATTTCTTTCTGATGTTTTGTGTTGTCTTCTCTGTTTCATGGTAGCAAAGACACGTTGTTCTATAGAAAACATAAAAATTATTTTTGCAATTGCTGAAACCTTTCCTTTTAAATGATTAAACCACATAAAGCATTCCCTCAAACATCTCTCTGAATAATTATGACCTCCATTAAAATAGTTACTGAATTATTCTCTGACTTGCATAACCCAAATATACTGATGTTAAAACAGCGCTATGATTAACTTAATTATTGGTCAGGCTCTTTGACTTCAGAAGGATTTATAGTGAATGCGATTACACAAAGCTCCAGATTGGAGGTATGGGTCTTCCCTTCAACTCCTGCAAATCTCACTACGGTCTGAAATTGAACTTGCAGAGCAAAAGTTTAAAGGCAATTGTGATGGTGGTCTGAGAGATTGATTAGAGTGTAACACTGACAAGGATCAAGATGAGTTTGTATCAGGTTTTATAAAGTAACATGAGATGTTGAGGCTCTCAAAAATAGGAAGAGAAGTTCTGGTAATTATCATATTTCTCCTCAGATGAGGAGGATTTTTATATTTTCCTCAGGAAAATATCTTGAAAAGTCTTCCTTGGGACCTTCTTATCATTCTCTTATGTCCAAACTTAACAGATGTTTTTTAGTAGTTAAGTTATAAGCATATGACAAGTTTTCATAAATTCTAGAGGAAAAAAAAAGGTCTGTTCCTCAGTTTTGTAGTAAAATCTTGTAGTTAGGTGAGGAAAGGGGGGGCCTTTTCACAACATGGAGAGTGGCTTGTTTCTCTAGCAGGTGTTGCACCAAGGATGTTGTCTTAGTGTTTCTTTCACTACTAGTTCAGGTACTAGCTTGAAGCTATAAAGTGAACTGCATTTCTCATTTCACACGAGCCATTTTTTCACTGTATTTCACAGAATCAGGTATTTGTGAGCAGCTCTGTGTCGAGGTTTAGGTTTAATCCACCTACAAGAGACGCTCTCTGTTAAGCCCTCTTTCCCCCCAAATTAGAGGAAGAGAAAGAGGATAAAGGAATTCCCTTTATCCCCTCCCAAATGGGAGAGGAAGGGAATGAGAGAGAGGCTTCTGGATTAGAAAAGAAAACTAAAACAGCTTTAATGAGATAATGATAATAAAAGGGAATATATACAAATATATACAAAACCAGAATCGAACCCAGCCTCCCCCTGATGACAATTACATCATTGTCACCACTGAGGCTGTGGAGCAGGCACTGGCAAAGTCCCAGACTGGGCTCAACAGCAGAACTCTGGGTTCAGGAGCTGGGTTCAGGACATGAAGAAAGCCGAAGGGAAGGGAAATGTCCACCAAAGGAAAAAGGAAGGCCTAAGGATCCCGAAGAGAAGAGCATTTGGGCACAAGGGTATACCGAAGGGATGGCACAGGGGCTCCTGAAGGAAGAGAGTCGAGACCTTGTAATCCCTCAGCTTTATACTGAATATGGTGTATATAGGATGGAATACCTCGTTGGTCAATTTAGGGCCCCCTGTCCTGGCCGCTCCTCCCTGCAGGTGCAGCCTTTCACTTTCTGCACCCCCCGATGTGGTACACAAGATTTAGCAGTGACCTTGGTCTGCACACCAATCCTTGGTAGTAACTCTAAACATCAAGTGTTATCACTGCTAGAAGCAGACACTGTCTGCACAAACATGCTGTGAGCTTCAGAAAGTGCAGTTAGTTAGCAGAGACTCAGATGTAAAGTAAAATCACTGAACAGAATTTGTTTGGTTCTAACTCAAACCAGGACGCTCTGTAACTCCAAGGGACAAGTGTTCCTGCATGCTGGCAGTGCTCTCTTTTTCCCTCTGTATGGCCACCAACGAATAGTTCCGAGGAAGAAGGATGACTTCAATGACTTCACCTTCTTCAGTTTGATGTCTGTGAGGGTGGTCCTTTACAGATACCCGAGTTAGTTCTCCATAAGTAAAGCAGCAAGTAAACTGGGATAAGCACAGTTTTGAGCTAGTTATATTATTTGATTTCTACACCTGTTCTTTTCAGAGGACACTGACAAGCTACAAATATATGAAGCAATTTTTACTTAACAAGTCTGAGTTCAGAGAATGAATTTGAGAGAAGATTAAAAAGCATTTGTAAACTGGCGCTTTGTCACAAAGTCTGGCTCAGTGCTACAGGAATGCTGCCTTATAGCAGAGCTCTTCTAGTTGCTAGTACAAAGCCATCCTAATGTCTGTGAGTAGAGGGTCTGTCTGAGCTGAT
>VYZX01030831.1:2041-23774 GCA_013401335.1 Brachypteracias leptosomus
ACAGACAGTCTCTTTGTAATCATCCCAAGTTACCTGTCCTAGCTTCTACCCTTTGTGGATTTCCCTTTTGTGTTTGAGTTTTGCCGGGAGGATAAGGATGCAGTGTCTTTGAGCTTGGAGGAGATGATCCTTAGAAGTCAACTAGCTTTCCTGGGCTCCCAATCCCTCCAGGACTTTGTCCCATGGGATGCTACAAAGGAGGGTCCTGAAGAGGACAAAGTCTGCCCTTCTCAGGTCAAGGGTTTCAAGCCTGTTGAGAGCCCCCCTCTTTGATGCCCCTAGGATCTTAAACTCCACTACCTCATCGTCACTGCAGCCAAGGCTGCCCATNCGAGCAACTCCAGCTGCCAATTTCTTCAGAACCTGTGGATGTATTTTGTGGACCTTCAGGTTCCCTAGGTGCTCCCGAACCTGATCTGCACCTATCCTGGGTGGTTCTTCACTCTCCCAGACCCAGCCAGTGCCCCTGGTGACTTGGGTGGTGTGGCTCAAGTGGTTACCAGTGAAGACTGAAGCAAAAAAGTCATTGAGTACTTCAGCCTTCTCCTTATCTTCGGGAACCAGGTCACCCATATCCCTCCAGAGAGCCCCCACATTCTCTCTTGCTTTTCTTTTTTCTCCAATATACCTGTAGAACCCTTTTTTTCTATTTTTAATGTCCCTGGCCAGATTTGATTCTGTCTGGGCTTTAGCTTTTCTAACCTGGTTTCTGGTTTCACAGACAGTCTCTTTGTAATCATCCCAAGTTACCTGTCCTAGCTTCTACCCTTTGTGGATTTCCCTTTTGTGTTTGATTTTTGCCGGGAGGATAAGGATGCAGTGTCTTTGAGCTTGGAGGAGATGATCCTTAGAAGTCAACTAGCTTTCCTGGGCTCCCAATCCCTCCAGGACTTTGTCCCATGGGATGCTACAAAGGAGGGTCCTGAAGAGGACAAAGTCTGCCCTTCTCAGGTCAAGGGTTTCAAGCCTGTTGAGAGCCCCCCTCTTTGATGCCCCTAGGATCTTAAACTCCACCACCTCATCATCACTGCAGCCAAGGCTGCCCATGAGCTTGACATTGCCCACCAGCCCCTCCCTGTTGGTGAGGACAAGGTCTAGCATAAGACCTCTCCTCATTGGTTCCTCTATAGCCTAGAGGAGAAAGTTATCATCAATGCATTCCAGGAATCTCCCAGATTGCTTACCCCTTGCTGTGTTGTCTCTCTAACTGATATAGGGGTGGTTAAAGTCCCCCGTGAGGACCAGGGCTAGTGAATGAGCAGCAATTCCTATCTGTCTATGAAGGGTCTCACCCACTTGGTCATCCTGGTCAGGTGGTCTGTAGCAGACTCCCACCGTAATGTCTCCTTTCCTTCTTTTTACCCTGACCCGTAGGCACTCGTTCCTGTGGTCATCACTTGCCAGGTGGAGATCCATGAAATCTAGCTGTTCATTGACATAGAGGGCAACACCCCTTCCTCATCTCCCCTGCCTATCCATCCTGAAGAGCTTATACCCTTCTAATCTAACACACCAATTGTAGGAGTCATTCCACCATGTTTCCATGATGCCAATCAGATCGTAAAAATATAACTCTAAAGCAACAAGTCCAGTAATAATTTTGATTCACTAGTTGTAAGAATGTTTAAAACAGATTACTTATACTCTTCCTAATGAATTAACTTCAAGGTTTTTTCTGCTCATAGTTCTTTCTTGCAATCCCAAATTGTCATATATCGTTCTTACAAACCATGGTTTCCAAAATGTCTCATAGTACTCTGTCAGTTGTGCTTGGTAGTTACAGCTCAGGTAAGAGACCCTAAGGCTCTTTGAAGTCATTGTCTTAATGTGCATGCTAGCAAATAAAGGTAGCAAAATGTTGTGCATCATCAGAAAGAGACAACAAAAGAAAGGGCCTCACTTTACTGCCGTAAAAAATCTTGTGGTACTGGTTTCCTGGGTACTGTGTATAGATTTGGTCTAAGCATCTCAAGAGGGATGAAATGAAATGGAGTGGAGTTATAGAAGGTAAAGAGAAGAGCAGAAAAGTAGTAGATGAGGGTATCACTTTACAAGAGAGAACTTCTTGCACTTACTGAAACTACTGAGAGGTCAGTTCAGAACAAACACAAGAATGAATTCTTCTTCCCAGTGGACAGTGAACTTCCAGAATTTATTGCCAAAGGAAGTTGTGGAAATCCCAGCATGTTTATTAACAAGTCCATGAACAGATGATAAAGAGTTTAGGTAAGGTCATATCTTTCACAATCCCCAATTCAACAGTTGCAGGTTGGGAGTTAAAAGGAGATGGACCATGGAAAGAAGCCAGACTTACGTGTTCCCCTGAATTAACATCTCCTCCTGCTACTTTCTAATTCATGGGACACATCTTGTATTTGCATGCATGAAGGCACAATACTGAAGTTAAAACTCAACAATATTGAAGCAAAAACCTTTAGCAAACACCATTTTCCTGTTTGGTTTGGTTTAGGGTTTTTTTCCTGAATGACTGCACATTGATGAATAGAAGAACTGGAAGAAACTACAGGAAAACACAGCAACAGTCCAGAAAATTAAAAGATAATTGTAGGAGTTTAAAAACAAGTGTGATCTATAAACAATGCATGTTAGCTAAAAGGAGAACGATCAGACAATAGCCTGAAAAAATGGAAACAACTCAGTTGCTTAAGAGTTGGCATCTAGTGCCATTCTAAGTGTACTGGACTATGTCAGATACTTCTACTGGTCTGGCAGATACAGCCCAGTAAATTATTATGTCATCCTAGAGTAATAGCCAAAGAGCATAAGGAATCAATGACCTACAGTTATTTAAAATGGTGCAAGAATCATGTGTTTAGATACATTAGTCATTTCTCTTTCATCTTTAATGGAACACTAACAATAAATCTACAGTGCAGAAATTTAGAATATATGGCATTCCTTATAAAGACGAAATATGTGACCAATGTATTTTTAAATAGAGAGAATACAAAGAAATATGGAAGCCTCAGTGGCCTTAGTAGACAGTAATTGTGGTGGTGCTTGTAAAGCCACTCACTCCAAAATGGTACATGACTACAGATTCGTTTAAAGTGCTTTTTAGTAACACGCTGAAGTCTTCCGGTAATCTGTTTTACTTTATACATGGTGATAAGAAATGCCTTCTAGAAAGCTGAGATATGTTTTGTAGATGTTATATGTACTTTTGTATGTTTGTGGCAAGATATTACATCTAGTATAAACTTACCCAACATAGAGGTAAAGGAAATATAAACACAGGATATGAAGCAAGAACTATAGGGAAAATTTCAATGGTAGAAATGCCAATCAAGATTTCTAACTTCCTGGTTTTGAACAAACCAGGAAATTCACCTGGAAAAGGATTTAGCAGAAGTGAAGCACCAAGTATTGATTGAAAGGCAATTCAGTTTGGAAAACTTTATCTATATTGTACATGTTAAAAAAGTACTATCACAGGACTGAAAGTGTAAAGTGAGTTCTTGGAACACATTGATGGTGGTTATTTTATTGCAAAAAGAATCAGCTGACAATTATTTTAGATTTTATTATGCATAACGATTTAAATTTTTAAGACAGAGAATAAAGTAAGCAAAAGGGATTAAAACCTATAGATTTCATCACCATTCAGAAGAAAGTAAAAAAAAATCTATTTTTTGTATTTCAGGAAAGTGGACTTAAACAAGCATGAGAACTTGCTTATGAAGACAGGAATCTAAAGGAAAAAGTGTAGAACAAGTGGTATTTCTAAACATTGTCATATTAAAAGCTTTGCAGTAAACTACTCACATACAAAGGAAAGGTAAGATTAGGAGGTCAGAAATCAATAGGGTTAAATGAAAAATTCTTTAATAATCTTATAAACAAGAGGCAATCATAGAAAAAGTAAAAACAGTAACATAACTGAATGCTCTGTGAAAGAACTATAAAAGTGCAAATTCAGAAAACCAGAGGAGTTAAAACTAGCAGAAAATTTTAACAGCAATAAGATGTCTTCTAATCATGGTGCAAGATAAAAAGATATTAAGGGAAATACTATGCATTCCTTTATGAGGTGAGCTACTGAATGAAACAGAAAACGTTTAAATGTTCAAAGCCTTTTTGACTTAAGCTCTAACAAAAAGAATATCATAAACCAATACTTCAAAAATTGCAAGTAAAAGCAAGGGTATAAGGGAAGGGAACACAACAAATGGTAGCAAGACACATCTAATCCTGGTAACGTGTGAATGAAATTTTATTTGCTTCCTTGACAGGAAGAAATTCACTTACCATAATCTCATAATTTTCCAGATAGTCAAAAGACATGCTGTACATTTATGTTCCTTCTTTGTCCCCAAGACCCTATGGAACTTATATTTGAGGGGGTTTTGTGTCATTAAGTCCTCTTAAGTCACATAAAGCCTCTCTTTTACTGAGAATACAAGTAATAAGAACTACTTCTTCACTCACTTGGAGCCTCAGTTGTTATCAGAACACTTTTTGAAAAACAGCCAAGGACTTAGAAAATTGAGAAAGAAATTAAAGATCCCAGGTACTTGACAATGGTTGTAAGAATCTAATGGACTGAACCTGTGGTCATCAGGCTATGAAATTCTGCAAGTAAAAATTTTCCTCCTGAAGAAAAAGGATTAATGAGCAAGAGAAAACTTCTAATCTTGTGATTATGATACCTCAGACCATATTCCAGAGCATTTATTGGTGACTAAAATTAAATGTCTGGGGAACTTCCAGGCTAGGAGTCCTGTGCTAGATTGAGAATTTTAGTAATGAACACATTTCATGACTGCAAATGTTCTGTAGAAAAAAAATTATTTTAAAATTAACAAAATTGGAAAAAATATCTGAAATCTGTGCCTGGAGGCAGGGTTCAAGGACGAAAGACAACAGCAGGGATGAGTCATCAAGTCCATCAAATCATGTATTAATAGAAAGTCCAAGGGACCTGACAGACTGCACACAAGTCAGAGATGGCCAATGTCCTTGCAACACCATCCTCTAATATCCTTGACAAATTTTGGACATTAGAAGACATTTCTTGCATATAGAACAAATTAAATGTCATACTTAACTTCAAAAGAGGCCAAAAGGTCAGTCTGGCAACTATAGGCCAGCCAGTCTCATTTTCATCACTGCAAAAATTGTGGAGTAAGTATCCTTGAAGCCCAGGAGGCAGAACAAGGAGGCTGGAAGTGGCCAACATGGATTTAATAAAGGTGTGTTGTACCTGACCAACTTGATTTTCTTCTATGATAAAATGGTTGGATATGTAGATGAGGAGTGAGGTCTGCATGTCCAGTATCTTTACTTCAGCAATGTTTTTGACCCTCCTATAACACTTGTGTGGACAAATTAGAATATTACAGTGGATGAGTGAACAACTAGATGAACAAAAATACATTGTGATGGTTGGACCAGACAGTAATGGGCTGTACTCTACCAAGTTGCTTCTAACAAGAGTCGTACTACAGCAGTCTATCCCTGGTCCTGTTACATTTAAAGTCTTCATCAATAAGCCAGAGGAGGTAACGGAAAGCATGTTCGCTAAGTTTGCAGTTGACAACGGAGACAATCAGTCGATAATACTTGAGGGCTGGGGTGCCATTCAGATGACCCAAAAAGGCTAGAAGGATGGGGTAACTCTGGAAAAGGCAGTGATTGGAACTAACTCTTGTGAACAGATCCTCCCCTGCCTTCCTATAGGTCCGCTTCAGATACTGGAAGGTCGCTATAAGGTTCCCTCGGAGCCTTCTCTTCTCCAGGCTGAACAACGCCAACTCTCTCAGCCTGTCTTCATAGGAGAGGGGCTCCAGCCCTCTGATCATTCNATGTATCTCCATAAGAATGGGCATGTGAGCAAACCCAGACTTGGCGGCGCCAGTAAGGATGGCTACAGGGAAGATGTAAACAAGGACACACAAGGACGGTTACAGGGAAGACGTAAACAAGGACACACGGGGACAGCCACGTGCGGCACGTGACACGGGAGTGAAGCAGCAAGAAAAAGGAGGCAGAAGGTGGAACCAAGGGAGGCACCTTGAGAGTAGTGCCTGGCCAATCAAGAGATGTTGCTTAGCACCTGGCAGAGTTTGCTACCAATCAGAGTTGTGCTTCCAGCGCGCTGTCAGCGCTGGTGGGTATATAATGAGTGAGCTTCGGGCAATAAACGGCAATGCTTGGATTATATTAGTCCGTGTACGCGTTGTCCATTGATCTCCCGCCGCTGGGGCACAGTCCATAGATCTAGGGAAAGGATTGTGTCCCCTGTTAGATTAAATCTACTACAAATGCTAAAGAAATTATATATTAACAAAGAGATGTATGGATGGAAAAATCAGGAATCTGATTATTATATTTAAAACTGAAAAGTATAATTGTGAGCACCTGTCACAGTATATCTTTCAGACTAAGTATATATTTTTTCACTCCCATTTCTCAAGGATTGAAAAGAGTAATTTGCAATAAAATTTATTTCAAAATTAAAGTATTTTCTGCTGTACATAATAAAATACATGATTCATAAACAGTTACTGAGATAGTATAAAATATATCTTATTACAGAGTTACAACAATAAAAGGATCTTTAAGAGGTCATGTAGTCTATTCTACCAATAAGAGGTGGATGAATTAAGTCATTCTTGATAGATATTTGTCTAAGCTTTTCTTGACCTTCTTCTCCTCCACACCATCCTCAAACCTTTTACTCTAATGTTACACTGGAGTAGGGGTTTTTAGGTGAATCTAAGTCTAATTTGTTTCAATTTAAGACCATCACTTCTTTTCCTATCTCAAATCCTATAATATGATTTTGATGTATCAATGTAACAGACTTTTTACAAAAGCATCTCATTTTAGAGAAGGAACAGAAAAGACAGATGGGAGAAAAAAGCACAACCACTTCAGTATTCATAACGCTCAAAAAAAATAGAGTTAAGACCTCATATAGAATGTAATGTACAGTTTTGGTTATCTACATTAATGAACTGTGATTGAAACAGTTTCAGAGAAATGTCAAAATAATTAGAGTAATGGAAAACCGAGCTTATGAAAAGAGGCTAAAGGACTTGATTTGTTTACATGAGGAGTCATTGAGTTTTCTTAAGTTAAACATTTAAGGCTGTGGAAGAACTGAGAAAGAACTAATTAAATTGAAAGATAATGCTGATGTAAAGCAAACAGCTATGAATTGATTTTGAATATATTTTCAGACAGAATAAGAAAAAATATTTACAATCATGAAGTAACTTTTCAGATAAGCCCATATGCAGGACTTTGGGGAAAATTACTTCAGTTGCTTTAAGATAGTATTTGATAAAATACTTGATCAAATATTTGATAAAATACTATCTAGGCTATATGAAATAAGCCTGGTCAGCAGGTTAATGGAGATTATTTTCTCCCCCTGCTCTGCTCTGGTGAGACCCCAGCTGGAGTATTGTGACTAGCTCTGGGGTCCCCAGTACAAGAAAGACATGGACCTGTTGGAGCAGGTCCAGAGGAGGACCACAAAAATAATCAGAGAGATGGAACATCTCTCCTGTGAAGAGGAGTTGTTTATCCTGGAGTAGAGAAGGCTCTGGGGAGACCTTATTGCAGCCTTTCAGAACTTAAAGGGGGCAAATAAGACAGACAACAAACTTTTTAGTAGACCCTGTTGCAACAGGACAAGGGGTAGTGGTTTTAAACTAAAAGAGGGTAGATTTAGACTAGATATAAGGAAGAAATCTTTTACAATGAGAGTGGTGAAACGCTGGAGCAGTTGTCTGGAGAGGTGGTTGATTCCCCATCTCTGGAAACATTCAAGGTCAGTTTGGGCAAGACTCTAAGCAACCTAATCTGGTTGAAGATGTCCCTACTCATTGCAGGGAGGATTGGACTAGGTGACCTTTAAAGGCCCTTTCCAAAAAAATCTGTTCCATGTTTCTTTGAAAATGTATGGAAGAGATTCTGATGTTCCTAGTATTATAATGCTCAGATAGGCATCTTTTGATATCAAACCCAAATGTTGCCACAAAAAATATTTTTATCTTAATGACTGTATATATTTTGTCTCAATCATTTTATGTCATTTCCTTATTTCGAGAATTCCACTAATTACCACAGGAAACAGAAGATTTTTTTGAGATTTATTTCTGGGATACTTTTTACCTTAATGGTCAAGTGTAATGATGTATTGTTACTGACAGAGCACTGATTTCCCAAAGGTTCTCCTTTTTCTTGCAACATCTCTTGCTTATAACTAGCCAATCCCAAATACGAAGTCAAGCCAAGAAAGACCTAGCCTTCCCCAAGACCAACTATAACATCATTTAGAGGTTACTGGGATTGTAGGTATTTGATCACAGAATCATAGAATACCAGATTGGAAGGGATCATTTGGTCCACCCTTTCTTGGCAAAAGCATAGTCTAGACAAGGTTGCCCAGCACCCTGTCCATCTGAATCTTAAAAGTGTAAAATGTGCGGGAATCCACCACTTCCTTGGAAGATTATTCCACTGGATGATTGTTCTAATTTTGAAAAATTTTTCTTTTGCGTTCAATCAGAATCTGTCCAGGTGTAACTTGTACCCATTAACTCTCATCTTTTTCATGTGACTCCTTGTAAAAAGAGAGTCTTCCTCTTCTTTGTAGACACTTTTTTAATACTGAATCATGGTGACAAGGTCACCTCTAAGCCTTTTTTTCTCAAGGCTGAACGAACACAATTATCTCATCATTTCTTCATATGGCAGCTTCCCAGTCCTTTAATCTTTTTTGTGACCCTTCTCTGGACCCTCTCCAGCCTGCTCACATCTTTTTTACGTACTGGGGGCCAAAACTGAACACAGTATTCCAGGTGTGGCCTGACAAGTGTTGAGTAGAGTGGGATAATGACTTTTTACCTCTGCTGGTGATGCCCTTGTTGATGCAACTCAGCATCCTGTTGACCTTCTTTGCTGCTGCAACACACTGCCCACTCATATTGATCTTATCCACCAGGACCCCCATGTCACTTTCCACAGAGCTGCTCTCCAGTCAGGTAGATCCCAGCCTGTGCTGCATTCTTGGATTATGTTTCTGCAGGTGCAAGACCTTACACTTGTGCTCCTTGAACTTCATAAGGTTCTTGTTGGTCCAGTCTTCCAGTCTATTCAGGTCTTCCTGCAGGATGACTCTCCCTTCCAAAGTGTCCATTTCCCCACTCAGTTTGTTATCATCAGCAAACTTCATCAGGGTACACTTAACTCCAACATCCAGACCATTTATGAAGATATTAAACAGTGTTGGGCCCAATATCGATCCCTGGGGATCACTTGCATCAGGTTGGCAATTTGAAAAGGAGCTATTTACCACCATTCTCCAGATGTGGTCTGTCAGCCAGTTATCCAGCAACTGCACAGACTGCTTGTCTAGATCACAACCTGTAAGTTTCTGTAGGAGGAGGCTGTGGGGAACAGTATTGAAAGTCTTGGAGAAATCCAGGTAGACAATGTCCACTGCTCATCCTACATCAATTGAGCAGGTTACTTTGTTGTAGAAGGAGATCAGATTTGTCAAGCATGTTTTGTCCTTGGTGAATCCACGTTGGCTCTTCCCAATCACATGCTTCATTTGACTTGTGATAGCCCCCAGGAGAATGAGTTCCGTAACTTTCCTGATGGGCTGATGGTATGACTGATGGGCCTATGATTTCCTGGGTCCTCCTTTAAGCACTTCTTGTAGATGGGGGTCACATTAGCCTTCTTCCAGTCTTATGGGACATTCCTTGATCTCCATGACTTCTCAAAGATTATGAAGAGAGGCTTCTCAATGACATCAACAGATTTTCAATACCCTAAGGTGGATAACGTCTGGGCCCATAGATTTGTAGGGGATAAGCACAGTTCACATACCAATTCTTCATTCACTGATGGTGGTTCTGGGTTTATATTGACCTGGATTTTTGTTCCCAAGGCCTAGGCCCAACAGTGCTGGCAAAGACAGAGGTGAAGAAAGTGTTGAGAACCTCTGCCTTTTCACTGTTGTTAGTGACTAACTCACCTGTTTAGCAGCAGGTCAATACCTGAAGAAGCCTTTCTTGTAGTTTTTGACATCTCTGGCCAATTTCAATTCAAGCTGAGCTTTTGCTCTTCTAACTATATCTCTGCATGCCCTGGCAGTGTCCTTGTAGTTCTCAATGGGTATTGATGTTGATAATTTGTTTATTTTGGTTTCTTGCTTACCTGAATAACATATATTATCACAGGATCATTTGCATATTTATATAAATTAATTTCATGTTAATGTAGAGATATACGGCATCGACTGCAGTCTTGATTCCTCCTGTTCTATACCATGTATTTGATGTCATTGTTGTTTGCAACGGATTTCTTAAATTTCTTATGGGCTGGAGGAAAACATTTAGCACTTTGATTTGTAGGATTTCTTTTATGTTCCTTCTGTCCTAATGTTTTTTTCTTTCATCATTTCCTGTAATTATGATGAGTGAAAGTAAAAGTAAAGGGGGCGAATTTGAATTCCCAAATGTTAGTTTTCAAAACTCAGTTTGACATAATCTCAGATTCTCAAAAAGCTGTTTAGTTCATGTAGACAAATATAATAACTTTGAAAAAAATCTTTTGTATCACTGTTGACTCAAGATGGACATATAACATTCTTCAGTAGGCGAAATTGCTTGCTTTAAGGACTTAAAATGTGTTGCTAATATATAATGACTTTGTTTTCAGTATCTGAATTGTAGTGATTAATCACCAGAAAAAAATAAGATCTCTTTGTCCAACCCAAGGGCTAAAAACAAATAAAAGGAACCAAAATTCTAGCAGCACATTTTCAACAACTGCAGTGTCACTTAAACAGTCCAACTTTTTTCAATGCATGTTTTTTAGCAACACTCGGTTGTTAATGATAGGGAATCCTGTGAGACATGGTACCAAACAAAAAACAATTTAATGTTTCATTTTTTTGTTAGAGTTTGAAAAATTCATGTTTGAAGTCTCTGTTCTGCAGATATACCTGCCTGGTAAGATTTCTTATGGTGGGCAAGGTTAGATTTGTTTGGTTACTTGTTTTTAAGAATTCCTGAAACATTCTTTCAAACATCATATAAAGTTTGTATTTATTACACAAGTTTTTAGAAATTTATATTTTCTATTTTATATACAGATATCAGTTTTTAAACATTATTCATTTAGAAATGTGAACACCTAGTCAGCTAATTTTAAAGGCAGTAATTTTAAAGGCTAAGCAGAAAACATAAAGGCTTCAGTTCTACTATTTAAATATAAAGCAAGTCACAATATAATGTCACATACAAACCCACACTATCTCAAAACATGCCATCAGAAATTGATATTTTATCACAGTAATCAGTCTTCATCAAGAACTGCAAATAACATCATGTAGAGCTAAACTTTCGCTGTCATGATCAAATGGCTAGTTCTTACCAGTTCTTTCAACTGCCTTTAGTTGTCTGTGAATGAGACCAAAATTGTCCAGGATTTTTTTTTTTAATCAAGAAACTGTATCTCATGTCCTGTGAATTAACATACTCAAAATTCCATTGTTTAATTGAAAGGCAGGCTTGAGATTTTGAAATCTAGTACTAATGCCTACTTCCTTTGTGTATGTTAACAAACACCATTAGATGTCTATGTTATTGACCTTTTAAATTAATAATTGCTGGAGTGGAATAACAATAGTTAGTGCAGTAACTACCACTGACACTCTTCAGTAACTCTAAAATAGTAAGATTAAACCTGTTCTTCCTGGAGAGAAATCTGGAAAAACTACAATTAATTTCAAAACTATAATGAACCATACTAGAAATAACAGCAAAGTAGAACTTGTTAGAAAAATATATCAAAATTACACTGAGGGAGTCCTTTAAAACTTCACTGTTACATATCTGAAGCCATTCTGTAGCTTTCAATATCATGTTTTCCATCTTACTATTGGAAAACTACATACAATTCTATGTCCTCATCACTCCCATGACATCCCTCATTCATTCACAATCAGAGAGAAATATTCAAATACATCATCGCAGATACTAATGTAGATCTCTACTGTTTGAGTTTGGTTTTTAGCAATTAGTAATGCATTTATTTCTTTTTTATTCATTATGTAGGATGCCAAGAGCTACAGATACTTCCACAAGACTTTTTGTGCTGTAACTTATTTCAAAGAATTAAATAGATTCAAATCCTGACCGAAAAAACCCATTCATAGCTATCATAGCATTATCTAAGGAGCCTTATAGTCCCTACCCACTTCCTACACACAGTCCACGAGAAACTGGTAGTAAATATATGGAATAAAATATTTAAATGACACTAGTCTCTACATCTTCTTTTCATCCAGGAATGACAGCATTTGAGCTTGGGGAGGGCCCTTTGTGCATATGAAAGACAGGAACCAGACTTATTTGACTTTTTTATTTTTTTTTCATTACTCTTAAAAAAAAATAAATTTATCTCATAACAAAATAACTTTGCTCAGTATACAAGATCTGTGATCTTGAGGTATGTCCAATAGTATTGCATTTTTCCGAAGCATTAACTCTTAGCAAACATCAAGGAGTCTTCTTATTGGTAGAAGGGTTCAGGGAATGAGAGTATGAGAAGAGTGAGGAGAAAAAAAAAGAGAAAATTTTCTTTGGAAAGTCACAGCAGCCAAAAAATAAGTCACTGCATATGACAGATTTTCATAACCAGAAATATTAGTACTAAAATGTTTATTCTGCTGCAAAAATAATCCTTTGTCTTAATGAAGGACCGTTTGGTTCTGTGTGACTCAGCAAAAACTCAGTTCTATGACAGATGAATTTTTGCAATTGACTAGAATTTAGATTAATTAGAGGTTTATACCAGGATAATAAATTACCAGAGTATAATGGTAAACAAGGAGATTAACAATGACAATAAAGATCATTGTATCCAGTTCTGGGCTCCCCAGCTCAAGAGAGACAAGGAACTACTGGAGAGAGTCCAACAGAGATCTATGAAGATGATGAGGGAACTAGAGCATCTCTCTTATGAGGGAAGGCTAAGAGGCCTGTGGCTGTTTTATTTACCTATTTGCATTATGCCTTCAAAAAGCCCTTAGCTTAATAGTAGCAAAGAGAAACTTGACAAATTCTGATTATTTCCACAACAAATCAGTATGTTAGAAATACATCTTATGTCTCCAAAATGGATCTTTTTTTTGCAAAAATGAATATGGTCTTATAGTCATACACATACTCAAGTTTGTGTCTCCAATGTATCATGGATAACTGGAATTCAGAAAACTGACCATTCCACATATATATGAGGAATTGTTTTCAGTAACAACACCTGAAACATGGTGAACACAGTAGCAATGACTGGCGGACATCAAGGGAGAAAAAGGATTTTCTAGCTGGCTTCAACATAATTGGATAGACTTTGAACACAAATAGGTCAAGGGAGACCTATCTGGAGAAAGAAAGATTTAGATTAGATGTATGGAAGAAGTTTTTCATTCTGAGAGTGGTGAGTCACTGGAACAGATTACCCAGGGAGGTTGTAGATACTCCAACACTGGATGTGTTTGATAGTGGAAGAAGGTAGATTTAGATTGGAAATTTTGAGGAAATTCTTCACTCTGAGGATGATGAGACACTGGAACAGGTTACCCAGGGGGGTTATGGATACTCCATCCCTGGAGGTGTTCAAGACCTGGTTGGATGGGGCTTTGAGCAACCTGGTCTAGTGGGAGATGTCCCAGACCATGTCATGGTCTAGATGATCTTTAAGGTCCCTTCCAATCCAAACAATTCTATGAATCTATAATTCTATGAAAATTTCAGACACACACATGCATAGTTCCTATGCCATTAGCTTTGCCATGAAAGATTTCCTTGGTTCATTCCAGTGCAGTTTCCAGTAATATTCAGTCTTACAGGCTATTGCTAAGTATTTAGTTTACAATATACACTATTGTGCTAAAAGACTGTACCCATGCTCACTACTACTCTTCTGCCCACACTATTTCATATCATCCTGTCAAAAAAATCTTAATTTATGTATTGCTTTTAGAATTCATCTAAACCTATAAGTCAAACCACATTTAATTACATAGGCAACAGTATTTAAATAAGCTTGAGGCCTGATGAGCAGGCTGAAGACACAAGATTTTCTAGGAGAGTTAGACTGGCTCCAACAGCCAAAGATGCAGATGACATCAACCTCCAGTCCCTTTCTTTCTTTTCCTGTGCTGCTGTGTTGCAGTTTATTGACTTTAGCTTCATAGTTCCATATTCAAAATGCCTTTTCCAAAAGCTGCTGAGTGCTGATCAAGTATAATCTTCCAGTGCTGGTCCAAAAGTATTAACTATTCAGACATGATTAAGTGGTCCAAAAGTGTTAGCCTTTTAGTAGGGTTTATGTATATACTAAGATCACTTCACTTCCAACCGACACAGACTCCACATGTGTTCTAATGGGTTTGTGAATTTGTGTCCATATCAGATGTGATTAAAGTTTGGGTATTTAGATTGCACATAATTAACTGATAGAGTATAAATAATCGTGGAACAATGATAATGGAAGCATATTTGAGGAAGGTATGTTCTAGATAACCATGTAAAGAACAAGCGATTAGACTTTCTGAGTAACAATGAACATACGGTAATTGCATTGAATCCTCACTTGGATAAAGAACTATAGGCTTTAGAGGAGGAGAGTGATTTTGTTTCACTATGTGGTTAGGTAGAAATTGACAAAGAAAGACCATCCTACTTCATTACTTTACTAGCAAGTAATACTACCTGAGAAGTCATTTTTTATGTAACAATTACTGTAGCAGTTGCTAGAATCTTTGACTCATTTTACACTAGAAGAATTAATATATAAAGAATTAATCTTTTTTGACTTGTATAATTAACTACATTTTGGATCTTGTGTTTTATTAGGAGGAAATGCTAGTCATACATGAAGTTATTTCACTGATGTAATTCTTTTGGAAATGGATGTTTTCTAACTACTGAAGGAACCAAAGAAAAGGTTTTCTGTGAAGGACCTACATCCTCTTTCAGTTCATTTTTCATTTGTTAGGTAATTTGACAAACCCCTCCAGATAATACAGATCTATTAGATCATCTAAAACATCAAGGGTAAGATTAGACCCTTATCAAGATAGTTGAAAAGCAACACAATATAAGTGGATCATTTGATAACAAAAGGTGTCTATATGCAGTCATTATGTCTAAGCCAATGGAGATCTAATTGTAAGAATATGGAAAGCTACTATGTCATCCAGAAGCGAGTATCTATATTTTATCAGATGAATGGTTTTCTAGGTACCAGTTATAATTTGACTACAGTCTGAGCTTAGCAGCTTTAAAATAGGAATGTAGTGCCACTCAGGATGAGTTTAGGTCTTTGAGACACTTAGACAGGACTAGCAGACATAAAATATGTGAAAACCTGTGCTATTCTGAAAGCTGGGAAAGATGGGATAGCTCACACCATCTAAACTGGCACTGAAGACCACCAGAGATATCCACTGACTGTAATGAGAGATAAAGACACTAGAAGGATGTGTAGAAATCTATACTGCAGACACATGAATTGAGGTGACCGCATCTTGATCTAACTCTGAGCCAAAATGTAATGTTACTGTAGGACATTTTCTGAAAACCCATACATTTAATTACATTGTCGCTCATGTGGCTGCGAAGAGGTTGGGAAGGTAACCCAGCTTTTTATCCTGCTTTCTTTACAGAATCACAGAATTACCTAGATTGGAAAAGACCTTTAAGATCATTGAGTCCAATCATTAACCTAACACTAACAAGACATCAACTAAACCATATCCCTAAGAACTACATCTATACATCCTTTAAATACCTCCAGGAATGAGGACGCCACTATTGCTGTGGACAACCTGTTCCAATGCCTGATAACTCTTTCAGTAAAGAAATTCTTCCTAATATCCAATCTAAACTTCCCTCAGCTCAATTTGTGCTCATTTCCTCTTGTGTTATCACTTGTTACTTGGTTGAACAGACCAATCCCCACCTCCCTACAACCTCCTTTCAGGTAACCTTAAACAGCAATAAGGTCTTTCTCGAGCATCCTTTTCTGTAGGCTAAATAACCCCGGTTCACTGAGGTGTTCCTCATAAGACTTGTGCACTAGACCCTTCACCAGCTTTGTTGCTCTTCACTGCACATGCTCCAGCTCCTCAATGTCATTCTTGTGGTAAGGGGCCCAAAACTGAACACAGTACTCAAGATGAGGCCTTACCAGCACCAGGTACAGGAATAAAATCACTTCCCTGGTCCAGTTGGACACTTTATTTCCGATAGGATCATCAAGTCCAACCTTTGTCCAGCATCTCCCTGATCCCTAGACCATGTCTCAAACTGCCACATCTACTCGGTTTTTTCACACCTCCAGCGATGGTGACTACACCCCCTCCCTGGGCAGTCTGTTCCAGTGCCTAACCACTCTTTCAGTAAAGAACTTCTTCCTAATGTCTAATCTAAACCTCCCCTGGTGCAACTTGAGGCCATTATCTCTTGTCCTATCATTAGTTATTTGTGAAAAGAGATCAACACCAGCCCCACTACAGCCTCCTTTTCGGCAGTTGTAGAGAGCAATGAGGTCTCCTCTCAGCCTTCTGTTCTCCAAGCTAAACAGTCCCATTTCCCTCAGGTGCTCCCCATAAGACATATTCTCCAGACCTCCCACCAGTTTTGTTGCCTTTCTCTGTGCCCACTCCAGCACCTCAATGTCCTTCTTATACTGCGGTGCCCAAAACTGGACACAGTGCTCAAGGTGCAGTCTTACAAGTGCCAAGTACAGGGACACAATCACCTCCTTAGTTCTGCTGGTTTCTAATACAGGCCAGGATGCTGTTGGCCTTCTTGGCCACCTCAGCACACTGCTGGCTCATGTTCAGCCAGCTGTCCACCAGCACCCCCAGGTCCTTTTCCATCAGGCAGCTCTCCAGTCACACTTCCCCACACCTGTAGAGTTGCCTGGGGTTGTTGTGACCAAAGCGCAGGACCCAGCACTTGGCTTTGTTAAACCTCATACAATTGGCCTCAGCCTATCAATCCAGCCTTCATCCTTGATGAAGGAAAGTTGTTTAGTTTTTGCACAGTTTTGCACTGCATATTTCCAAAAATTATTTTTTCACATTGACTATTTCCCTATTCCACTAAATACGACTCTATTTATATCTCAATTGGGTTCTATAGTATTTTATTTAAAGAAGAAACAAATATTTAGCTGAACTGAATCAAAATAAAATTTGAAAGTTAATAAATATTATAATAAAAGGTTTTCTATTTTTCCTAAATTATTTTTATCTGCAAATATTTGTCAAAATTTATTGAAGATCAGTAATACAATTAGCATTCAAATTCTGTTGTCCAATATACATAGGACTCAAAAAATTAACATATCTTATAGGAAATGATGATTGATTTTCTATTAGCACTTAATGTCATTCTTTTACATGAGCTAAAAAACATGGCCCCATTTTCTAGTATTTAAATCTTTTGCCAACACTATGGTAAAGTAATAATACACTTTTGTGCAGGAATCTGGGAAATTTTCTGAAGATTAGATTTATGTTGTCAGAATTAAGGCAGTTTAGGTAACATCTCCCTGAATATCCCCTTGAACAGCAACTTTTCCAATGATATCTACTATTCCAGAGCTCATAGCTGATAAACCTGAGAGTTAGTAAGAAGTGAAAGAATTTAAATTATAAGTCCTAGATCAGTTAAGAAGATCAGCAAAAGAAGGGAAAGATGTTATGGACAGGTGAGAGACTTTATACACCACTACAACTCAAGTGAATCAAATTCAAAACTCTTCAAGAAAAGAGAAAACAGGAACAATGCTATACTCCCCTTTCTTTTTAATTTTGCTTGAACTGGAAGAATTAGAGTGTGTTTTGCAAAGTATTTGCTCAATGCCTCTAGCAACACCACCTTTGGCTTTCTTTGGAATTGTAGGCATTATTGATATACAAATAATAATGCAACTGGAATTTTAACATAGAAGTTCAAATATCAGATATTTAATTTTTGCATGTTCTGTTTTCTCTGATGAAAAACCAATGTCTTATTTTCAGATTATTAATGTGTTCATTAAATTTTGTAGCCAAATTTTTCAAAGATACAAAAGCACAGGAAAAGTCTAGTTCACAGAAAATGTGATTTATAAATTAATAGTTTATTATGTGATTCACACTTGTAGGCTGTCATCCCCTCAGTAATTCTTTGCACATGCCCAGTGTTCCTCCAAGATATTTATGGGCCATTGAAGAAAAGGCCACAGTAGGGAAATCTGAGTGTATCATTATATTTGAAAACGAACTTCACAATGAACTATAGGGTTTTTTATGGTAGTACAAGGACAATTAATTTTTTACTTCATAGTTATAGCTAAGAAACTTATTAGATTTCTTCTTCAGGTGCTTATAGATTTGTGAAAGAAAAGCTTTTTGGGTTACCCTTGTCCTCAATTCCTGTTCTTTTAAATTTCTTTTATTTCTTGATAATAATTTACTATTAACAGTACATTGAACTATCAGTAAGTTGCATATCCTCCTAGTGCTTTTTATTTCCCTTTCATGTTTCCTAAATGGCTGCAGTTATATATTTTGGGTGGCAGCAAGCGTCCCATATTAAAAGGTAATAAGTATTGCTTAACTCACCACAGTGTCTCTCAGCTAACCTATCAACTTACCCTATGTCATCATTGCTACTTTTATGTAGCACATATGTACCTATGGTCTTCTGATTCATATACTCCATATCTAGTCAGCTAAGTAACTTCCAGGCTGAACAAGCTCAACTCTTCCAGTTTCTCATCCTTTCCTTATGGGGCAAGTGCTGCAGCCCTCCAATACCTAGGTGGCCATCATTTCAGCAGATTTTATTTTGTAAATATCTTCCCTATACTGGGGAGATCAAAACTAGATCCACATATTTTCTCTCCTTAGTAGAGGAGAATAATCACTTCCCTCAATATTCAGGTGACATTCCTTCTAATACGATGCAGGGTGCTCTTAACCTTCATTGCTGAGATGATGCACTGTTTACTCCTGTTCAATTTGTTGCTCATTAGGAAAACCAGGCACTTTTCAGCAAACCTGCTCCCAAGTTAGTCAGTCCCCAGCAACTGTAGAACTTTAGTCCATCCCAGGTGCAGAACTTTACTTTGTCGAATTTAAAAGGTTTCTGTTGGCCCATTCCTCCAGCTTGTTGAGTTCTCTTTGAAAGGTGGCCCTGCCCTCAAGTGTATCACCTGTGCCTCCTAGTACGGTGCCATCTGCAAATTTGATGTATACAGGGTGTCTACTTTTTATATCCCACCAGGTCCTTCATAAAGATATCAAACAGAGTTGGTTCAGGTACTCCTAAGGAACTCCACTTGTAACTGATCTTCAGGTCACATACTTCACGCTACAGATGTGTGTGTGTAACAAGTTGTGCCTTTACAGGCTATCCAAAAAAACCCAATGACAGCCAGTTTGAAAATGAGACATTGTTTCACAGTGGTTATTATTAATATTATTATAATTTTTCCTTTTCAAAATTGATCAATCTATTTATATCTTTGAGGTTTGAATCAGACTTCAAAACACAAATACATACTCAAAAGTAATCTTAAAACAGGATCAGTTCTTCATAATGTAAATTGTCTAACCCTAGAGGTTCAAAAGTGAATTTTAAGCAGTGGGCCAAATTAATCTTTAATGTAATTTCACTTATGTCAGTATGCATAACATCAACTATTAATTTGACCTAATTTATTAGGAAGACTTTGGGCAAATTGTAAATGCTACTGAGTTTGCACTTTGTATAAAAATGCATTATATACGATCATGAAGCTGAGTGATTTTTATTTGTGGCCAAAGCCATTTGGTTAACATGTACACATTTGTCTTTAAAAAAAAACAGAGAAATACCTAATTAATACCATGACACTGTATCAGTAGAGCATTGAAAAATACAGTTCAAGCTGAATACATGCTTAAATATTTTACTCTGTTGGGACAATGATTGCTTGGAGTTTGTCCAATCTAATGTATTTTAAATTTGGTATGAGATCCATAAGTAAAGAAACAGTGCTAATTCAAAAGCAAAGAAATAATGTTAATCTACAAAGGCGAATTTAATCAAAATGCAAAGTGTTTTCACTTATCTTCTCATAAATATGGGAAAATATTAATTTTTCCACCTGGGTACTACTTACAATTTTGTTCATGAAAGGCTGCTATAAAAATATTCTTCTGGGAAAAAATTATAAAAAAAAAAAAAAAAAGAAAATATAACATTCTAATTGCATAACTCTCAGTGAACATATGAGCAAGTTAAATAACAAATAAATGCTGAAATGTCTCAAAGAGTACTGCAACAATGACGTTCCATTTTAGCTTCTCTCCGAAGATATTGACATGGATTTAGACAAAAACCTGAAGTATCAGATAGATATCAAGTATTTTCTGAGGTACCATTGTAATCTCTCTTCTCTCTTCATTGATGCATTAGACTGTAGCTTCCACTTCCTTCTATTAGCTAAAACAGATTGCTGCACTGATCCTGTACCACTAAAGACTTTTATGCCTCAATGAAGACTAGCCTTGAGTTTCATTAAGATGCAGAAACAGATTAATTTTCTTTGTTCAATATTTATTATTCTCTTAACAACCTTGAAATAGGAACTGTAAACATTTTGAGTAATGGCCTGAAATATTGTCTAGTTTTGTAGCTGTCTTTAGCTATACGATATTTTGTAGCTCCTCCTAGGAGGTGGTGTTTCATGGCTCAAAACAGATACCTGTGCCAAGAAGAAAAAGACATTTGACTATTAATTAACCCAGTCTGTCTGTCTGTTGGACTGATGCACCATTATTTCAACTTCATGTCAAAATCAGTAAAAGAACAGTATATATGTACAGTGATAACCTTGGACCTTGAACAGAAATGTAAACTTAGAGCATCTTCACATTGTTATAATCGGGAAAGAAACAATGACTCAGGGCCTAACTTGTCTTGCATTTAAACTATCAGACTGGATCTCCTTAATTCTGCTTTCAAAACCCACTGGTCCCTCTGGGACGGTGATATGCCAGTATAATGTTAAAACTCCTTGTAAGTTTAAGGTGGATTCACCTAAGGCTACTGTATTTCAGCACTCTCCTGTCTGGGGCCTCTAGTCGCAGGTTGCTTTTTTTACAGTATTTCTCCAGTTTCTTGCTTCTTGGTGATAAAAATATCATGTCAGTCCTGATTTCTTACTTTAAAAGCTGTCTAATAACTACTAAAGCACTGAAAAACCCAAAACTCAATTTAGAAATACTTGAAAATTAGCACTAACGTCCATATTTGCCTGGATAAAGGTAGCAAAAATGAATATTTTGACAAGTGATAGGATAGGCTTTCTAACAACTTTTTCCTTTACCAACACTATCTCTGAACATAGCTAGTTCTACAGCTGAACCTTTGAATTCAGTTTAGCAATCTATTATCACAGTAATTAGTTCAAAATCAAGAGTTGGCAAATATCAATTTCTCAGCAGCAACAAAACATCATTTGTTGGTTACTACTACACAGTTATCAGTGTTCACAGGGATTTTACATGTCAGTTTTTCTATGGGGAATCAGTTCGAAAAGAAAATGCTAGCATGGAATATCAGTAGGTGTATTTTTATTTTGTATTATGTCCTAGTAGAGGAAATCAAATTATTGCTGCATCAATGACATCTGA
>VYZX01030832.1:0-10905 GCA_013401335.1 Brachypteracias leptosomus
CTTTCAATTTCTTCCTTCTCCTCTTCCAAGAGTGGCATATGTCTGAGTCACATTGCTGCATGCCATACAGGGTCTGACTCCCCATCATCTGGCTCTGTAGTGATGGAGGCTGCTCCAGTCTACAGTCGGCCCTCATGTGTTGCTATGAAATGGGCCTCAAATCAGAACATGACTTATTGTCCGTACCACCCTCTGAATTAGATGGACCCTGCCTCCAACCAGGTGGAGGACAGAGGGAACAGAGTCTATTTGACTTTGTGGATTCTTTGTCCTGCCATATTTTAACCAGAGAAGTATAGAGCCCTGTTAGACACTTGTGCACAGTGCCCCCTGTTGCCATGAAATCACAGAGGAACAGAATCTCTTACTGTGATGGGAGGGACGGGAGGATCTCAAGTACTGACTGTATTAGGGGCTGAAGTGAGCCTAATTGGGAATACCTGAGAAAGGCACCATGTAGTGACTGGTCCAGATTCCCCATACTTTCTTGGCATAGACTTCCTCAAGAAAGGCTATTATAAGGACCCAAAAGGGTATTGATGGGTCTTTGGCATAGCAGGTGGTAGAGACTGAGGACATTGAGCAGCTGGCTCTCTTGCCTGTCCTTTCAGATGTCTACTGCAGTTGAAGGTCAAAAGGTGTCAATTGCTACTGAAACTGTGCATTGATGACAGTATCGTACCAATCGAGACTCCTGAGTTCCTATCCAGAAACTGATCCATCAACTGGAGGGTCAAAGCGTGATTACCACAACT
The DNA here is from genome assembly GCA_013401335.1 of Brachypteracias leptosomus. Classification (NCBI taxonomy): domain Eukaryota; kingdom Metazoa; phylum Chordata; class Aves; order Coraciiformes; family Brachypteraciidae; genus Brachypteracias; species Brachypteracias leptosomus. The sequence continues at coordinate 756 of VYZX01030832.1, forward strand.
TGCTCATGCTTTAACAGTCCTATATGTCCAGTGCAGAAACCTAATGGTGAATGGACACTAACAGTGGACTATTGTGGCCTGAATGAAGTTGTGCCAGAAATGTTAGAACTCCAGTATGAACTGGAGTCAAAGGCAAGTTGTTGTGCTACTACTGTTATAGTTAATGCATGTAATGTCCCCCTTTCCCAGCTATTGATCCCTATTCTTGTCTGCTTCTTAGCCCAGCCTGGGACATCCCCAGTGCCTCTCCAGAGCCTCAGTCATGATGAAGATGTAGTTGCCATCAAGGGATTGTTAGGTTCAATACTGCTTTTGTATAGATTTATACAAATAAATATATGTCCTTTATATTGGACTTCTGCTTCTTCCTCGAAATCAGTGCACCACCAGGCATAGTTACGGGTTTTTTTTAAAAGCTCACTTAATGTCTCAGGAAAAGTAATAGGTGGTTAGAAGGATCATGGTACCTTGGCAGAACTCACCTGGTTCTGGTGAAACCTGGGAACTCACACTTTGCTAATGTTACATTGCATTTGGCACTAGATACTAATTTGACAGTCTCAGGCAAAGCCAAATGACTTCAGACAGTCTGGAAACAAACTTGCACAGAGTTCATGCAAGAGCAAGGCTGAACATGAAGATAACTAGCTGGATAATATTTTGCATCACATGGAAGGTAATAAATGCATATTTCTGTAAGTAAAAGGCAACTGTGAGGACACATAGCAAACCAGTTTGAATTTAACAGGAATGGGAAAAAGATAGCTTTTCTCAGCCTTTGTAATTGATTTGAATAGTTTTTAAGGAAATAACTTTCCACACTTGGTAATGTATTTCTGTATTTTATAATAGTGATTCACTGGAGATAGAAAATAATTCCTCATAAGAGTCAGGTGGCATCAGGAAATGATTTAGAGAATGCATGCAGTAACTTTGGAAGAAAGAAGAGGTGCAAAAAGGAGTATTTGCTGTCAGTTAACTCTCATGAAGAATGAGTAAGTCATTTCCATGGCAATGCTGAATTAGCTGCATTGTATACAGATTTTACATTTTTACACTAGGAGAGGAAAAGGTTAAGAAATCTCATATGTAACGTTACTCAGTAGATATTTAACACTTTCATTGTTTACTTATTAAATTAACTAATTAAACTAATTAAACTAATTAAAATTCAACCAGATAATGCTGTATGAATATAAACCCACACACAAGTGCATACACACATTTTTCTTTTTGGTCCACATACTTGCTGAAAATGTGTTTCAACTGTACAAAACTCTAGAAAGCATGTTTGTTCTTGTATTATTTTTATTAATGTAGTTATCCAGGTCTTTTCTGTTTACGGAAGTCACATAATCACAGTTTCATGTAAACTGTTAGCTATTGGTCAAATGTGTGTGTTTTATTTTTTAGGGATACTATGACATAATCCAGTAATGAGCCTATAAAAATGTATTAAGACAGAACACTGGTGTTGATTTTATCACAGGAAAAGGCTAGATTTTATTTTTTTTCCTTTTTTTCATATTTTTAAAATAGCTCTGCATTTTTATGTGTAAGGTTTATCATGTATAGTAATGCACATGAGTGCACTTTCTCTTCCCTTGGGTATGATGTTAGGTCTTCTTAAAGGTGTGTGACTATCAAGCTGCCATGATTATTTCAGTGACAATAGAGTTAGCGTGAGACTAGTATGTTTCTAGGGGTTGATCATTTTGGGTGTCATACTCAAATTACTTTTGTCATTAGATGTCCACAGTGTCCCAAGTGGTCACAATGAACACAGCAGTTTACGACTGAAAAAATTACCTGGCTGTTTATTTACTACCAGAAAATGTGAACAGTTTCTGTTTATATAAAGGCTTTTAAAGATAAATTTCTGTCTCCCCACATCTCCCCAATTTTCTAGTATCTTCTATAATTAGAACCTCACCCATAGCCATGTCTATGAAAAACACCTGCAGAACAAACCTAAAGACATTATTTGATTTATGTTAATTTTGCAAGGCCTTATTTTGAGACTTTTCACTCAGGCAAAAGATCTGTTTCATAAATCTGAGTGAAGTCTACAGTATTTGGATTACATTTGGAGAAGACATTCCAAATTTTTAATTTTCTTCTCTAGGATATAAATACATCTTTAGTATACAGGAAAAAATGCTAAGTATTGAAAAGATGCCAAAATTGGCAACTTGCTGAAAAAGAAAGTCCCCAGTGCAGTGATAACTAATCCTTGAAACTAGTGCATAAAACTTGCTAAATGAACAAGATGGAAAAGACTTGCTCCAGCACTGAATGCAATAGTGAAAATCTATTTGGCTTAAGAGAGAGTTAATTGCACTGAAGTGGATGAAACTGATGACCTTTAAAACAGTGTGCTGATGTGTCCACTTCTGTTTCGCTGAAGAACCTTAAAAATCAAAGACAGAGAAGCTTCAGACGGCTGGGTGCAGCTCATAATCTACCTGCTGTGTGTTACAAATACACTTACAGGGAGCCAGAGGCAAGAGGTCACCTTTTCTTTTGGTTTAAAATAGAAATAACTGATATTTTCACCCCTCACCTGCAGGTCTTTAACTTTAGAAATGAAAGCCTGACCACACTTTGAAACTTTATTGTTAAAGCCTAAAATTACATTGTCATGGCCAGGATTAAATTTTTTGCCTCTTTGCCCAGTATGAAAACTACTATTAAATAGTATTACCAAAAGATATTCTGAATTGAGGGAGTTTTGTAAGATTGTATAGAGTAGAGAAAATAATCTGTTAATTAATATCCTGCTTTCAAAAGAAGCTTACAATAACTGCCATTTCTCTTCTTCTGTGAATGCTTTATTTATATATTCATTTTGAAAAATATACTGCAACTAAGTTTCATTTCATTTTTGTCAACAGAACATAATTTTGCTCAAATCATTCTGTCAAGAAAAGGCAACAGCATATAATCTTTTTGCCCACTGAACTAAATTGCAGATTCATTTTGTGTGTAAATCAAATTGCGAACATTTACTAACTGAAAATATGACATCTTCCCAACTCTGGACAAATTGTGGTTAAATACTGAGAATTTTAAATACAGCTAAATTCTATAAAACACCTTTGACTTACCATTTCCCTCTAAATGGGGTCACTGCTGAGACATCCGTAGAGAAAGCAACTCTGGCTTTCTGTAACTGGCTGTGGGATTTGGGAGACTTCTTCAAGACAGTAAATTGAATCTTAAATTTTAAATACATAATTACTATATTTTTTTTTCATATAAACATTTCCAGTGAACAAGAGATTTCTAGCCTTTCTACATATATCCTTATGTTTTATCCCTCTGTTTATTCCTGGATATATGAGAGGTAGGGTACAGTCTCAAAAAACCTGAACTTTAAGTTTTCATGTTGCCTGTTGTGGAGGAAATTTCTGCTTTCGTGACTATATTCTGGATGTTGTTTTATAGCTGGTCACATTTTTTGACAGGCTCTCTGTGTTGCATTAAGTGTGAGGGTGTGATGTTTGCCTGCCAGAGCCCAAGGGCTTGCACTGAGCAGTTTAGCAAATTCAAAAAGTACATCTGAGAATTCGGCCTCAGAGCCCTGGTTGAGGGGCTTGCACAGCGGTAGCTGTTTCAGTCTGGGGTAAGGACTTGCACTAAGTGTAAAAGTTAAAGCTATTAAAGTGACAAATTCAATAGATTCAGAATTGCCATTGATAAATGCACTAAAACTTTGCACTTTTCTGCAAAGAAAGGTAATCAAGCTCAAGTTACAAATTCCTGGGTGCATCCAATGCAGTCAGAGGCGCAAACCTTTGTAATAGTGCTAAGGAATAATAGTAATGCTAGGAAAAGGTATACCGTATATTTAAGGTGTAATTCCTACCAAAAAGGTGTCCCTGTCTTGGGTGGAGGAATAGGGTAGAACCCATTGATGGTCTCTGATAAGACTTTCAGTCTTCTCCCCACCACGGCATGTGCAACTCTCAGCGGTTCTCTGAGATATGTTCCCCTTTTTATTTTTTGTATCCTGATTCTGTCTGTTCCTGCCTTCTAGGTCACGTTTAGCAGGATTTGGGTGGAGAGTTGAGAAACATAGTCATGTATATTTAGCATGTACTCAATTAGGGTCATTACTAAACTTAGGCATGTGAACTTTAATAATTTTGCTGTTAGGCAAAGGTCTTCACTTGGACACTATGGCCTTTAAGATTTATGTAAGAGCTATTTGTTTCTGTTGGTTTAGCCAAAACATGACCGTCTTATCTTCACAAGACTCCCTCCTTCAGCCATTTGGCAGGCCAACTCAGTGGACCTTCATCCCCACACAAGAATTTTGTAGTCACAAACTTCTTAACCTTTCACTTGAAGTGAATTGAATTAGTCTGTGTTCCTGTCTCATGGCAAGCTAGGCTGTTATCCCACACTCTGTCACTAATTTAATTCTTTTATTGTTGCTCTCTGATAGCATTATTGGTTATGCAAGATTGCAATGAGGAACTTCATGCAAAGTTGCTGCTACCCAAGCTTTCTGTCAGGTTATAATACTGCTTTGTTTAAGGGATGGCCATGTTTGGTTATGTGGGAGGCTGTTTTCATCTCTTGCATTCTGATTTAATGGTGGGAGCAAAACAAATTCACAAGTATTTGTAAAGAGAACTGGAGTTCAAGATACACAAGTTTTCTTTCTGTATTTTTCAGTAGCTAGCCTCATGATGTTAAGTAGCTCTCTTCAGTGTGTCTCCAGTTCACAATGTTCTGTGAAGCACCTGGAAATCTATGGACCAGTACCATGTTGTTGTGGTTTAAGGTTTGGGGAAGGGGAGGGACAGGTGGAGCAGCTATTCCACTCACCTTCCTGCCACACTCTATAAAAGGACACAGAAAGTTCTGCTTGTTCCTTCCTCGCTGGGATTGCTGCTGGGACTGCACATCTGTGTGGCTGGCTACAACTCTGCGTGGTTCAGGAGGAATCCAGCGACATCCAAGGATCGGTGTTGTATATATTTGTATATATACCTTCTCTCAATACCTCTGTATATTCCCCTTCCTTTGATATCTCTTTTGTTGTTCCCCATTAAAAGTTGTATTCTTGATTTCCAACTTTGTGTGAGGCCTTCCTTCCTCCCTGGGAGGGAAAAGGGAGGGGGGAGAGGGGTGAAACAAATTCTGCTCTGTGGGGATNAGGTAGGGTACAGTCTCAAAAAACCTGAACTTTAAGTTTTCATGTTGCCTGTTGTGGAGGAAATTTCTGCTTTCGTGACTATATTCTGGATGTTGTTTTATAGCTGGTCACATTTTTTGACAGGCTCTCTGTGTTGCATTAAGTGTGAGGGTGTGATGTTTGCCTGCCAGAGCCCAAGGGCTTGCACTGAGCAGTTTAGCAAATTCAAAAAGTACATCTGAGAATTCGGCCTCAGAGCCCTGGTTGAGGGGCTTGCACAGCGGTAGCTGTTTCAGTCTGGGGTAAGGACTTGCACTAAGTGTAAAAGTTAAAGCTATTAAAGTGACAAATTCAATAGATTCAGAATTGCCATTGATAAATGCACTAAAACTTTGCACTTTTCTGCAAAGAAAGGTAATCAAGCTCAAGTTACAAATTCCTGGGTGCATCCAATGCAGTCAGAGGCGCAAACCTTTGTAATAGTGCTAAGGAATAATAGTAATGCTAGGAAAAGGTATACCGTATATTAACTTTGCACTTTTCTGCAAAGAAAGGTAATCAAGCTCAAGTTACAAATTCCTGGGTGCATCCAATGCAGTCAGAGGCGCAAACCTTTGTAATAGTGCTAAGGAATAATAGTAATGCTAGGAAAAGGTATACCGTATATTTAAGGTGTAATTCCTACCAAAAAGGTGTCCCTGTCTTGGGTGGAGGAATAGGGTAGAACCCATTGATGGTCTCTGATAAGACTTTCAGTCTTCTCCCCACCACGGCATGTGCAACTCTCAGCGGTTCTCTGAGATATGTTCCCCTTTTTATTTTTTGTATCCTGATTCTGTCTGTTCCTGCCTTCTAGGTCACGTTTAGCAGGATTTGGGTGGAGAGTTGAGAAACATAGTCATGTATATTTAGCATGTACTCAATTAGGGTCATTACTAAACTTAGGCATGTGAACTTTAATAATTTTGCTGTTAGGCAAAGGTCTTCACTTGGACACTATGGCCTTTAAGATTTATGTAAGAGCTATTTGTTTCTGTTGGTTTAGCCAAAACATGACCGTCTTATCTTCACAAGACTCCCTCCTTCAGCCATTTGGCAGGCCAACTCAGTGGACCTTCATCCCCACACAAGAATTTTGTAGTCACAAACTTCTTAACCTTTCACTTGAAGTGAATTGAATTAGTCTGTGTTCCTGTCTCATGGCAAGCTAGGCTGTTATCCCACACTCTGTCACTAATTTAATTCTTTTATTGTTGCTCTCTGATAGCATTATTGGTTATGCAAGATTGCAATGAGGAACTTCATGCAAAGTTGCTGCTACCCAAGCTTTCTGTCAGGTTATAATACTGCTTTGTTTAAGGGATGGCCATGTTTGGTTATGTGGGAGGCTGTTTTCATCTCTTGCATTCTGATTTAATGGTGGGAGCAAAACAAATTCACAAGTATTTGTAAAGAGAACTGGAGTTCAAGATACACAAGTTTTCTTTCTGTATTTTTCAGTAGCTAGCCTCATGATGTTAAGTAGCTCTCTTCAGTGTGTCTCCAGTTCACAATGTTCTGTGAAGCACCTGGAAATCTATGGACCAGTACCATGTTGTTGTGGTTTAAGGTTTGGGGAAGGGGAGGGACAGGTGGAGCAGCTATTCCACTCACCTTCCTGCCACACTCTATAAAAGGACACAGAAAGTTCTGCTTGTTCCTTCCTCGCTGGGATTGCTGCTGGGACTGCACATCTGTGTGGCTGGCTACAACTCTGCGTGGTTCAGGAGGAATCCAGCGACATCCAAGGATCGGTGTTGTATATATTTGTATATATACCTTCTCTCAATACCTCTGTATATTCCCCTTCCTTTGATATCTCTTTTGTTGTTCCCCATTAAAAGTTGTATTCTTGATTTCCAACTTTGTGTGAGGCCTTCCTTCCTCCCTGGGAGGGAAAAGGGAGGGGGGAGAGGGGTGAAACAAATTCTGCTCTGTGGGGATTGCCTTTGAGCCTTAAACGGAGACACATGTAAAAGCCAAATGCTACTTTTTGCCATATAGGTGCAGTAGGACATTTTCTTGCAGCCTAGAAATAAAGGTTTTAATAAAATTCCAGCCTATCATTAAAGGAATTGAGGTTCTGGCAAAGATTATTTGAATGCTCAGATTTGGTAGAGTTAAAATGCCCTGTGAAATGAGGGGTTTATTAGGTGAGTACTTTTATATTTGCATTATTTTGTAGGCCTTTATTTTTCTCACCTATTGTTATGCAACAGAACTCAGATTTTGGTCAGCAGGACACTTGAGTCAGTTTGCTGGAAGGAGTAGCAACCTAGAGAATTATTGATAAAATGTTCTTGGAGTTTTTTGGCACAGTATTCACGACAATACCCATCAATGATTTTGAATCCTTCTTTTCCTTTTTTCAACAATCAGGAAAAACAAGTATCACAAAATACCATTTTACTGTGAGAATTGATGGTTTGTTGGAAAGTGAATGACTGCAGTGATAGTTAACTATCTATATACAATGGCTGATGCAGTATCATTAAGAAAAATGACATTGCAAGAAAGTGTTACTTCCTTTAAGGTGAATAAAAAGTTTTCTATTCTAGATTGTTGCCCTTTTTGTCAATTGTACTGTCAGGTGTTACTTAAAATTTTGGTCCTACATTTTTTTAAAAATGTATTTTCCCATTCAGTATGTATGTTTGATAGATAAAATTTCCTTTCATGTTTTAGTCATAAAGGGTACATTCTACTAACCACTGCAGTTCAGGTGCTTCCTCCAATAAAGGAGTGATCAGAAAAAGTGGCATGAAGTTGTGCTGTATGAAAAATTTTTCTATGACATTCACAGCACTACAAGCAAAAAAGCAGCTCACAAATTCTTCACCAGACAACAGTTTGTCAAGATATCTGTGCTGTCAGTACTATTGCCCTATTGTTCAGGAAGCTATGATAATGATGTTCCTTTATAGTATAAGAGGTATTGACTTCTCGAGTATAGGTAACAGCTAGAAATATTTGCAAGACTGCAAAGCATGTTTTGCCTCCATGAATTCTTGACTTTTACTGTATGGAATAGAAATTGGCAGAACTCTAATCTACAGAAGGTGACTTTATATTTTGTCTAACTTTCTGTTTTCTAACTTATGGTTATTATGTATTTATATGCATATATACATATGCTGATTGTAGTGAAAAAAGATTTTGCTGAGTGCATCTGTGCTTGGTCTCCCACTGACTCATGCTAACATCTTAAGATGTATTTCTCCCTGCATATGAAAAGTAAAAAAGCCATATCCTTTTATTATTCTGTCCTCCTTGTACTACAGATGCTTCACAGCTTTCAAGCACTANTAGGGTAGAACCCATTGATGGTCTCTGATAAGACTTTCAGTCTTCTCCCCACCACGGCATGTGCAACTCTCAGCGGTTCTCTGAGATATGTTCCCCTTTTTATTTTTTGTATCCTGATTCTGTCTGTTCCTGCCTTCTAGGTCACGTTTAGCAGGATTTGGGTGGAGAGTTGAGAAACATAGTCATGTATATTTAGCATGTACTCAATTAGGGTCATTACTAAACTTAGGCATGTGAACTTTAATAATTTTGCTGTTAGGCAAAGGTCTTCACTTGGACACTATGGCCTTTAAGATTTATGTAAGAGCTATTTGTTTCTGTTGGTTTAGCCAAAACATGACCGTCTTATCTTCACAAGACTCCCTCCTTCAGCCATTTGGCAGGCCAACTCAGTGGACCTTCATCCCCACACAAGAATTTTGTAGTCACAAACTTCTTAACCTTTCACTTGAAGTGAATTGAATTAGTCTGTGTTCCTGTCTCATGGCAAGCTAGGCTGTTATCCCACACTCTGTCACTAATTTAATTCTTTTATTGTTGCTCTCTGATAGCATTATTGGTTATGCAAGATTGCAATGAGGAACTTCATGCAAAGTTGCTGCTACCCAAGCTTTCTGTCAGGTTATAATACTGCTTTGTTTAAGGGATGGCCATGTTTGGTTATGTGGGAGGCTGTTTTCATCTCTTGCATTCTGATTTAATGGTGGGAGCAAAACAAATTCACAAGTATTTGTAAAGAGAACTGGAGTTCAAGATACACAAGTTTTCTTTCTGTATTTTTCAGTAGCTAGCCTCATGATGTTAAGTAGCTCTCTTCAGTGTGTCTCCAGTTCACAATGTTCTGTGAAGCACCTGGAAATCTATGGACCAGTACCATGTTGTTGTGGTTTAAGGTTTGGGGAAGGGGAGGGACAGGTGGAGCAGCTATTCCACTCACCTTCCTGCCACACTCTATAAAAGGACACAGAAAGTTCTGCTTGTTCCTTCCTCGCTGGGATTGCTGCTGGGACTGCACATCTGTGTGGCTGGCTACAACTCTGCGTGGTTCAGGAGGAATCCAGCGACATCCAAGGATCGGTGTTGTATATATTTGTATATATACCTTCTCTCAATACCTCTGTATATTCCCCTTCCTTTGATATCTCTTTTGTTGTTCCCCATTAAAAGTTGTATTCTTGATTTCCAACTTTGTGTGAGGCCTTCCTTCCTCCCTGGGAGGGAAAAGGGAGGGGGGAGAGGGGTGAAACAAATTCTGCTCTGTGGGGATTGCCTTTGAGCCTTAAACGGAGACACATGTAAAAGCCAAATGCTACTTTTTGCCATATAGGTGCAGTAGGACATTTTCTTGCAGCCTAGAAATAAAGGTTTTAATAAAATTCCAGCCTATCATTAAAGGAATTGAGGTTCTGGCAAAGATTATTTGAATGCTCAGATTTGGTAGAGTTAAAATGCCCTGTGAAATGAGGGGTTTATTAGGTGAGTACTTTTATATTTGCATTATTTTGTAGGCCTTTATTTTTCTCACCTATTGTTATGCAACAGAACTCAGATTTTGGTCAGCAGGACACTTGAGTCAGTTTGCTGGAAGGAGTAGCAACCTAGAGAATTATTGATAAAATGTTCTTGGAGTTTTTTGGCACAGTATTCACGACAATATCC
>VYZX01030832.1:34789-54627 GCA_013401335.1 Brachypteracias leptosomus
GAGCTCAGGGCTGACGTCCAATTGGGTTTTGAATAACTCCAAAGTTGGAGACTCCACAGCTTGACCACCCTTACAGTAAAAAAGTTTTTCTTATACTTAAATGTATCATCCTGTATTTCAACATATGTCTATTGCCTCTTGTCCTGTCACTGGGCACCACATTGACACTATCTTCTTTATTTCCCCCATTAAGTATTTTTACACATGGATAAGACCCCCTTGAGACTCTTTTTCCTCAGGCAGAAGAGTCCCAGCTCTCTCAGCCTGTTCTTGCATGAGAGATCCTCCAGTACCTTCATCATCTTTATAGCCCTTCCATGGAACAGCTTCAGAAAGTGCGTGTTTCTCTTGCATTGGGTAGCCCAGAACAAGACATAACACTTCAGACACGTTTCACCATGGCTGAACAGAGGGAAAGCATTGCCTTCCTCAGCCTGCTGGCAATGATTCTCCTGGAAGAAACCCTCCTGTGGAGGAAGGGGAGCTATAGAGCAGCTTGGTGGGCATCTGGAAGCCAGACAAGGTCAACCCCTCCCAGCATTATAAACTTGAAATTCTTAATGAATATCCATAATAAAAAATTAGACTACTAGTGGGGTAAACCACCAAAGAACAGAGGAAAAACTCATATTATTATGCCACTCCTAGATGAGTGGCAACAGACACACTGAAGTCCAGAATTATTGCATGGGGCACCTGAAATGATAAGTGAATGAAGTGGCCTATATATTTTAATAAGAGTATCTGACTGAATCACTTTTAAATGAAAAAGAGTAACAGGCAATAGAACTGAATACTGGTAGTTGTATATTTATTATTTTAATAAATATAGATATTATTAGAGAAGTATACACAGATATTGTAACTATTATTTATTAGTGATATGACATCTTAGATTATGCATAGCACTTTTCAGAGGACTGTTAAGAACACTGCTAGTAGAGGGAATTGATAAATTGTTGGAAAACATAATGCCATTGTGGTATCACCTGGAGATTGTTAACCATGTCATGCTTGGATCTTTTGATGTAGCAGTGTAGCTTTTACATATATGGTTTATAGGTTGACATGAGAGAACATGCTTTGGCAAGAGGATAGGAAACTATGTAGACAACATTAGAAAAGAAGATCATGGAAATGGAGACAGTAGCTTTTTTGGAAAATGGAACATTCAGGGTTAATTTGTTGACTAAATTATGTTATTGGGAAAGATGTGAAGATGTGCAGACTTTGGCATCAAGGTACGAAGGTAACCGGAAGAATCTTCTGTTAATATCATTAGGTTTGATCTAAATGCCCACAGCTTTATGTGAGGCTTTTAAAAGTAGGAGTTTGATTAAATGTTATGTAAGGGAGAACTGGAAAAAGGAATAAAAAGTGGTATCTAATTTGCAAAAACTTTGAGTTGTAAAGGACATGAGTTCTTGAAAAGAATGAGGCAAAAGAAGAGAACTGATTTGTGAAGAAAATAATTACCCATGAATTATAAAATAAGATTATTTATTATTTGTAAGATAGGTTCTTTTATAATATCTTACTCATCTGTTGAATATTTGAAAGCTGATATGATTATTTTCCTGCTGCAACACTGCACATAGATGGATGGCTCTTTGTGTTCACATGTCATAATTCCCTGTATCAATAATACTGTAAGTTGGATTGTTTATAAAAAGAGAACCTTCTTTCCTGTTAAGTTACTAGTAATGGTTAGAATAGTAATGTCAGCTGTTTAAACTTTCTGCTTTCATGGTCACAGGTAATACCCATTCTCTTCAGTGCATCTCTTTCAGACTATATAGAGTTACTTCTCAATAATAGGGCAACAAGTTAGTCAGGGGTCAAAGACTGAAGTATCTACCTGAGACTACCTTAGAAAGATGTAATAAAACCAATTTTTTTGGGATAAATTAATCAGTACTCAAAATAAGATCTCTCTCAGAGTGTTTCTCTCTTAATTTGTCATTTTAAAGGAATTGTATTATAATACAAAAATAGAAATACAATACAGTTGCCAAAAGAATAGAGTGCTGTTTTTCCCTGCTCCCAGACAAATCCAAACAATTTCACCTACACTGACAGCACTGTGACAGTCCATGTGGTTTATTTGCAGGGGTGGAAACATTCTTTTTTTCACATATTATCTGTGGAAAAACAGTGGATGCTAATTTTATTTTTAGTGCACCTTACTGATAAAGCATACTCATCTTCCAGATCCAGAGATGGGATTGTTCACTATTTATGAGGACAGTTGCCCTTTAAAGAAGCAGGGAATGAAGCATCTGAGGAATGTATGTGTCCTGCCAGCAACGCAGTGGGAAAAATATCTTCCATTTGGGATAAGATGTACTGACAGCACATCTTAGGAGCAGCTGAAATTAACTGTGCATTTGGAGTTTTCATACTGACCTGGATCACTGAAACCAACTTACGTGTCCTATAATTTGACAAAATCTTACCTTTTCTGCAGAGCAGAAAAAGGAAAGAAGTTACATAGCTATTAACTGGACATTTTTGTCACAAATAGCAATTGCAGTATTAAAAAAAAAAAAAAAAAAGCTAAAAAATGATTCCAAAGAAATTTATTGTGCCCTTTATTAAAAAAAGAAAAAAAAAATAAAGAAAAAAGGGATGTGGGGGAGAGGGCAAGGCAGGGAGTGAATCAGTGATTTGCAAGCTTTAGCATTTTGCTTTTGTTGCAACTCAGTCAGGAACTGAACTAACAAGCTGGCAATAGAGCTGTGATGAACAGCCAACAAGTCCCAAGGAGCAGGGCAAAAGAAGAGAAGGACTAGTAGCTGTCATTGGACATCAATATCCATTTAAAGACTAAAGTTTACACAAGAAAATTTTATGCTGATAAACCACGGAATGGATGTCATAAGTTCACCCGTTTGTGTTTGCATAAAATGAATTAAAGAACTCAAACCTATACATCAAAATTTTTTGTAGCAATTTCTAATTCCCACCTGTGTTTGTGATTTCCACCCATTTCCTATGTTTCCTTAAACCCATTAGAAGGCAGAAAAAAAATCAGATCTGATGATGCTTATTGTCTGTTTAAATTTGATGTTTTCAGTATTTTGCAATTTGTTTTTTGAGAAGTGTTCTAGTCCATACTCTGGCTCAATTGCTGGCTGAGTTCTTGCAACATTTATTGTCTTTCTTTGATGTGAAGCTATAAACACCTTCCAGACTGTCTTTTCTTTTCTTTTAAGCTGTACAATTTATAGGCTGATATATCAGCAAGTCCTTGTAGTAGGAAACACCATCCTTCTAACCTTTTATGTTAAAAGTAGAGTGTTCTCTTGTTCAGTCTCTAAAATAAGAGAGAGTTAGTTGTCTACTAACTCCTGAAATGGCATAGGGATGAGAATTAATCATGTCTGCAGCTCATGGAAGGTGCTGAAGTGTGATACTTAGCAGGTAGTACTTCTGATGAATTATTTTAGTGAAATTACTTAAAATAATTACATTTCTATATGATTTTAAGAACAGAAAGAGGGCTAGATCTAGGAATGATGACATTTGAGATAACACTGAGCACTAGTTTCAAGATTGTTTTAGTTGGCTCAGAGATAGAATGTGAAAGGGCTTTAAAGCAGAGTAAGTAGAAATTTAAGAAAATGTAAGAAAATTTAAAGTGGAAATCAATCCTGAAAAAAGAATAGTCTAACAACACTGAAATATAGGTAATTGTATGGCTGAAAAGGATACACCTGATATTTAAATTTGTCAGCAAGTAGTAAAGAAGGATGACAGCTATTGGCTCGTGTGAAGAAAATAACCTCTGCCCAATGGAGGGTGAGATAGTTTCACATGCATGAAGATTTTTTTAGTGGGATTCATAGCTGAGAACACACATTCACTGTAGCAGTGAAAGTTAATTTTGGAGGAAAACCAAAGGAGAAACAGACAAGAAATGGAAAACTCTCTGAAGTAGTCAGATGAGAAAATCAGAAATGAGTGTCCTAGACAAGATGTTCTCCTCCAGGAAGGGGGCAGGTTCTGCAGTGCAGTAGGAGCTACTGATGATAATGATGACAATTTTTTGCTGGATTTTCTCTAATACTGCATACTTTTCCTTAGGACCTGCTCAGACTTCCTGTTGTTTGTTCCTGCTTAAGTGATGCTATTGGCACTGGTTGGAGCATGCTAATCAGACATTAGTGTTGCATAATCATTGTCTATTCAGTCTCTGTGCACCTGAAACATTGGATAGTATCAAGTATTTCAATGACTTATCTGCTTTGTGGTGCTCTGTATTTGGGTTACTCTAATATAAACTAAAATCCACAAAGCAAGAAATGAGGGAAAAAAGAGGTATTTCTCATGCCAGTGTGTTGTGGTTTAAGGTTTGGGGAAGGGGAGGGACAGGTGGAGCGACTATTCCACTCCCCTTCCTGCCACACTCTATATAAAGGACACAGGAAGTTCCGCTCGCCTCCTCCTCGCTGGAATCTGTTGCTGGCTCTGGACGGCTCTGTGGGTGCTACAACTCCACGTGACTCGGGAGAAATCCGGTGGCATCCGAGGATCGGTGTTGTATATATTTGTATATATATACCTTCCCTTGTTAATTCTGTATATTTCCCTTTCTCTGATATCCCTTTTGTTACTCCCTGTTAAAAGTTGTGATCTTAATTTTCCAACTTTGTGTGAGGCCTTTCTTCCTCCCCTGGGAGGGAAGAGGGGAGGGGGAAGAGGGCTGAAACTAATTCTGCTCTGTGGGGGTTGCCCTGAGCCCTAAACAGAGACACAGTGACAATCACTTCCCACAAAAACCTGTCTTAAGAAGGATTTCAGGTGGAAGCCTATGAAAACATTTCCACTGGGAAAACACCATAGGAACATATGGGAAAACTGGCACAGAAGTTCTAGAATAACATTGCCACAGCACCTTAGTGTATGGATATAGAGCCGCAAAGAGTTGACCCTTAGCTCAAGACATTAAGACACCTCTGGTGCTGGGCAACATAACTGTATGATCTCTGAGGAATAGCAGGTCACTCTCCAGAAATGAGCTGCTAAATTTTGGTCATCTTGTTTATGGGAAACTCACATGTAAACTAGAATACAGTATTAATCTAGAAAGCTGATAAATGAAATGAAGAAAAATGAAAAACAGAGGTGAAGACTTGATAGCCTGTAAAAGAGATGAGTCCACAGAACAGAAAATTTGAAGCAAATCTCTATAGCTACTAGAATGCAAGATTCTTCTATGTGCCCATATTGATTCCATTTTTTATCTTTTTTGTCAGGTAAGAACACAGGAAAAAAGTGCCAGATTTTGAACCCAAAGGAGTTTAAAACAATCAAGTATAGTGAAGGAAATGTTTGACACTGAAAGGAGGAAAGGAAAGAAATGAAAGGAAGTCTTCCAAGAAAAAGATAAAATAGGAAAAGTAAGATTATATTTCAAGCAGAATAGTGAAAACTGCAGGTGCAACTAAGATTAAAAGGAGAATTGTACATTTTTCACTTTATTCTTTTTAGGGATCTATTCATATTATTTCTGGACACTGGCTTTTGGCTTTGATTATTTTGATTTTTTGTGAGACTTTAGGACATAAAATGCGTTCATTTTTTTTTAGAAGTATATCCACATAATAAAAGTTTGTCGGTGACAAAAAGGGAGCCTTGTCTTTAGATATGGTAGTTGCCTAAAAGCTCATCTCAGAGAGCTTTTTTGTTCCATTATGGTGGCTAAGTGACTTAATTTCACATTTGTATAATCAGAAAAGAATGTTTCAATTCTCTGCACAATGGCAATTTTATAGCAATTCTGAAAAGAAAATTAACATCTTCTGAAACAACACATATGAGTTAATGTTAACTGAGATCATCGGTTACTTGGCAGGTTCTTCCTTCTGCTGAGCTGCATGTCAGTCAAGTGAAGTATTCAGTACTTTGTTTTGTTTAGTATGACCAATATGAGGCAAAACAGCCTCAACTTGGGAAAAATGAATTGTATTTATTACAAATCAAATCAGAGTAGGATAATAAGAAATAAGCCCGAATCTTAAAAACACTCTCTCCCCACCCACCCCTTCTTTCTGGCTCAACTTCATTCCAAATTTTCTCTATCTCTTTCTTTTCAGTGGTGCAGGGGGAGAGGGAATGGGGGTTGTGATCAGTTCATCACACATTGTCTCTGCTGCTGCTTCCTGCTCAATGGGAGGACTCCTCACGCTCTTATCCTGCTCCAGCTTAGTGTCCCTCTACAGTAAATAGTTCTCTACAAACTTCTCCAACATGAGTGTTTTCCATGAGCTACAGTTCATCATGAGCTGCTTCAATGTGGATCCCTTCCATGGAGTTCAGTTCTTCAGACTGCTGCAGTGAGGGTCCCCCTGAGCCTGCTCCAATGTGAGTTCTCCACAGGGTCACAGCCTCCTTCAGGTCATATCAACCTACTCCACTATGGAGTCCTCCATGAGCCGCAGGTAAATTTCTGCTCCACCATTGAGCTCCATGGGCTTTAGAGAGACAACTTGCCCCACCATGGTTCTCACCATGGCCTGCTGGGTAATCTCTACTTCAGTACCTGGAGTACCACAGCCTCCTCTTTCCTTACTGACTTTAGTATCTGACTGCAGTTGTTTCTCTCGCATAATTCTCACTCATCTCTCGCAACTGCTGTTGTGCAGCAACTTTCTCCCCTTCTTAATGTGTTGTCACAGAGGTTCTACCTCTGTTGCTGATGAGCTCGGCCTTGACCAGCAGTGGGTCTGTTTTGGAGCTGGTTGGCATTGGCTATGTTTGACATAGGGGAAACTTCTAGCAGTTTCTCACAGAAGCCATCCTTGTAGCATGCCCAATACTAAAGCCTTGCCATGCAAACCCAACACACCAGTGTACATCAATATGGCTAAACTGGAAATATGTAGACAAAAATTGTAGATACATTCCACAAAAGGTATGCACCATCTGTTGTTTCTTTTTTGTTTGTTTTGATCTCCGTATTTATCTGCTTATGAAAAATACAGGATAAGCCTAGGTTGCTGGGACAGAAAACACACTTCTGCCAGGAAATCCGTGAATATGGGTTATTCTCCCTGTGTATTTATATTTGTCCTCTCATTAAAATGCCTTAAGTTATCTTCACATGATAGCTTCTTATTTCCTGTGATGTAGTTCTAGCCAGTTTTTCTTTAACAGATGTACCTCATGACTTACTTCATGTGTTTTCATGTGTCCATTACTCAACAAAATCTTTGCTGGTTTTGTATTATTCATTATGTGAGGACAGAAGAGAGGGACATGGTTCTGACTCCCTCTTCTGATGCTCTGATTAAAAGATAGTTTTTATGGCTTACTTTTAGAATAAAAACAGGATTAGGAGTCTTTTCCCAAGGACTACAGAGAAACAAGAGGCACAAACTGGCTAATATTTTCTCTCATTTCCTTGATTGAATGCATAGGTCTATAAAAAGCAGTGGCAGCCATCTGCCTTATGATCACATTTCACTGTTTTAGGACCATGGAGTTTGCCTTTTAACCATCTTTTTATCTAGTGGATGTTGAATAAGTATCTAAACCAGTAAGCAGATCTGCTCAGCATAGCCTCAAAATCTGTGTATTTTCCCTTACTTTTAAAATACAGTTTATTGCTTATCCAAGCTTACTAAAAACCAGAAAACCTCACATGAATAATTCCCTTTTCTTTTTGCTTCTGAATTGACCTATGATTTCCTTCCTTTTGAGAAAATCATGCTCCTTCAGTTTCTGTTGCATGTATGGTATAATTTTCTGTGACAGTATAAGGAGGACACCTCTAATGTTAGCTATTTTTACAAGTAGGCACTGCATTTTATATAAACTTAATGTTCATTTGCTTGTTGAAGATATGTCTACATCTAGCAACAAAAGAAAAAAAAAAAAAGAAAAGCTTTCTCAACTACTTACCCCTGTTTGTAAAGTCTTGACAGCTCAGGTACATGATTTCAGAATTTCTTTTAGTTAAACACGAAAGAAGATTCATAAATCTGAAGAAAGTAGATTATAATGTTATTAGATTTAATAAAAAACCTAGACATGATAGTTTGAGTTTGTGAATACCTCTTTTCCCTTCATCTCCTCTATTTTCCTCCCCTTCTTTGTTGCCCAGGTGAATCTGTAAGAAAACTTCTGACAGCATTTTGATGTTTGAATTCAGTAACAAGGTGAGGCCAGATTTGGTGGCATGAAGACAACTTGGTACCTCAGTAGAATACTTACTGACAGCCTGTAAACATAAGACTTCTACTTAATACTGTGTAGAGTATGTGTCTCCCTTTTAATTGTTTAAATACATTCCCTTTTGCTGAATCTATTATTAAATAATGTAGATATGTAATTATTGTTTGCTCTTTCTTTAAGTCAACTGTCAACAGGGATGATAGATGCTAGGTAGGACAGGTTACGTGAGACCACCAATAAACCAAAGCTTGAGAGGTCATTTCTAGTGCAGAGTTGATGAAAATGGGATTTTATAAATTGGGTTTTGACGTTGTTTTTCCATTATTCCAAATTTGTCCCAAATCTGTCTCTACAGTAAAACTGCAATAATTTGCATGGGTATGGAATCATGAGAGTGCAGGTGACTAGATACAGCATTTTTTGCCTAAATCCCAAGCCTTTTGAATGAAAATAGAAGCAAGAGCAGATATCTCTCATTTCAGTCATCTTCTTCTGCATTTTGATAGGTTCTGGAAGGAAATCTGCTAGGAAAATAGTACTAGCCAGAGTCAGTCTGGTATCAATAGTTGTACAGACAGCTTGCTGGCATCTCTCCCTCACAGCTTCTTTCTAGCCTCACCAGATCTTCCCTATGACTGCTTTTTCACTGTCTTCAGGTGCTGTTGATTCCTTGTGACAGCCTCTCCCTATGGGATTCCTAGTCCTTTTGTTAGTCCTTCCAACACAGCAAATTAAGCTATTCTTTTTCTTCCAATCTGCCAAGGTCTAATAAGAAACACAGACATAACATGTTCAGGTATCATTCTGCAATTGCTCTAATACAATGTTTCAGGTACTTAAATACACATCATGGGATTTTTAATGTATGAGAAATGTGGGATGATACAGTTATGTTATTAACTTTTCTCTGATTTATGAGAGTCCATTAATAGCTTTCTTATATAAAATTATATAGCATGATATAATGTTATAAGATAATTGATATAGAACTAAGTCTTGAGAGGGACAGAATTTTCATATGTAATTATCCTAAATCATATGATTTGTAGGAGATACTACAACTCTAGCTCAGGTTTCTAGAAGAAGAGGTGAAAAAAAGGGAAAGAAATAGCCTTGTCTTCTTTTCTGTAATGACTTGGTGCATTGCAGAACAAGATGCAGAAACTATTGTCAAAAGTATATAATCTGGTTAAATGATAAGTAGGTTTGCTCCAGATAGTAATTCATGAATCCTGAGCAACATCACCCAAGTTGTGCAATATCTTGAGTTTTATTTGTTTAAACTACTGATAAGACTTGCTATGAAATGTGAGTAATGCAGAGTGAAACACATTATGTATGAAAAAGTGTCATGCTTGCAAGTAATACTGAACAGTATATGCAAATCTAAGTTGGAAAATTTTTCTCCCTACATGGAGTCATTTTATTTTGTCTTACATGCTAAGTAGTCTTTTGACCTTTTTCTCTTAGCCAAAGCATTTGTTGCAGTCATTAGTTATATCATTAAGCATATGATTTTTTCCCCCTCATTTTGCATTAAAAGTTTCTATTCCTGCACAGCTTGAACTTCAGATAACTTATTTATTTTCTTCCTTACACTGATACCTTTATGCTTATTAGCTGCACTGCAGTGTGCATCACATTCACAGGTAACTCGAGAATCATGTAACCATTGCCAATTCAATAGGGTTTCTAGGTGAAAATTTAGTGAAGAACTAGTGAAGCAAGTTCCTCCCATCCTTCCTGAAGCACAGGAGAATAATAAATACAAACTACTGAGTTGGATTGGCTCAGAAGATACATGGCCACCCTTTCACAACTCAACCATTACTTAGCTATGAAAATACCCCTACTGTTAGTATCATTACCTCAGAAAGAAAATTAGCATAGCATGTGTGTATAAGTAACCTGGATATAAAATGCTAAGGTTATTTTTATTTTAATTTGAAATATACAAGCCATATTAGTGGACTTCATAGGACATATGATTTTCCTGTTCACTTCATGTATTCTCTGGTTCAGAAGAGTAAACAAAAAAATTTGGAAATAGATCCTGTAGAAGTGCCTTCAAGAAGAGAATTTATAACATTCATTTACTTGTTTACCCTCCAGACAATACATTTACAAGAAACACAAACTAGAGTTTGGAGTTTTCTTATTATCTGTTTAAAAACGTCCTGGTATTTGCTTCTGTAGGCTAATATTTTATGTCATAAAATACTGAATTACACAAAGACACAGCAAGAAGAATCCAACAAAAGCACTCACAAGTTATAAGGAAAGAGCAACACACAAAAAAGAAAGCACAATGTGAGATAGGAAAGTATCAGGCTGACTAAATGGAAGGCAGAACCCATTTACTTGTGGACAGATAAAGGAAATACAAAAATTACTCTTGCATTTTGTGCTACTTGTAGATTTCAGGTTGTAGATCAAACAGGTGTTTGATGTTGCATTATATCATGTATTTTGGCTGGAAAAAAAGAAAGGAAGAGAATGAATAGAAATCCTCTAAAATCAACAGAAAACCACAAAGACAAATGGAGAGAAAATAATGTCAGGCAAGAATTTTTCAGAAAATTTAGAAGTACAACAAAGATAAACCAGAGGAAGGGAGAGTGTAATATGGTGTTTAAAAGACCCTGTTGAATAATTATGTTTGTATATTACAGTATTCTGGAGCTAGTTAAAAAGCAATATAAATAATAATGAACTTTGTTCAGGTTTCAACTCATTTGTGAACCCTTGTTACTGTTTATAAAATATTTCTGCAATGTCTTTTCCCTCTCCACAGAAAATGGCATGTTTAACTTGACAGTCTGATAATTTCTAACAGGAGCAAGACTGTGTTAATTTAGATTTCTTTAGCAAACAAAAAAGCTTGAAGTCTGCGTGAAAAGACTCTCCCGTTACTCAACTCTGTCAAAACATATTTTCTCTCAACTTGTTCCAGTTATTGAAATAGTAGCTTCCTGAGTCATCGTTCACTCCTTCTACATTTCTTTGTCTACTGAATTACCAAGGACTTTGGGTATTCTTTCCAAAAGCAGAGTCAAAAGTTATTCCTATGTTAACATGTGAGTCTCCTTGCTAACATGACACATCTTTCTTTGGCTCATCCATTGTGCTCTAATTTCCACGTGTCAATTACAATGATGCTATGAATTTCACTGCTGCACCTGAAGAAATATTTTTTAATGCTATTGTTACTATATAAAAATAGATCAAACAGTAGACAATATTTGTGAAGTTGCCAAAGTTCTTGGAAAGTTCAGTTCATAAATTAAAATTAAACAAAATTACCTGCCATTCCTGGATCTGTGCATTCATTTTCTACCTTAAACCCATGGAGGACACAACCTGATGCAAAGGCTATAAGTATATGATACTCTAAATCCTTACCTTCTAGAATATCATATCTGGCACCAAGAATGCAGAAACAAGGGTATGATTTGCTCTACAAAGCTATCCTAACCAGACTGCTACATCTGATGGTTCTTGATTTTCTTGGAGCAAAACTCTCTGGAACTAAAATTGCCACACCTCTGGACTATGAACAACCTTTCTGAGATATTCTGTCCTGATCCTGAGAGTTACAGGCATGTTATGATTCATCTCAAAGCACTGAAATATTATGGTCTTGTTCAGTTTGTTATAAGCATGCATAGCCATGCTTCCACTAACTAATTTTTGACTGTGTATGGAAATAATTTGAAGGGAGGGAGGAAAATTCCTACAATAATCTCAATTCTCTCAAAGTTGATTGTAGAGATTAATTATAATCTTAAATGCCTTAGATGAACTGTGGTTTTAAGAGATGAATGTTCAGGAAAACCAGCTCTTGCAGAGAGTTCCACTACTGATGAGAAAGGAATAAAAGGCATTTTAGATACAGAGTCTGGTATTCAGAATCAGAATGGGGAACTGTCCAGATTTTTCTTCAAAAGTGTTGTGGTAGTTCCACATTCTTACCTTTCTGTTCTCATTATGCAGTCAGAAAGAGTTCAAGTTTTAATATTAAAAAGTGCTAAAACTCACTCACAGACATTTGTAGAATGCATATGTCTTCTTACAGGAAGTTATTATCCATGGAATACGACCCAGCATTGTTACAGGAGGTTCAGCTAACAACATTGTCTCCTATAGCGCACCTAATATTTGAACTACCCCTTAAGATTTCTGAAACATTACAAGTGTTTGATTTAGACCATGTGTTTCTTTCAGGACAATCTTAGGTAGTAATGTTGGAAACAACAGCCTATTTGTCAGGAGACACCAGGGAAAATAATGCTATTAGTCCATTAAAAAAAAATCAACATGAAAAAAGGATTTATTTTTGCTGAGAAATTATTTGTCCTGTTTGGAAAGGGTCTTGAAAGTTGTCAAGGATATTGCATTGGCCTGATGGGTGGAGGGGGCTTTGGGGGTTTTATATTTATCTTCTACCTTAAAATCCTTTAAATAATTCTAATTTGGCCAAATTCTATGCTTTAGGAAAAAATGAAAAACCCCACACCTTTCCATGTGATTCATAAAGACTTTAATTTTGGAGCATGATATTTAGCTTCATGGAAGATGATCTCTTCTGTACATGTTCTAGCTTGGAGCTTTTAGGTTAGAGTAAAACTTTTTTTAATGTTTTCTTCCTCTTGCAGCAAGGGACTGAAGTAGTACAACTATTGAAACAGAAATGAGTGAAATTATCTTCTGCCTGCTTTTAAAGTTCCTGCTCTCATAACTCCCATATAAAGTACCAGGATGCAGAAAGGCAAATACCTGATAAACCCTCGGAAAGAGCTCAGCAAGAGCAGATATGGAGGTGAAGAGCTCAGCCAAAAGAAAAGACTGTAATTCCAGGGTAGCACTGAGAATCGGGATGGGGATGAGGGAGGTAGGGAGCTGAGCTGGAGCTAGTAACTAACACAATGGATGGGAGGTAGTGGAGGAAGAAAGGTGTGTAATTGCTACCTTTTGTCCCCAGGAATCCAAGAATAGAATCTGTGGTTGAGCACCTTGCCAAATAGCTGTTATCCCCATTATACAGATAAGACTAAATGACTTCCAAATTTAAAAGAAAACAAAAATCATCGGTATTGATAGACAGAGAAGTTGCATTTTCTCACTTTTACATTTATACATTTGCATATATATTCCAGTACCTGTCCTGCCTAGATGTTAAAAATTTCGTCTGTCATTTCTAAAGCTGAACTCAAGCTGTGGTTAAAGGTCCTGGATTCTATTGAGTGGCTGTGGAAAAAAACCCAGACATCATGGATTTCAATTTTTATTATCATTAAAAGGCAAGACATATAAATGCCATTTCAACCTACAAAGTGTAGAAGAAGTAAATACTGTAAAATCAGCATATGACATTCACTGATGTTCAGATGAGACCTTCAGAGATTAATAAATGTCATTATAACCGAACTGCATATTGCTGAGTCTTTTTCTCCTGAATTCTGTGCACTTGATCATAGGAGTATACTGTTTGCTTTGCATGAAGTGGATTGAAAGGAACAGCTTGGATATTGATGAAGAATGAAATTCCAACTACAACTGGGTGTATGAAAAAGAGCATATGGGTTGTACTAGAAAATGTCAAAAGGTCCCTCCTGAGCTCAACTATTATGTGTTTCTGCAATACCATCATAACCTTCTAAAAAACATCTTCCCAACAGGTATGTATGTATGCATAGGATACCTGTATTTTGTTTAGTCATTTGATTCTTTTCAGATTGAAGACTAGCACTTTTCTAGTTTTGATTTAGTAACAGGGAGAGGAGATTTAAGTGGGACAGACAATTCAGTTGTCAGATGTAGATACATATCAGTCCTCTGCCATGAACAAAGATGTATATGACATTTGACATTCTCCTGATATAATTTGTCAGCACTATTGACTTTTTTCTCTACCTTGTTTCATAGTTTCTTCCAAGCAGAATTTGTGTGATGTGGACAATACCTGCAGCCTGCTGGGTCATTATGGCTAAACACTGACTTTGTATAATAATTTCATGGTGGTGTTTCTCCTTGGTTCTCACTTTTTAATAGGATAGTTTCAACACTGATTTAGTGATCGTGGTCACACGCAGTGATTTCTAGAAGGAGTATTTGCCTCTACCCGTCCCAGTTTTTGATGTATTCATAAGCCATTCTAAAAATAATGAAGGATATAAATACACAAAGAGTTTGAGAATTCTGTGATCTTCTCACTACTGAATTCCTGCATGCTTTAGAACTTGAAATTTTGTACTATTTTCATACTGTAGACTTTTTCAAGAAGGCTTAAATGGCCATGTTTTGAGTTACAAAGTCTCCAATGAACTTTCTAAATAAGAGCTCTATGACCATAGACCTGAAAAGATTATTTGATTTTGATGACAGAATATTGAGGGAGTATTTGAACATTTCTAGCACTCAATATGAACTTTGTCACTCAAGAAATTAATGTGAAATAAAATACTCATATTTGAGCTGAAAGAAGCTAGTCCTTGTGTTACAAAGTGTTATTATACATCCTTTTGTTAGTGATCTTTTTATTTTTCTTGTATTATCTGTAGGCTTTATCACCTAGAGTAGAACTGGAAAATTGTTTATTTCCCTCCCCTTTTTTTGGTACATGAGACATTAATAATAAACTTCTCAGACTTCTCAGAAAAATCTCTTTCAAGGGTCTGTCCACAGATTGAGGATTCACTCTTTGCTGCAGGCCTATAAATGTTTTATGACCTTCCTCTTTGATCACTCATAGGCTCTCACATCCAGAAGGAGGTAATGTAAAATTGACCTGTGTATAAAACTGCTGAGCCAAGCAGAAATCTCAGAATTACAGTGATTGTGCATTGGTGATTCAGCTGGCCTTCATGTAAATAGTATTTGCAAAAAATCTATCTGTTAAATATGAGTTTCCAACATATTCTTACAGCTTTTGTGTTTCTAGTACCTTGCAGTTGAGAGATCACAACTAGGATATTATGGAAAACTCTTGCCTTTCTATGATGATTGTAGTGGGTCTGTCTGAGCTGATTTTCCTCATGCAGCCCTAGGACTCAGAGAGTGTTGATAACACACACCCTTGTTATGACTATCAGTGCTCACATGGCACCAAANCCATCCAGGGTAAACCCACCACAATGATGTTTTCCAGTTTCAAATTAGGTGCAAAGCAACACCAAGAAGTGAGCCAGGTGTAATGTGATGGTGACTTTAACAAAAAATTATTTTGTAAACTCTTCCACTTCCAAGCATCACAGTAGTATTAATGAGACAGAGTTGTATAGTAGCTAAAAAACTACTGTAACACAGTTTAGCCTGATATGTTGGTTTTGAACTTGATCTCATTTCTTTACATAGAAAAGGAACAGAGTAATTTTTGGTGTTTTATCTGTCATTATTATACAGCAGAAGATTATCATTCTTAAATATTTCAAAAACATTAAAGTTTGAGGTAACTTTTTGTTACTTTCCAGCAGAAACATCATAAAACTTGGCAGCATGTCTTGTTTAAGATTTGACAAAAACCCCTGGAGCTAGCACTAGTAAGCATATAGTTGGTGACTTACCTGTTTTTTTTTCTATCTTCTAAATGCACAGCATTAAGGAACTTACACAACAAATTGGATTTGATATCCTGTGAGATTTTGCTAAACAGTTTTCAATTACTAATGCTACATATGTGGCTATGATGTTATTGGAATCACTGAGTCGTGGAGGGATGGCTCCTATGACAAGAGCATGGGAATAGATGAATATAAGCTCTTTAGGAAAGGCAGGCAGGGGGGAAAGGAGAGGTTGTCACCCTTTACGTCAGAGATCAGCTGGGGTCCATGGAGCTTGGCTTAGGGATGGATGAGGATCTGAGAGCTTATGGGTCAGGCTTAAAGAGAAGGCAGGGCAAGGTGATAACATAGTGGGGGTCTGCTACAGGAAACCTGACCAGGAAGATTGAGGGGATGAGGACCTCTGTAGAAAGATAAGAGCAGCTTCATGTTCACAAGTCTTGGTTCTCGTGGGGAATTTTAGCCACTCTGATATCTGTTGGAAAGACAGTACAGCAGAGTATAAACAGTAAGGAGGTTCCTGGAATGCATTGGCAACAATTTTCTCTACAAGTGGTAGAGATATTAATGAGAGAAGGTGCTCTGCTGGATCTTGTTCTCACTAACAAAGAGGGACTGGTGGGTAATGTGAAACTCAAGGGCAGCCTTGGCTGCAGAGACCACAAAATGTTGGAATTCAAGATCCTTAGGTCAACAAGGAGGATGTACAGCAAGCTCACTAGCCTGGGCTTCAGTAAAACAGATTTTGACCTCTTCAGGGATCTGCTTGGTAGAGTACTACAGAATAAAGTCCTGGAGGCTTGTAGTGGTAGGACAAGGGGTCATGGCTTTAAACTGGAGGGGGGGAGATTTAGATTAGATGTAAGGAAGAAATTTTTCACTCTGAGGGTGGTGAGTCACTGGAACAGGTTGCCCAGGGAGGCTGTGGATGTCCCAACACTGAATGTGTTCAAGATGAGATTGAATGGGGCTTTGAGCAACCTCATCTAGTGGAAGGTGTCCCTGTCCATGATGGGGGGGTGGAACTAGATGATCTTTAATATCCCTTCCAACCCCAACCATAATTCAATGATATAATATTCAGATGTATAAAATATATATTTATATGTATAAATTTACATATATATACCTGTAATACTACATGTAATATTTTTCTGTAGAGCTTAGGAGAAACATTAGGCAAAAAAAACCTGTAATGCAAAATTAGTATTTGTTACAGTCATGAATTTTCCTCTTTGAGTGTATTAGTAATTTTTCTGCACCCAGGACTTTAAAAAATGCTATGGTCTTCATTTAAGATCCTAAATTTAAGTTGTTTCTTTTCTTTTTAATTAGCTATATGCAGATAAAATATATTTCCAAACAAAATAAAGGGGGTAGGGAGGACAGGCATTCTGTAGCACGTTGTGAGTCTTCTCTTAGTTACATAAATCTTTGTGTAGAAGGAGCAGACTGCTGGGTAGAACATAGACAGAGCTACAGACTGCAGAAAACCTCTTAGTTAAGATATTGAAGGTTTATGGTCTTGTTAATCACAAAGATTTTACTGCAGTGTCAAAGCAGAGTTTTATGAAAAGGTTAACTTCACTGTGGCTAAAATTCTAATCTTCTAATTCCTGAAAGGCAGAAATATCAATTAAATTCCAAACTTCATTTTCACAGAATGTAGTCTTTGTGACAAGCATTTCTAAAAAATTATCTTGTCTGTGTATTTTTATAGAAACAAAATGAGTCTACTTTTGAAAGATGTGTTGAGGACTTAAAGTAAATGTGACATCTCTACATTTTATTGTGTTTCCAGACAAGCTTTCACTTCAGTAGGGTCCAGACTCAGAGGTCCTAGCCCTTAACTGCTCAGAATTGCTGGTCTTGTTTTATGATTTGATTGCTCACCACTTTGTCCTCTAACCAAATTGTGTAGAATGGTACTTGGACAAAAATGAAATGGTTTGGTTTTCACAAATTAAACTAGCATCACTCGGCAAAGTCAGGTCAGCGGATGAACAAAAAATATTGTTAAGCAGTAATAAACATGGATGTAGGTACATGAGGATGGGATAGAGAGAAAAAAACAAGGTAGAAGGTGGTAATCTCTTCAATGAGTCACCAATGAATGGGTCAGTTTTTGTATTTACTTTCAGGCTTGTTCATGCTCTCCATTGTCAGACTGCATGTTAGTAAACAGTGGATTCAAGAGACCATTTTCTTCTTACAATTTTTGATGCTTCTGTATTTAAAATGAAGTGGTAAGTTTCTTTCTGTAGTGCACTGATGATAGACTGGGAAGATAAGAGGCATACACAGAAAGACAGAAGTTCAAAATGAAAAGCTCTTTGATTTTGGTGAAAAATACAACTAAGAAGTGCAAGTTATGTTCCTAAATCTTGTACATGAGACATATGAACGTTTAAAAGTATCACTTAAGTTATGCCATATTTTTTAGGCAATCATACAGAGATATAATATTGCCCAAACTAATTCCTGGAGATTGTCACCAGTACATTTCCTACATGCGAGATTCCACAGGAAAATCACCTTCTATTTCTTTCATTAATCTATTTTCAGGAAGGATCTAAGACTCCAACAAGCTCCTGAAAAACTGATTTATGTGCAAGGTCTATCTGTTTCTCATGCTTCTTATTTTATTTTTTTTTTCAACAAATAAAGTTTTTCTTCATGGGTGAACCTTAGAATGTGAGTAGACTGTGTTATACAAAAGTGTTTTGCTCACACATGTAATGACTGATGGAGATGTTTAATTGCTTTTGAGGGATAATGTTTCAGACTTCCGTATCAAATACACATTTCTAACTAGATTGTTTTCTTCTTAATACAAATAGAATATAGAAAGAACTTTGGAATATTGTACCAAAGTTTTTCCTACTTTCTTATGATTTTCTTAGTATCCCTGGGAAGTGTATAAACTCTAAGCCTCTGAGGAAGCTCAAATTTAAGTGCAGATCTCAAGCCTTTACAAACATAAGTGTTTTTTTTAATTGTTATTTAAGTTATTATTTGCTCTGTCTTTAAGGACCTGTCTCCTTCCTGAAGAACAAATGTATACAGAACCATCTCCTTTGTAGAAACTTTGACCTGAAGTTTATATGTATGTTTCTTTTTCTCACCCATTTTTTAATCCTTGGCAGTGCAAGTTTAGGGTGCAGCAGAAGATGACAGGGCATTTCTGGAAGGAACACACTACTTTATCATGCAGTACTTTGAGAAGAACTACTATTTTGTTACTGGAGCAGCTTCTGATTTCAGGGAAAAAGGTTGTTGATACTATATCAGCTGTAAACCATCAAGGTCAGGGCACATGAATTAATTTTGCATATGCCATTTCATATTGGTTCTCCTGTGTAGGCTTCTACACAGACTTCTCTCTGTGTAGGCTGAGCCTTTTATGGGCACCTGGTGGTAGAAAATATCAGTCCACCTCTGAACAACTTCCAAAAAATATTTGAGGAATTCTGCAGCTTTTGGGTTAAGATTCTGTACCAAACTACACAATATTAATTTGCAAGGTGGTAATTACATAGAGTTTTCAATCAAAGCTGTAGTGGGTCTGCCTGAGCTGANTTTTTTCATCTGTGACAACAACATAATTTTCCTTTTTAGCAATGATGGGTTCAATACAAGAAGTTAAGCATTGCAGCTTAGTTTACCACTTAATTTCAAGGTCTTTTTTCCTGCATTGGGCTGTTAAGACAGCTTTTATGAGGGAGAAGTGCCATTTTTCTTTGGTATGTTGTTTATAAACATATTTGAGCAGATAAGTAATTTGACATGTAAGTATTGTTTTCAAGAAAACAAATTGCTGATACTATATGGATTTTTATGTACTGTGATAGCTTTTTCATGCAAAAAAGAGCATGGAGATATATTTTGTTTGTGGAAATTTTAAACATTTAATCCAAGAAAATCTTGGCCTTGTAAATAACTGGATTGAAGGCTGAATATACTGTTAATAGTTTTACTTGCATGAGCAAAAACTACTTATGTCTTTGGATCATGTTACATTGCTTATAAACATTAGAGTTTCCTCCCCTCCCCTCCCCTCCCCTCCCCTCCTCTCCTCTCCTCTCCTCTCCTCTCCTCCCT
>VYZX01030834.1:29209-46967 GCA_013401335.1 Brachypteracias leptosomus
ATACACTGACATGCTCTCATATTTTGTGTTTCAGCCATCTAAATATCCCTTTTCTATATCTAGTAATTAATGACCGTGAAAGTTTAGTATTATCCAGTTATTCAGCAGTGTTGTCACTCTTCTGATGTCTCTCTTGCCAGAATGAAGATAGCCCCCTCTGAAACAGATGGGGTTTTTTATTGTGGCCTGCATTTAACCTAGAGTGGCTCTTCCCTCCACTCTGACTGAACACAACGTGAGGACCTCACTTTGCTTTATCAGAAACCAATCAATGAGAATTTCAGGCAGGCAGGGAGGTGGACGACAAGTAGGAAAGTATGACCCTGAACAAATAATTTTCAAGGGCACAAATTCTTTCCTTCTGCCTCATTAAACATTACTCATGATTTCCCTCCTTTAAACACAAGAATACAAAATTGCCATATCAGAACAGAGCAATGGTCCATCCAATGCACCCTCAAAATCCCAATGCTGGCCAACACTGAATGCTTCGAGAGGACATATAAAACCCCATAATACATCTAATTGGACAGTAATACACCATGGGGGGAAATTTCTGACTGACTTCATCTGGTGATCAGGTCATTATCTGAAATATGAGAATTGACAACCCTTGTAATTTTTCATTGCAGCTGGTGTTCCTGCAGCTGCTGTTCTTCGTCGTGAAAATATCTGTGCTATTGCTTTCAGTGGGACAAAACAGGTTTCCTCTTCTGCATCCATGCTTTATAAACAGCCACCTGGTGTCACGTTGGGTTTCTCTCTAGGTTCCTATTATGCTCTTTTGCTGCTGTGTTTTGTATCTGAAATGGAGGATTAAAAATTGTGCCAGTGATAGTCTAATGTTGTTTGTTGCCTTCTGAATTTTCCCAAATAACAGAAAAATTCTTGATTCATGAAGGAGAGAGTAAAAGCAAAACACATAAATAGAAAATAAAACCCAAACCACAAAAAACCCCAACAAACCCAAAACTAAAGAAATGCAAAACTTGTCACATATCCTGCTAAAGGAAAAGAAAAAATAAAACATTCATACGATGTATGGATGAACATTTTCAGGCTTTTAATCTGAGTTAAGACTGAATTCTTGCAACCATCTATGTCTGAGATATGAGACATTGTTGATGCTGCTGCAACAAGTCAGAGGAATTTAATACGTGCTATATACACATAAAGAGTCCTTTTGGGACATCAGCTCATCCTCACCTTGAATCCAACAGCTCTGAAAATAAATAATAGCTCTGATATAATGTTTTGCACTTTCTATAGTTTCCTTCACAGATACTGTTTAAACCTTCCAGTGCTGTAAAAACTGTGGTTATGGAAAACAAAATACCCACAGCTAAAGCAGATCTCTGTGAGGTTAAGCAAATTGCACAGATGCACATAACCACACAATATGACTGTGGCTGTAGCCCAGAGACCATGATCCTTCCTACCCTTCAACTGCTAAAGATCTGCCAACCTGTCACTCTCCTCCTGAAAACATGACAACCTCTGCAGCTCAGACAAAATTTATGTCTACAACTGTACTTATATGTACATACATATATATAGAGAAAGAGGGGTCTGCAGCTTGTGATATGAGTTCTGTGAACACATTTAGGGTCTAAACTAATTTCCATCAGATAGATGAATGATTATTATTATTTTAAATCCACTTTTTTATGGACTCCACCAGAAAAAGACCAGAGGATAAGCTAAGTCAAAGACTTAAAACTTCTGAACAACTTCAGCGAAATGCCAAGATATCAGGTAGTACTCTTTAGGCTTAAATTAAAAAATCAGATAATAAATTAGAATTTTGTGCAGTGTTTCTGATTACATTCAGGAAAAGAATACAGTCTTACATTTATGTCTAGCAGTTTCTCCTGTAACATCCTTTTTGCAGCCTGAGGTTCAAGAACATTAAGTCTGGAATGTGACCACCCAAAGGTCATACCCTGGTTTTCAGCCTGAATTAAATGCCTTCATTTTCTGGTAGTCATCTTTCAGAAGAATGAGAACACCATCTTCAAAATCAATTTTGCCCTTGAGGAAGTGATTTTTTTTTAATTATTTCCAGTTCTTTTACTGCTTTATTGACAACTACTACAGACCAATCTCTTGCCTTATCTTAGTGAGCAACTTTATATGGAATCTACACGCAAATGTAACTTGGAATAACCTGCAGGATCCTTTCTCTTTTCATCTATTTTCATGAAACTTTGCACATTTTTTCAGCTTTAAATTAGTCCAGATGGAGAGCTGTTCCTTTGCAACACCTTCTGGCAGCTTGACCTGGCTGGAGCAGACAGCTACCTTCCAGCTCCCTGCTGAGTGGCTTGGAAGTGGTCCAGGCAGCACATGCGAGAGCTGGAGCTGCCAGCTGACAGACCCCAAAGAATGAGACTGTTTCCCAATTTAAAGAGAATATGGGACAAAACACTGAATATCAGAGTGATGTCAATAGTAGCAGAGCATCTGGCATCCACCAGCATTCACTGCAACAGCCAGTCAGCTAAGTTAATTCTACTGCAGAATATGTTAGGGAAGAAGACATGCAGTGCAGAGATCACTCAACCTCAGAAGCCTGTGGTCTTACAAACACACACTTTCTACTCACTACTAGAATGATACTACATCTCAGTCTCTTTGTGCTACTAAACAGGCCTGTGAGTTTTCCTTGGTCCTGGGGACAAGGGACATTGCAGAGGTAGCATCCAAGTGCCTAAATAATATTTCTCCTAGAAGAGAGTCCAGATTTCTCATTGGAAACTGCCTGAATTGTGCTGTCCTCCAAATTTATCTAGGGTTCAGGTAGTTTTAGGCTAGAATGAAAGTTGCTATGAGTCAACACCATGCTGCACATTTGCTACTAATCAAACAGGATTGATGGCTTTCAAAGAGTGCTCAAGCCTCTTCCTTGACCTGTTTTATCTATCAGTATAGGTGCCTCTTCAAATCATGCATGCAGATCAATTTAGCGGGATTAAAAAACAATTGCACACCTGGCATCTATGATTTCTCCTACACCCCACCAATTATCCAACAAAACTAATGATCTAACCTACCTTCTATCATTTTCCTTGCCCTAGAAGTTCCATTTGGACCAAAAAAGGTACAAAGAAGATCATGGTAGGATGCTGTTATCTTCTATCAGCCCCCTTGGAATGAGCACCACTTACAAGCTTACCCTTTGGACACTTCTCTGCCTATACAACTACTTGGCTGGAGCTACATCAGCCACTGGATGCCCTCAGTGATCAACAAAGAAAAAAGGCACGTGTTTCAGTGTCTGGTCATGCAAGTGTCTCATTTCTGAGGTGTGAGAGCTAGAAGAGATAATACCAATAATCTGCCCTGACATCCTCATTACAGAAAAAAATCAAACATTGCCCTTTACTTGGGCACTGTTGCCCTAAGCAACTTTTGCCCGAGCTAGAACAGAGTGCTAGAAATTGCTTCTTTTAAAGGCATGGCCAAAACCTTTAAAACATAGTAGAAGTCTACCAGTGGCAACTGGATTTTGTCTAGTGGTGGCTAAGTTTAATTAGAAACATGTTAAGATTTGCATTTGCATGAGCAAGTATGCATTTGCATGTTTTCTCCCCAATACTAATCTTTCTTAAGAAGGATCGGAAATAATCCAAGCATGCAAGTCTCCATTCCTTCACTGGAGGCTCATGGGGCTTGATGAATCCAGCTCCCCACAGATTCCTTTATATTAAGTGATTTTTATACAAAGGAGTTCTTTGGAAATTACTGATCCATTCCCATCACGACAGCACAGGAAAATATTTAAAAGGCTGCCATGACTCAGAGAGATTTCTTTTATGAGAAGGATTACTATCTCAGTGGGAATAGTTGGGCAAATAAGGACATTGATTAGTGTTGGGGTTTTTTTGAAATACCATTTTACATAATTTTTCCACCATTTTAATCTATAAATAAAAAATAACAACAGCAACAACAATCATATTTCCACTTTACAAGGCTGGCTACACAGTAACCGATCTGAACAAGCAAATGGTGGGATTAAAGTCAATGTGACTACAAAATAGGAATTATAAAACATTTAGCTCATATGCAGAATTTAATAGACAACAAAAGTTCATCAAAGATATGTACATACCATGTCCCTTTGATTTCAGTAAGATTAACTCTCAAATAATTTTGGGGCACTGAACCTGAGTAACCCAGGAGATTCCATTATTTCTAATAGGATTTGTTCTCCTCAGTTAGGCATTTTTAAAAGTAATTCCATCTCTCACCATCCAGAAATGCAGCACATGTGGCCTACTTCAATGCTGATGAGCAAATGAATGTTTCAATTTTTAAGGCACCAAATTTGAGATATCAGACCTTCAGCAGGACTGTGTCTTGCCTCAGAGATAACCCAATGTTCACCCTACTGACACTGCCAGCTTAGCTGCAAGGCCAGTTCTAATACATGGCCATTTTCACTGGACAGTACAGAGACAGTTTTAGTCTACAAAAACCCTAATTACATTCTGGCTGCTTTCACTTTGAAGTAACTATCAAAATGTAGACTGACATTCCATCCTTAGTGTTTCTTTATGAACTTTAATATATTCTAGAAGTTATTAATCTTCTAGTTAAAAAAAAAAGTTTGGATCACTTAAAACTTGTTACACTTTAACAGCATTGTTACTGTGGGTTAAACATAAAATTTTTTAAGATCTTAAGGCAGGTTCTCATGTACTTTACAACTCCCTGTTGGGCTACAACTCTGTAAAAATGCCCCAGTTCACTGGGGCTCTCACCAAATATGTCTGTGTAGATGAATTGTCTTCCACTTGTCATTGAACTCCTACCTTCCACTTAAATTGTAAAATTCCCATTTCACAGACAAGGAGCTGAGTCACAGAAAAGTGTAAGTATATTCTGAAGGTCTGTAAGAGGCAAGGAATTCAGCTCCCTTCTTCTGAGAACTAAGCAAAGGGGCTGAATTAATATCAAAAGATGAGGCTGAGGAGCAGATCTAGCCACTGAGGGACACCCCAATGTATTTCTGACTGATGGGGAGGAACACAAGGATATGTTTGACCTAATATCAGAGATGCTCAGGAAGCCATTAATCTTGTGGAGATTGCATTAAAGGACATCCCACCCTATGTTAGCAACAGCAGATGGTTTTTGAAATACATTCCTGAAGTACATAAAAGCAAGAAGGGTTATATAGACTACCTTACACTTAGTATCATTTTCATTAGCTTTACAATGTATAAAGGTAGATGACAGAAAAGAGAATGCTGATTTGTTTGACTGAGGAAATGTCTGCTAATGGCAAAAAAAAAGAGAACACAATAGATTCCTATTGTCTGGAAACATTTGATGGTGCTCACTTTGTAGGATGAAGTCAGTTCAAACATTAAGACACTTGTACCAATCAGTATGTCTTTTATACACAAAAGAGCTAAAAGGCAAGGCTGTATTTCTCTATGTAAAAGAGACTGAGACTTGATGCTGTCATTCAAGTTTCAAGCTGATAGCTCTAACAGTTTCCACTATGAATATCTAATTACCAGCTTCTTTTTTTTCACAGAACCAAAATTAACCTGAAATACTGTTATTGTTACAGCAATGTCTTACTGTCATTTTTATTTCAGCACATCATTATAACCCAGTAAGTACACGCTGGATAATAACAGAGATTCACTCTAATGCTTGCATGCTAGTTCCACAGTGCTGATAGTGCTGCCTTCCTGCTTCACTAGAGCTTTAGAGCCTGTTTTATTTGCACTGCAGGAGTACTTCATGGTCCCATGCCACTGGGCGTTGCACACACATAGCAAAAGGCTGCGACCAGCCAAGAGGGCTTTCTAAAACTATAATTTTAAAAATTGGCAGCATTACCTCTACCCTGCAGGTAGAAAATAGGAGCACCCTTTTTTGGAATGCCAGGGGCTGGATGTTTCAGTGAGAGATCAGCCTGCTTGGCTTGTGCAGGGGACCCTGCCTGAAGGCAAGTGAAAACTCTTAGGACAACATAACCAAGTCTCAACAGTGCAGTCTTAGAATCATAGAATGTTTTAGGCTGGAAGGGACCTCTAGAGGTCATCTGGTCCAACCTCTCCACACAAGTAGGGACATCTCTACCTAGGGCAGGCTGCTCAGAGCCCCATCAAGCCTGACCGTGAAGGACTCCAGGGATGGGGCCTCCACCACCTCTCTGGGCAGCCCATTCCATTCTTCTCCAACCTCTGTCCTTACTGTTACATACAGAATAAAGTGGTACTCTGGGCTACTAATGCTTTTAGCATCTTCCCAATATACTGTTGATCTCACACAACTGCCTTAAACAGCTACTGAATTTGTGTGTATACACTCTGCTCTTCCCCGATTCCTAATAAAATTCTGAAAGGCAAGCAGTGGTGGGGGGGAGGCAAAAGGATGGAAATAACATCTTCATTTCATGCTACCTTATTTTGCATGAAGCTTGTCTTGGATTTGACAAGAACTGCTGAATACAAATGTTTTAATGAACCATTTTTTAACATTTCTTCTGATACCTTCAACAAAATGTCAGGAAATAGCTGGTCAGCTTTTCTTATCACATTCTGTTGATGGGTGAGGCAGACTAACATGCTGACTTAGTAGGGAACTTGGATCCTGAATTTAATTCTTGAATCCTTGGATTCATAATTAAAGGCTCTGGATTTTGCTAGGTATTATTATTCATCAGAAATAGGTTCAACCCCACACCACAGCGTCTCAGCTCACTGAAGGCAGCATGAAATTCATTCTAAAGCAAGCTGCAAGAAATAAACATGTGTTAATAATTAAAATCTATTAATATATTCATAGAAATATATAAAATGAACACCACAGATTCATAATGGCTATATGAAATTTGTATGTCTTCTTGGAACTTATCTTTTCTTGGAACAATGTCTAGCACAACTTGGTCCTAAGTTGGTTGGTGTAATATTGTACACAGACTGATACAACTAAAGGTTGAACAAGAGGTTGAAAATATGTTGCAGATATCTAACTTCAAACAAAGAATTAGAATAAAGCTTTGGAGAACAGTATTTCTGCAAAAGATATCTCCTTAGTCTATTCATAATGACCTTTTCCTCTGAAACCAAATCCTTCAAGGTATTCCAGAAAGAGTCTTTCTTTTTGCAGGAATATAGGAAAGGTTATCTGAAAACCTTTTATAGTGGAGCAGGAGGGAGCAGATCGGTTTTCACCTGAGTTCTTTAGAAGTCAGTCTGTGCTTCCTTTTCCAAACTTTTTTTTTTAATGTGTGAAAAAGGGAGATCAGATCTGTGATGAGCAGAAGAAACTGACATTTGGCATCTATGTGAGAATCTTATTTGCATATAAGCTTGATCCATTTCATGATATGTTGAGGTGAAGAGACTAGAAGTGACATCCAAAAGAACCATGTCCATGGGCAGACACCCAGCCACTTGTGAAACCTGTGCTGCTGCCAGGGAGGAGAGGAGCCAGTTTTATGCCAATAAAACCCTGCAGTAATCAGAGGCCAGATAACGCTGACTGGGAAATCTGACTTGGGACTGCTTTGCAGATGCTGACTTTGCCAGGTTAATAGTTATAGGTAGAAGGTCCATGCCAGAGAGAAGAAATTTCACAGGTAGCAATCCTGAATGGTCCTCCTGGTGTCCTTCTTGCCTTTCTTCCCAGCTTACACACCAGTTCTGCTGTACAACTAGCTTTAAGACCTATCTAGTGGGAGGTGTCCCTGCCCCTGGCAGGGGGGTTGGAACTAGATGATCTTTAAGGTCCCTTCCAACCCAAACCATTCTATGATAAGACAAGAATGCCCCTAATTGTTTTCCTTTCACACCTCCACATACTTCCACAGCTGCTTTCTCTTATGAGTCATAACTTCATCTGGGAAGAAAGACTTTCATCAGGTAATTGAAACTATGGACAAAAAATAGCCATCAGTGAATCATTAATTCTGCATATGGCCTTTGGAGAATGACCCAACACAGTTTTCAGCCAGCACATTAGAACAACTAGACTCTTGGCTCAGGTTTGAGGCATTTCAGTGGCATTGGTGGGGCTGTGTAAGTCCTCTGTGAGACAGTAGGAGATGTTCTGCATATATCCAAACCCAAGAATATTGTAACACCTTCTGAGTTTCGGTCATGAGAAAATTTTCTTTATTTTCACTGATATTTTTAGATACTTTTACATTAATAAGACCCAGGAAGTTAAATAAAAATTTTATATGTAGAGAAATAGGTATGCATATAAATAAACATACACATATGCAAAACCAGACATAAATGTGTGTCTACTTGTGTAAAAAGGATTTTCAGCCAATTCAAGATATTGCCAAGAACTTTCTTATTTTGTGTCCCTGAAGAACAAAATCAGAGCTTCCAGATTATAATACCTCCTTCATTAACCATTTATAAAATTTTAAATGTATTATTTACAACTTTTTTTTTCTCAACCTTAGTGTTGAAGTTTGCAGTTTGGGTTTTCTTTCTTTGATGGTGATGATATATCACAAAATGTGTGCATTATCAAATGCCTTTGACTGCTGGGATTTATAGTTTGGTTTTTTAACAGAAAATGATATAATTTTTGAACTACAGGTTGAAAATACATTGCAGATATCTAATTTTAAACAAAGAATTAGAATAAATCTTTGGAGAACAGTATTTCTGCAAAACATATCTCCTCAGTATATGCATAATGACCTTTTCCTCTGAAACCAAATCTTTCAAGGTATTCCAGAAAGAGTCCCACTTTGCAGGAATATAGGAAAGGTTATCTAGCAGCAAAAGAAGACAATCACAAACTTTTCACTTTAGATACAGCTGTTATTTTTAATTAAAGTTTTATATTCCAAATGACCTAAAGCCTTTGAACTTTACAAAACACACTGATGGCTGCAAAATATTTTACAGAAGCTACTGATTCATTTTCTTTACAGATCTGTTCTTAAACACTTGAGGTGGAAAGCTATTCTGGAGAGGTATATATATATATACATATACACATATGTATATTTGTGTGTGTATTATATATATGCCATAATCAGTACCACATAAACTGTATAATGCCTCATGCATGTATATGACATCTAAATATTTTAACATCTTGATCACTAGTATAAGAAATCTCTTGAACATGAAACAGTTCATAAATTTACCCAGAAAAATCCTTGTTGCAGTCAAAACCATAAACTACTTATGAAAATACTGACAAAAAAGAACTAGGGGTAGAAAATGACTCCTTGAATATCTGCTTATATTTGAAGATACTCATTTTAAAATACTGAAATATTTAGTAGATAAAGAGTTAGCGTATTTGGACTTATTTGAACTTTAATGTCAGTTTATATTAAGCTCTGAAAAAAACCCCATTTATCTGGCTTAATGGAAAAGTTGGATCATCAAACCTAAAGAAGTTCTAGGACCACCTATCCCAAGGACAATGAAAGGTAGACTGAGCCTAGAAAGGGGGGGGGAAATCTCAGTATTGCCAGAGCAAAGAACTGATCAGGATAGGAAACTGGAAGGCTTAATATTGAAGAAAGTTTATTTCCTCTGCTCATCTTGTGGGGGCTATTGGCACAATACAGTAAAAAATTGAAACCCTATTTGTTGTATTTTGCACAGCAGGAAGGTTTTGAGCACCAGGGCAAGCAGGGCCCCTCCCAGCGTGAGCCTGCATCTGCTCAGGAGCCATATGCTGTGAAGGTGCTTTGCTAATGTAAAGATGAACCTCGCTGATCTCAAATCCACCTGAATATGCAAGATTTGTGGTTTTTCCCCTCTCTGGGGACAGAACTCACAGCAGCTCCTGTTCTCCATAGTTCTTCAGCTTCGTAGCTCTCAGCATAGTTCATCCTCTTCACTCCAGCAAACAACTGGCAGAAAGAAAAGGGGCAAAGGCCAAAAGATGCTAGAAACAGTATTAATAAGAAATGACTTATTCAGCTTAGTACTCATTCTGCATTCAGTATGAAAAGACCACTGAGACCAACTCAGTTCGGTCTCAACAGAGAGGATGCTACAAAGCACAGAAAAGGATTAAATTACTGTTTTTATTGTTTTCAATAGGATACTAAAACCCTTTTGTAATGTGAGATAGTAACAGTATTCTCCTTTTAAATATGGTATTAATGAGATTGAGAATTCCCCATAAGAATGCCAAAGTAAATGGTGAGATATACTGGGATTTAAATTAGATTTCTAATTCCTCCCATTCACTGATTTGCCCGTTTCAAGACAAATCCATTTAAGTAAATGCTTCCCAGGCTTTCATAGTACTTAGAGCTCAATTTCATAATCAAGCAACAGTGTCTTATCAGGCTATTGCACATCATCAGAGCTGCAGGAGATGCCCATGCCCTGTCTGTTCTCAGCCCTCCACATGGAAGGCAGTAGGGCTGGCTTCAGTATGGGGTGAAGTAAAGCCCAGTTATCTTACATTTTCAGTTGCTAGAACTGTGGAATGGGAGGTTTTCCTCACCCATTTCATAGTAGATCAATGCAACCAGAACAGCAAGTCTTTATCTAACAATTTCTTCATTTTCTCACTTATAAAATCATTATCCAAGATAAATTCACAAACCCTAGAGTGCAGTTCTAATGCTTATTTATACACTGGTTTTATTTCCTTTAGCATGACAAAACTGGATTTAATAACTTGTTTGGCATCAGGACACAGCAGAGCCAGTGGCTCCCTGGGGCAGGGCTTGGGGCTGGAAGTGGTGGAGACTTCCCAGGGCAGGCCCAGGGAGCAGGGGAGGCTGAGGCAGGGGGCAGCTGAGGGCATTCGCTACCCCAGGGAAACAACTTCTAGAAAGAGACTGACTAAGTAGGGCAAAAACATCTTTGCCAACAGGATGGACAACTTGGTGAGGAGACCTTTGAACCAGGAATGACCAAGGAGGGACATGATGACCTGCAGTCAGGATTAAAGGGCAAATCATTGTGGGTGATGTTACAGTGGGTGTCTTCTATAGATCACCTGATCAGGAAGAAGTAAATGAAGATTTCTGCAGACAACTGGAAGCAGCATCATATTTGCAGGCCTGGCTCCTCAAGAGGGTCTGAGTTATCCTGGCATCTGCTGGAGATGCAACAGTAGAGCACAAGCAATCCAAGAGGTGTCTAGAGTACATTGATGGACACTTCCTAACACAGGAGGTCAAGGACCCAAGGAAGCAACAAGCTCTGCTGCACCTGGTACTTATAAACAAGGAAGAATTGGTTGGGTATGTGAAGGTCAGGGGCAGCCTTGGCTGCAGCGGCTGTGACATGGTGAAATTTAGGATCCTGACAGAAGGGAACAAGGTAAAAAGCAGGATCACAACCATGGGCTTCAGGATACCAGACTTTATCCTCTTCAGAGATCTTCTAGGAGGAATCCCAGGTCTCTGAGACCAAAGCAAGTCAGGATCAAGGCAGAGTTATCACTGGCAGAGGAGAATCTGGTTAGGGAACATTTAAACAAGCTGGACATACATATGTCCCTGGTAGGATGCACCCCAGAGTGCTGAAGGAGCTAGCCAGTGTCACTGCTAGCCCACTCTTAATTATCTAGCAAGGTCACAATAACCAGGAGAGGATACTGATGACTGGAAGAAAGCAAATGCCACTCCTTCTTCCAAGGACAAGAAGGAAAATCCAGGGAACTTAATACAGGTGAGCCTCTTATCAGTCCCAGGGAGGCTGATGGAGCTAATCCTCCTGGAAACCATAAAAAAAATATATGAAGGAAAGGAAGGTGATCTGAAGCAGTGAGCATGGATTTATGAAGGGAAAATCATGGCTGACTACCCTGATAGGTTTCTACAGTGAGATGGCTGGTTTGGTGGATGAGGAGAGAGGAGAAGATGATGCTTATTTCAACTTCAGTAAGGTCCCTTCCAACCTCAGCAATTCTGTGACCCAGTGATTTACAGTGCAGGTGAAGCAAAGCTTCTGGGAAACTGTCTTTAATTATATGAGGAAAGAGGAAAAGATGAGGGGGGACCTTATAGTGACCTTCCAATACCTGAAGGGCACCTACATAAAGGCAGGGGAAGGTCTATTCAAAAGGGTTTATAATGATAGGACCAGGAATAATGGTTTTAAGCTAGGAAAGGAGAGATTTAGATTGGATATTAGAAAAAAGTTCTTTAATATGAGGGTGATAGATCAGTGGAATGGGCTGCCCAGAGAGGTGGTGGAGGCCCCGTCCCTGGATTTATTCAACGTCAGGCTTGATGGGGCTTTGAGCAGCCTGACCTAGGTAGAGATGTCCCTACTTGTGTAGGGAGGTTTGACCAGATGAGCTCTAGAGGTCCCTTCCAGCCTAAAACATTCTAGGATTCTATTCTATGTCTGGTGTGCCTTTTCTGTAAAACTGAAATGGAAGTGGAAAACTTTAAAGCTTTCCACAATTTGAGAACTATTTGCAAAAACAGACAACCTTTTTTTCAGGATGTCACCGAAGATTTTGTTATGACTATTCTTCACAGATTTCTACCTGCAAACTCTAGCTTGCTTTGTGATATTCTTA
The DNA here is from genome assembly GCA_013401335.1 of Brachypteracias leptosomus. Taxonomy (NCBI): domain Eukaryota; kingdom Metazoa; phylum Chordata; class Aves; order Coraciiformes; family Brachypteraciidae; genus Brachypteracias; species Brachypteracias leptosomus. Next base: position 41,714 of record VYZX01030834.1, read on the forward strand.
ATTACAGACAGCACACATTTGGGTGCAGATCAAAGTCTAGCTGGAGGCACAGTCACAGCAGGCAGCTGCCATGGGCAGTGAAAGAGCCAAGGCTCCGCAGCTGAATTCTTACACCAGTGCCCTGGAGTATCTGCCTGGCAGCTGTTGCTGCTGCCCCTGAGATTGGAGTTATAACAAGTCGGAAAGTGCTTTCCTAAAGAGATGTTCCATCAAGAAACCTCTGCCTTCACCCCTCTGCTCCCCTGACTGCAGCAGGAGCATAAGACTGATTCCCTAAAGTTTTGCCCTCTTCTACTTCTCCTCTTTTCTGCTTTTTTCTCCCACTTTTCTTTTCCTGAGTCAAGCCCAGACCACTGGGGAGCCTTCAACTGGCTCTGGAGGGAAGGCAGCTCTTCTGTTTGCTATACATCAACACTACTCTGACTGAAATATCCAGATACTGCCTTAAGTCCAGTTCTGTGTTGCTGTTTTATGGAGAAAGGTAAATATTTTCTTCCACACAGGTTGTAATACCAGTCCATTGTAGATTTTTACAACTGGAAGACATTTTAACAAGCAGATTCTGGAAAATGGAAAATTTTGAGTTTTCCCAAAAAACCTGCGTGCCATTCTTTGGCATTTCAACAATAATTATGCTGTCTATGGCGCATCTTTTGACCATGTGACTATAACATGGTGTGAATGTGTATATTTTACATTTTAAAATACACCCAAACCCTTTCTTTCCTGTTTCCTAGGAAACAGCCACCCAAACCCTTTCAGTTAAAGAGTGAGCAGCTTAGTTTCCATTATGCTGTTCATTACTTCAGAAAGCTAAAATGATGACCACAATTCAAATAGCCCTCCATGGAAGAATTATATCACTTTCAGAAAACAATACGTTGAAAAGTATAACAATAATTGCCTTTTTCAGAAAGAAAATGGCTTTTTTTTTCTCTTTCACCAACTCAGAACTGCCCAGAACATTTTCAGAAAAGCATATTGGTCTGTCAAAACTAACACATTTCATTGGGTTCAGTTAGCTTTGATGAAATTTTTAAGGGAAGAGATAAAAAGGAGATTTCCAAGGCTTCATGGTCTTTTCATGATAACAGTTATTGTGCTGGATATGAAGTCATCAGGGATGAATCTGACTAATGTGTGTTTTCACCCAACGTTTTCACTGGAAGATCCAATTTCAAATTACAATCTACACTTCCACAGACAAAAGAAGATTCAGAGGCAAAAAAAAATCCTTAACCAAACCCATAGATTCCAGTTCAGAAACCAGACTTTCCAAAACATTAAAGGCAGGATAAAAATAAATCAAAATCCTTTATTCCTTGTTAAACAAAATGGTTGTACTCCAGTAGACTTTACTCAGGATCTTTGTGATGATTAAGGCAATATATTATAGTAATATCTCCACTCATAGTAACTGCTTTCTATTGGATTAGCACGAAAGGCAGACAGTACTAAATCTAAGATAATCATAAGTCTCCAGAAAAGAAGAAGAATAGTCACTGTTCATGAAAAGAACTGAATCCTTTTTTTTTTCCCTACAGTTTACCTTTTCCTAGCCTTATCTTCATGGCCTAGTAGCATCCTCTGCTGTCTCACAACTGGCACCAAGTCCATGTCCCTCTAATTAAAAATACGAGATGCTGTAGTGCTCTCAAAGTACCTGCTTCCCACTAAAGCCACACAGGTGATACCAACCCAATCTCAGATGTAGCCCGCAAACCAGCTCTTCTTCCTCCTGGACAAAGCACTGTCTCCTTAGCCTTCCCAAACAGCCTCACAGTCCCATTCCCCCTTTCTACAATCCAGCCATGGAAAAAACTAACAGAATTTCAAGTCAGGGTATTGAAAAGGGTGTTCTGAACTTACCCAAGTTGACTGGTTTTTTCCTGTTGGCTCTTTTTCTTTTTCCTCCAGATTTATCCTCCCACTGAGTAATTTTTCTTTTACCTCTGGCAAAAAGTGCACATCATGTCTTGCCAAACCTAAGTAACATATAAAAAAGGAACATTGGTACTGCAAATTTTCACAATGGTGACTCATTTGATTCATATTTGGTCTCACTGCTTTCTACGTTTTCAGGTGGGCTTGAAACCTATTCCTTTCTGGTGAGTCACCACCTCTTTATATAGGAGACTCTCTGCCAGGATTGCCAATATGCCCAAATGCAGCATCTCCCACTGCAGACATATCTTCTCTTTGTCCCATTTACTTACTTTCACTTGGTTCTATTTCTCTCTTAAATATCTTGTGATGACATAAAATTGTCAGTGCTCTGTGACTTCATATAAAATGAAGGTAACACCCTGTATTTATAGCACCCCAGTCTCTTCCAGTTCCCAGTTGGGGTTTACCCAATATCCAGGAAATACTTTTTGCACCAAACCAGTGGTAAATGATACATTTATCATGCCTATGAGAGATAAAGGAATAATTAGCTTTTCATCTCCTTTTCATCTACTTTTTCATCTCCTTTCCCATATCAATTCTGAAAGAACTGAAGTTTGCATATTCTTTTTCTCCATTGCTTTGACATGGTCTCCTAATGTTTCTTATTTCTGTCTTTCTGATTCAGCAAACTAGTTAATCTTGAATTATTTACTCATACTTCACCTTTTGTCATGCTGTTCCCTACAGTAGGGAAAACTACTGTGTGGATCTTCCTTTAAGGTCCTTATTGAAACTGACTTTTATCACAGAAAAGAATTAGCCTGAAGAAAGCAGGTTCTTTCAGAATGAGACATGTCTTCCCACACCTTTTATTGTTGCTAATTTCATTTGCATAGTGATCAGGGAGTTGCAAAGGCTGTCAGAGAACATGTTGATATCAAAATATTCCAGAAAATAGCAGTCTGGATAAATTGCTAGTGATAATTTAGGTGTTCTGGGTGTGGTTTTGTATGCTTTTCTGAATGAATAAAAGGGAACTCTCTGATTGCTTTCTATGAGCTCTACTTATGGCTGCAAATGGTTAGAAAAATTTGCAAAGGAGATTATGGCTAAAGGCTGGCAAGATGCCAGTTAATGGGCAGAACTTATGCAGTGTGTAGGGTTAGGATATAATGTTTTAGGAACAGAGATAACTTAACAATGATGATTCTTTATAAGTGAGTAATATCATCTACATTTGGAAACATTCAACAGCTGACTCAACAAACCACATTCAAAGAAATAAAGGGAAAAGAAACATTATTTATTTGCTGATCAGATTCTGCTTTATTCACTAGACCATGTCTCCTTCTCTGTATTACATCATTCCCTTTCTTTCTAAACAGTAAGTCACCATTAATAATGATTAGACATCACTCTGCAAAGGTTAGAAACCCAGGCTCATTGGGAACGTAAATGAAATTTCTCCTAGAAAATGACACTTACTGCATTGGAATGTCATCAAATTAACTCAAGGATAAGGAGGATTGGAATAGCAATTATGGAAGTAAACCCTCCACGAAGCCAAGTAAGTGATGGTTATTTTGACTGTGCAGAAGTGAAGGAACATTTTCAGAGAATTCTGGTTTAGTGAACTGTGTGTCCATCAGCCCACTGAGAAAAACTGAAACTATGCTAGCAAAAGACAAAGTAGAAGTATTTGAATGGAGAAATGAAATTAAAAAGAGGAGTGGACTGTGAACTCAAAGAGATTTGATTACAGTTAGATTAAATGAAACTACTTAGGTGAACACAGTTTGTTCTGTTCTGGCTAAGAGTGAGATCCTCTCTAGTGCAAAGGGATTAAGTCCATCCTGAGCACTCATGCATGGAACAAGCCACCACAGGACGCTGAATCAAATTTTATTATAAGGACTAAGAAGAATTGAAAGGAAAAAAAAACTTTATCACAATTTTCCAGCCAACTACTTGCTCATTCTTTCATCGTGCAGAGGCCAGGTGCCTCTCTGAACACAGCCCCCAAACAACAATGTCTTATAGGTGAGAAATGATCCACAGGCTGAGTGGTTTCAGAGTTGGCCAGCACTGACAGACTGTGTCTGCCAGCAATGCTTTTAGGAATGGTTTTAAAAATCATCAGAAAAAGAGGTCACTTTCTCACTGACTTTCTCTCACATGCACATGAATCACCATAACTGCAGAATTTATGCCAATCCAAGATCTTCCTTGCTGAATAGAACCACAGGAACCAACAGGAGCACTCACAAAGTAAGATGCAAACAGCAGGTAGGAGGAAATTAATGAGTGGTTCATTCCAAAGTAATTTATCCTGGAAACCAGCCAGGTGAAATGTGGATGATAAGAAAGGGTGTTTTAGGCTCTGACCCACTTTTCAAGGTCCTCGGGGAACAACAGGCTGGGAGACATCTTCTAGGACCCTGAGCCCAGTTTGCTGGTATCACAGGCAACTGTCGTATAAACCTGTTCATTGTTTTCCCAAGTTCTATCTTCAGCTGAGGATTTTTTTTTTCATATCACTATTCCCACTAGCAGGCTTTGTAGCATTCTCATTTCATCTGACGTTTGGAAACTTTCTCCTGTTCATCAGCTTTAAGCTGTTCCCTGGTGAGCTTGTATCCATTTTGTAAAATTTCAGTGTTATCCATTAATTTAAATAAGATGTACTTTGCTTTTCTTTATAATCTTGTGTTTTTTCACATCAAATGCCAAGATATCCATGTCACTTGACTGCTATTGTGCTTACAGCTCTCTCTGGCCAAAATTCAGAATAGGAAAGATAAGCATATCCTTAAAGTCAAGCTCATGAATATGTGCTTTCAAAAATAAAGGGTTTACCTTTCTAATAGCAAATGGAAGAGTTTCCAGCCTCTCTACTGACTTCTGTGTCTACCATGTTCTGTTGGATTAAGGTCATTTCTGTGTATCATTTCAATGGCACAAGGGAAATGGATGTGTAAGCAATCTGGCCCTTACAAAAACAAACAAAATTGTCACATACCAATTAAAATAAATTTTATGAGTTTCCTGCTGCAATTATTTCAGGTGCTTTGTTTCCATATGCATACTCAGCTACTAATCAGCCAGTCATTAATCTTAACTATCTCTGTATGTCATCTCCATGCATCTTAAACAGATGAATAAACAAGCTAAATTGAAATGTAATGGATTTAGGTTATCTGTTTCTTGTAAAATTAAATAAAATTAAATCTAGTGTGCCAGCTTACACATGTGGATATAAATGAGTACAGAGGGCGAGAAGCTCCTGTGAAACCACTGGAGCTTAACCCACTCAATAGCTGCCCAAATTTTGAATATGCCTAAATTTACAAATCGCCTTTTCTTG
>VYZX01030835.1:1904-22126 GCA_013401335.1 Brachypteracias leptosomus
ACAACTGCACTTACAGAAATTATTGCAGGTACTGCCAAGAAAAGCAACGTCAGCCACTACAGAAAATAGCAAAGAGAAGATGAAGAGTTGCAATAAAATGTTCATTACAGAAACCTGTGTATCCTTGCAGGGCGAAAACATTTTAATGGAACTAAAAAAACAAAGTAAAATTAAAAAAGCACACGGCAGCCACAAGCAAATCAGTGCATGTGTCACCTGAGACTGAGCAGAGGCTCGAACGCTTAACCCCACACTGCCAACACTCGTGATTCTTATTAGCCTCACAATATATTATTTTCTTACAGACAGCTTCTGGAGAAGCCTTAAGTGGAGAGATTCCCAGTTTCCATTTGAAAGCTGTTTCTACTCCTTTTGGCTGAGGATGAGTTTGAAAAATACAAGTAATAATGGCCTAAGGCTATAAATCAAAACCAGAATTTATTTTGTCAAATCAATATGATTGNTGTCTCAGAAGTGCTCAGGGACATAGCTCATGACTTTTGAATACCTGGGCTTTATTTAGTAGCATTTCCAATTGCTTCCTTAATGCTTGTGACAGAGCAGCAGGTTAAGTTCCCATAAACATGGGACTCTGTACAGAAAAGCATTCACTTGTACAGCAAAATCTTTGTTTAAATTAACTTTGCACTAACATTCACAGCTGTGCCTAAGTCCCATACAAATTTCCAAGGGTAAAATCACACAGAATCAGGACTGGCACTATCCGGCTGGTTCTAAAAACAACTGTATTAATGAATTGTTTGTGGATCTTCGACAAACTTTTAAATACTATAAGCTAGTTAAGTTCACTCCTGCTCCTCCTCCAAACTCCAGGCAGTTCCAGGGACTCTGAAGCCAGAGACCCTCCAAACCCAGTCTAGATGTCTTTCACTAGGTTTCCATTCAGTTCCTGGTTCTTGGACCAATGTTGTTGGTTACCTTACTTATTTTTCTTAATAAATTTTTTCCACATCTACTCAGCTTCCTCAAGACAGGCTCTCATTTCATCAGTTATCTGTAAAAATGTTCTCTACCTATTTCAATATTAAGTCACCTTTTTTGTATATGGTGAATAGAATTAGTTTTGATTCCAGATCTGGGTCTTAACAGTGTCTTATAAAAAGAATTTTAATAGAGAAAGCACTATTATATGACTAGCCAGATGAATGCCAGGATCTACAACATATTTGCCTTTTTATATCTACACTATATTAGTTGCTCAATCCCGCATGAGAAACTAATACACTAAGGCTTTGCTTTCATCAGTTACAAGTGACAGAAAAATTTATCAGCCCCCAATGTACAAGTCTGCACTTAGTGTTATTACATTACATCCTTTTTCTATTACTCCTCAAGGGCATCCAGTTCTTCCTGTATGTGAGCTCCTTCCTCTTTTATACTGAGGGTGGCTTCCAACCTTTGCTCACTGGCAGATTTCATTAAAATTCTTTTAATAACCACAAACTTCTTAAGCTTAACCCTTGCTGGGCTACACAGCATCACTGATTATCTGCTCTGTGAAAGTCCCTTCACCCTTTTCCCTTATGCTCTCATTTTCCATTTCCCTCTTGACAGACTGTCAACTTTTATTTACTTGTTTATTTTTAAGTGATTAACTATTTCAATATATTATTTTATCCACAATGGAGATTTTCCACTTCAGAGATGTTTTTTCTTTCTCTTGCAAAGATGCAGGTGACATTGCTCGTTTACAATATTTGCACATTAGACAATATTTGCACATTTTACAAAACGTTGTAAACCAATTTACCGATTACATTGCTTTCACTTGCACAGAGAATTGAGAGACAGAGCACTGCTCTGAAGATGATGGAGTCAAGCCAAGAAATTGGCTATTTATAGATACATATATAAGATTAGTTCTAAAAATGAAAGTAGGCACATTTAGGGCATTTCATAGTATTCAATAAGAACATTCATTAGGAATCTAAATTGAGTCAGAATGATGTTAAAGCAATTCCAAATAGTAAAAATAAATAAATATACACACACAGAGGACACTACTTATAAGTGTTTTTTTAAAAATATACTCATAGGTAATTCCTCACCAAGATTTCCATTTTTTCCTCCAGATGTCTCCCTGCTTTATTAGTTTCTCAGCTAAAGGAGCAGTTGCAGCATCAATTTAGTTGTCTGAGCAAAGCTGGACAGTCAGACTTGGATTGCCAAGTATACAGTACCTTCAAAAGCATCCATAACTCTGTTCTAGAAGTACCACAACTACATGGACTCATCCTTGCTTGCTTTCATTTCTCAAGTCATGCTATAAATTTAGGTGCAGATTTCAAGAAGCAGCACCAGGAGTTTCTGCACTTAACAGCCAGGCTATGCACATTCATTACTAAAATAATTTAAGGCATATGTGAGTTTCTCTACATGAAAGAAAGAAAAAAAGTAAAAGCTTGGAAGAATTATTTCTTCTTAAAGTCCCTGTTAAATCAGGATACTGAGGGAGGAACTTCTCCTTTGCTTGCCTGAAATACAGCCTGTGATCATGGTTCATGAAATGCAATCAATAGCATGAGGTCCCACAAGATTGTTCTGCACAGGATTTGTGTGTGGCTTGGCCTCTGGTTCCCAAACAAACTCATTATACTCAATGTTAAGGAATTCATAGGATTCCTATTGGAACACAGGCAACAATAGTTCACAGTCTCAATTGTTTTTCTTTAAAAGCTATGCATAATGTGGCATCAGTGAATATTTGACAACCTCAGTAGATATACAGCTCTTGCAACTTCTAAAGTGTGGGCTGCTTCTACACATCAGGGATTTCAGGCTGAAAACTTCTGCTGCTGCTGCAGCTTACAGTTTCTAAATAGCTGTCCCACTAACCCAGTTACATGCCCAAAAACGAGCAGAAGTTTGATCCAAATGCCACTGGTAACGCTGCCCTGCCATCTGGATTAAAGCTACGGGATATACAGAGATTTTGTGATTGAAAATCCACTTGTATACCTGCCAGCTAAGTGCTTGGCATTCATTTTTCTTCTCTTTTTCTACCTCCAGGAGAATTTCCTTCCCTGGACTCTTACGTAAAAGGTCCATTCTACAGTCATATCTTTCTCTACTGCTCTTATTTCTCCTTTCCCCTATCTGTCTTCCATAACACAATGTGTCTTGTACATCTATTCCCTCCATTTCTCTATAGTACCTAAGAAACAACATGGCAGGGAATCAGCTGTGCTCCAGAGGGTGTTGGCTGAAAAGACGCTTGCAAACATAAGCCTGGGTGCCTAAGTCTGGTGGGTTCCTGTGCAGCTGAGCCAACAAAACATCTGGTTGCTGGGGCAAAAGTCAGCTCACAACTCCCTAACCTCCTTTCCGCATCATTACAAATAAGTCTAGCAAGCACAAAGGTGGACCCTAAAAGCAGTTGGAGTGAGGATGGGAACAGGGAGGGAACACAACCTGCCATCTTGCTTAATTGTGAACTGTAACCCCTTACTCAGCCTTGTGGAATTGTGCCCTAAGACTACAGGCACAAGGAAGCATGGCCCTGCAAGAAGGCAGCAACGTCACCTCTCCATTCATCTCTGCGGTGTCCCCCTCCCACATGCTGACAAAGATCTCTGCATGGCTGTATAAGTAATTCAGCCATTTCAGACACCTTCTTTTTCAGACAGATCACTTTTCCAAGCTGGTTCACTAAATGTCTGTACTGTGTCTGTGCCATGCAAGGAAAACTAGGCATTGCAGTGGCAGGAGACTTAGTGCAAAGTGGGACTTTTCCCTTAGCAACGCCAGATACAAATTTTCACATTACATAGGAGACAGTTGTTTTCAATACACGTTCAGAAAAGCTGAGTCCTGTGAGAGGACCAATAACCATTTTCCCTGATAAAAGAATAAACGTAGATTCAAACAGTGAATGCAGATTGCAATTGTGCAACCAGTCATCTTCACTGGGCAAGAAAAACGTAACCTTACCTTAACGCTCTCTTCCTTTGGAGCAATCGTGAAGGTTTAAATCTGACTGAGTTTTCTTTGTCAAAATCTGTGAAATGAAAAAAACACAACACCACAGTGAAGATGCTCTAATAAATGGAGAGCTTTTAGGGAATGAGGTTATAGTCTCCAATCATAGTCCTTTGCCACTGGAAAAGGCCGTACAAAGGCCTTCCCTCTAGTCAAAGGAGCATAAGCTGGCTTGTTCAAGATTGTGATAAACCAAAGCCTTGCAAAAATGAGTACAGACAGTAAACATCAAAAGCATCAATGCTTTATAGTAGTGCCATGTTCTCATCCCAGTGTTCATGGCATAGCACTGCAGCCTGGGGCTATCATTTAAAGTCCTGGACTCAGTTTCCCAGCCTATAAAACAGGCAGTAGACATGTTTATGATGCACTCTGCAAATGAGAAACGCTGCAAGCAGCAAGAGCTGCAGCCTAGCAATATTATAAAAACTGCATATTCACTGCAGAAGTCAGAGATGCCCTGCTGAGAATCTGTTGCAACAGCAGTATTACACCATCCATGACAGAAATATTTGTGAAGGTTGTCTATTGTTTGGAAGCTCCTATTTTTTCTGAATAGCCTTAGAACACTCTTACTTTCAGAGAAGAACGTGTGTTTACACTGAGAGCAAAGCTGTATGGGATGCAGCCTTATATATAAAAAGTATGTATTACAAAGCTACTAGGTTCCCAAACCTTTGTGAACCATAACAAGCAAAGGGCAATCTCCCCTCATATTTAACTTCATTTTTGTAGTTAAAAGCATCATCAGAGGATCTAAACGATGGCCAGTGGCAAGGGGGACCAGTGCTCCAAGTACTGTCTCCCCGCACTCAACAGTGAGGATGCTAACAAGAGACTTTAGAGAACTGCAAGCCAGGAAGCAGGGGAGCACCTGGTCTGAATGCTGTTGAAAAACAGTGACTAATAATTTACTCCCAATGGGAAAACTGCCTTCTGTCCCCATCTGTATTACGTCAACTATCCCAAGACCCTAAATTAATAGACAATTGGCCACTGATGCAGCCTTCATTTTATTTTTCAAAGACAGATGAGAATATTACGTAACCTGGACATAGAACCATGTAAAAGCAGAAACCTCATTATTCTACCTCAGAGCTGAGGTTTAACTATTTCAAAGAACAACTAACTGGCAAAAAATTTTTTTCTTATACAAAATATTTTAAAATCTAAGTTGGACGTTTCTTAATTTCGCAGAAAGGGTTTGATGAAACTTCATATAGCTGACAACATGGGAATGTTGCTTTTATCCATGTGTTTCAAAACTTTTTCCACTTCTTTCTGTCACCTCTCCAGGTAAACAGATAAAAAAAAAGAAAAAAAGACAACTGTTTTAACAGCTTGATAAAGAGGCTTAAAATGAGCAAAAAGGCATTTTTTAGGCATCTGCTACAAGTCACTGCAGATTTCAAGCAGCTTTGCTAACAGCATTCTTCAACTTTAATAGGCAATTTTTTTGTTTTTGTTAACATTCATTTTCTCTTTCCAAGTAAATGGAGAATAAAGCATGCAGATTACACAGAAACATCTTGTCAGACTAAAACAGAGTATTATAAGAAAAACAGTACGAATGATATATAAATCAATATTTTACACTACAGCACCAAAAAGAATACTCCATGCTGTAAGTTTCCTCTAAAAAGGCCAGATTTACTTTACTGCAAGAAGAGTATGCAGCAACTTAAAAAGCCCAGCTCACTATCAGCTTAGCTAATCAGAACCAGGCATATCTTAAATTTATAGCTGTTCTAACAGGATATAACCCATCCTATAGTTTTTGGCTCTAAAACAGCTGTCCACCATGAAAGCCAGAAGTAGACCACAGAGAAATTCTCCCTACCCCAGCCAAAACTGGAGAGAGTATAAGAAAAGGGAAGAAAGTAGCTTTCACTGCTTCGCTGGGAGAAGGGCTGCTGAGAGGGGGCACACAAGTCAGTCTGGCTTTTGCTCCCCACTAAACACATGCAGTAACATTCATACATATCACATCTACAATGTCTCAAAAACTTTGCTGTATTTCACAGGGGCAAGCTCCCCCACTCCCCCAGTCCAACAGAAAACCCAACCAGACAATAATATACTGTTACACAGTTTTTATATTTTATATATTTCCTCCTGTTCAAATGAAGCCCCATGTGGGAGGATTAAAGTCCAATAAAACTTACTTGCTACAATATGGAAGTCTTAAAATTAAATACAAACAGAGAAGAAAAAGTAAAACAATTCTGCTTCAAAAGAAAATAAATATCCCCACAAAAAAAGCATCAGTTTAACACAGTTTTAACTCAATGGTTAATTTAAAGGGAAAAAACCCACCCTAACAGTACCTGATACACAGAAGGAAAATCTTTGCAACAGCATTTTGTTCCTTCTTTCACTGAGGAATTCTAAACATGCTCATAACCACTTCAAAATAATTTTAAATATTTGTATCTAAAATTAAGAGTATATTTACTGAAGTGTAAGTCAAACTTGCCCACAAGTTTAACCATTTGTTTAGTCTACTCCCCCTCCCTTTTCAGTACAAACTACCGGATAAAACTACTACCCATAATTTAATGCATAGGAAATTTAAAAAAAAAAGTAGATGCAACCTTCCAGCGTTACTTAGTATATTTAAAGGCCCTAAGTCTGTGGCAAGCTAAGCTAATTAAAAGATCCATCTAATCGGATCTTTCAAAAGTGCCCTTTAGGAAATAATGAAATAGCCTAGGTGACTAACTGCATACCGATTGCTAAAGTAGCTAATGTAGCTGCAGAAGATCCAGTCAAACATTATTTACACATGCAGACATATATACAAGAGAGATTAAACACACACAAATGAAATGCATTTTTTTTCTATCTACTTGGAACTCTTACCTTGCTCCTCAGAGTATTTAACATTTCCCAAATAGCTGGAGATCCAAGGATTTCTGAACATGGTTGCACAAACAAAGGATTCAGCAAAGAGAAACTACAATAGCAGCTAATTCTCAACCAGCCACAGCCCTAGGCCTGTCTTAGCAATATCGTGTAGAGATTTTTCATAGCACAGGACTGGAGCTGTCAGGCTATCGCGTCCCAGGGAGTACAGTAAATGCATAGCAATAGGCTGCAAGCTGGAGCAGCTCAAGCCAGTAATCAGATTACAAACAGAAATTAGGCACATGAATGCTAAAACAGATTGGGCAATGGTGATTGGGAGATTTATAATATACCACTTCAAAGATCCAGCCAAATCACACATTATATTCCTGCAAAATGAATGTAGAACCCCTAAATCCTCATACTAAAAAAAAAGAAGAAAAAAAAAAGAAAAAAGCCTCCAAGAGGAATAATTCCTTCCTATCTCTAATCAGGATAAACTGCAATGCTTGCTTAAGAAAAACAGCATCCAGGCTGCCAAAAAGATGGACTCTGTTAATCATATCATTATGCTAAATGTTTTGCCTAACTATTAGTTGGAACATTTAAAACAGACCAGATTTATGGACAACACATGAGCAAAATCACTGGTGGGGGTGGGGATTTAAGAACAGACACCACAGCTCCAAATATTTTAATTTGAGACAGAAGGTGTAAAATTGCACAAAAGTACTGTCTAGCTACCATATTTTTTTATTAAACAGATTTGATGGATTTTGGATTGAAGACTCAGAACCCTTTATAGTTCATTTTGGAAATCTGGAAGTATTTGTTCAAAACAGTGCAATAACCCGAGCTCAGGCTTCCACACTGAACTACCCGATCATCTAACACACACAGAAGCACTAAATGTGACTGAAACAGGTCCATGCACTTAACCTTGTCCAACCAAAGGCAGCAACTGCCTACTAGCTTCAAGAGACTTCTTCCCTTCAAAAAGGTTTCAACTAGTACCAGTATAAAACTCACCACAAGGCTGGGGTTGTCAGGCCCATGAAAAGGTAGCATAGAAAGACAAGATTGAAGTTCTTGGCTTTTCATATCTGTTTTTATAATACCTGGTACAACACGACCCTGATCCATGTTAGGAACCTCTACATACAGGCAAAATATAAGAAATGATGCTCTGAAAGAGCCTGCTTAACCAAAAGTGAAAAATATAATCTATTAAAAACCTACTAATTTCTGCTGGCTCGCCATGAAGTTGTATTTAGCGTGCCTAGGTCATCAAAACACATTTTTTTCCTGCAAACAAGTTCTTGCAATGGATAGAAGAACACGCACTCCATCTTGTCTAATGCCCCTATTAGCATTCATTTATTTATTTTAAAACAAGAATAACGTTTAAGTCATCTTAACCAAAGAACCTTTTATTAGCTGATTTTTCAACAGCCCAGAGCTCCCTGGAATAAGAGTCACCCAACACAAGGAATATGGCACTGGAGCCTCTGAGTCACCATGTAACATCTTCTGTTCACAAATACCTGATGGCACACATCACATTTTTTAATTTGCCTGTAACCTTAATGGCTCTCATATTTAGTTCTAATCACTTCACAGCACTACCCACAGAACACAACCCGAACACTGCTGCACTCTCCTGACCAGCTCTGAAGGCTTACATGGACTCGAGCATAATACGTACAAAGGCAGTAACAAAAAACGTAATCTGTTCACACTGGTCTAAACTCGCCATTAACCTGAAAATCCACTTTATGGCCTAGACATGCTTAAAATACAAAAATGAGACAGTGAAGAAATAAGAAAGAACCTGCTGGTAACAGCTAATGGGGACACTCTGGATCAGTATCTGTATGGGTGTATCAATAAAAGAGACGCCCAGTTCTGAAAAGGTCCCTTCACTCAGAACCCTGCTTGTGTGACAACTGTTTGCTTGATCTTGTGAATAGAGGTATTATTGGCTGGGGCATTTTTAGGCACCTGTAACTCATCTGGTACACAGTAAGGGAACTGTTTCTCATAAAGAGCAGATGAATAACACTCATTTGATAAATCTTGTGGCCGCAGTCTTTAGCAAGGTTGAAGGAGGAGATAGACTTGACAGCTGAGCTGATGCAATAGCTCATGCCTGCCAAGAAAGACAATCCGGCCCATTTCTCTCTGCAGGACCTCTGCTAGGTCCTGCTCCCCTAGTGACCCAGTCAGATGACTAACCTGGTGGTAAACATTCCCTTTTATTTTTGCTGCGTATGCTTTTCGGGAGGTGCCAAAACAAAGAAAAAGGCACAAGATCTTATGATCAGGAAGGAGAGCAAACTTTATGTTTGACAAGGTAGGCGAGTTCAGCTCAATTGTCATCCCTGTGTCTGTCAATGTCCCATATGACAGAGAGGAGGGTTGTGTTTGCATTTGTGCAGGCAAGGGTCAGGCTCCCACACTCCTCTGCTGCACATGATCTCAAATATTTTGACCTCAGCATCCTCCTGGTGAACGAGGTGCAGAAGGTAAAGCACACAGAGCTGCAGAGAGACAGAAAAACTCTAGAATGCCTTCACAAATGTCTATATTTTAAATAGGTTCTCACTTGTGTTGTTCAAATTCTACTTGCAGAACACAGTAAGAAGCCAATTTCTCCAACAGCTCTGGCTACCACCTGGGATGGGATACGCATGATAGTCTTTGGTACAAGTAGGACTCCTTTCCCTACTATTCATGGGTAGCAGGTCAAGAATACAGGGGCCATCTCATGGGACTGAAGAGAATTATTATAGATGAAAGTAAAATATCCAATAAAAGCAACATCTGTTTCAAGGTCTTCACAAAAAAACCCTACTCATACTCTAGCTGTCTTTGTGCTAGGTTTGAAGATGATCAACAGTCACTGCTCTGTGCATGGTATCTATGAATTCACATTAGTGTCACTGCTGTTAACACTGAAACTGAGTTACTGTGCTGAATCTGCGACTCCAAGTTTGTTCAGAGTCACTTCAAGATGAGGGGTATGTGTCAACAGTTTTTCCAATATTAAAAGTCTTAAAGCCATGAGATGCTGATGCCTTAGGTTATTACACCAGCACTACACACTTCACACAGATTATTGGTAAGACAACTGATAACTTACTTCCCTCCTCTCCTCAAAAAGGGATCACCTATTGCAAGACAGATCTCTGTGCTGTCCCTTAATCAGCTTTGGCAGTGGAGAAGACACCTCGGTAAAAACAGTAAGCCAGTAGGGTCAAGTAATGGTATGAAGAATAAGTCTTAGATTTAGCCTTTTCTTGCTTGCTTGGAAACAGCAGGTTTAAAGCAAGTCTTTCCCACAAGAAGAGAAAACCATCCTCAAATAGTTGCTGAGGGAAAGAGGAAGAGTACTTTGTTCTTCAAAGAGATCCAGGCTCCAGGACCCAGAAGTATGTTA
Organism: Brachypteracias leptosomus; assembly: GCA_013401335.1. NCBI lineage: Eukaryota > Metazoa > Chordata > Aves > Coraciiformes > Brachypteraciidae > Brachypteracias > Brachypteracias leptosomus. Next base: position 12,190 of record VYZX01030835.1, read on the forward strand.
AGCAAAACTGTGTTATCAAGGCTATGCTACAAATCAGTAGTAATGTTCTTGTCCTCCTCTGCCAGCATTAATTCTTGAGCATCAGCAGCCTCCAACACAAGCAAACACAGAGAGAACAGTTCAGCCGTTAGAAAGGGGAGCAGCCCAGCTGGAAGCGAAGTTTGCAGTCATCTGGGCAAAGAGCTAGAGGTTAAGCATGCATACGTTTCAAATCTGAAACTGTTCGTGAAAGACCAGCTACATGCTATTCTGAAGCTTCCCACAGGAAGAGAAGGAAAATATCTTCCTTTTGTTTGGCAAAACAAATCACTGTAATCAAAGCTGGAGTTTAAACGGCTTGCAAAACTGTTCCCAACTTACAGGGCTACCAACCCCAAAGCACTGAAGAATTATGAATCAGGTCCCACTAAGATCAAGTCTTTTTCTTTCTGAGTTTTGATCATTTATGAATTTATATTTAGAAGTGTTTCTCTGTGATAAGAAGAACCAGATACTTTGTTGTGACTTGTAGTTATCATAAAAACAAAAATCAAAGAAGCCCATGACAGCTGTTTGAAGAAAGCTTAAAAAAAAAAATAATTAAAAAATCAAGAATGCAGAGGGAAGAAAGCCTACAGTCACTGCAAAGAAACCTTCAGCAAATATGCTAGGCAGGTAAACAGGATTCTGAGCAGCACGGAAAAATGAGATAATCTAAATAAGATTATGAAATCACATTTTCATCCACACTTCATATGTAGAGATCTAAAGGAGCTCATGAATTTTATTCCACTGCTCTTCTTCTGGACAAGGAGAGCACCCAGTGAACAGCAGGTCAAAGTGAGCTATGCCAAGACCTGTGGATGATCACAGGAACAAAGGTCAGAAGAGAGGACTAAAACAGACCACTCTCTTCCATCACCCCCTCTGATCTCCCATCCCAGGCTATGCACCCACATCAAGCTGTCCTGTCAGTTTTTGGCATATAAACATGTGTTTCCAAAGGTAAGTGGCAAAGCACTAGAAGAGCCTCCCTTGAATTATTTCCCCTTCCTCCCACTTTCCAGCAATTTATGCCAAGGTGTTCAAGATACAATTGAGCCCAAAGCTAAAGGTCAGGTCAAAAATCTAACAGAAGATTACTTCAGTAGTACAATCACTCAACAGAAAGTTACTATCTCAAGTCATGTTCAAGCATCCTAGCTTGCAAACACAGTATGTATTCTGGGTTGGCAATGCCAGTCAGTTTTGTCTTCTCCATCCAAACTCATGTAAGTGGGCAAGTGATATTCTCATTTCCTAAATGGAAGCCATCTGTATGGACTTTTAAACTAGGAAAAGTTTCCTGACATAGTATCATCCCTCCAGTGGACAATAAATGCTATCTTTTCTACTTTTTTTTTTTTAATACTTACTTCCACTGTGTAACAGTTTTTGAATAATGATCCAAGCAAGAAGATTTCTGTTTGGCTAGTGATAATGTTTTGGACAAGCCTTCAGATAGATTTCAGCACTGCACTGCTTCTGTCGTGTACTTTAAAACAGGTCATACGCAAAGAAATCAAAAAAGCTGATTAGTAATTGTTATAAAGGAGACTAAGATTTCTAATGCAAGATAACAGATGTGTTAAAAGAATTTAGATGATCTTTTTGTACTGGCTATTTATACCTGTGCTCTGGGAAAAGGGAGAACAACAGGTATTTTTCCATGCACATTAAAAAAAAACCCCTTCCAGACTGCTATTTCAGATTTGAATAAATCTTGGTCAAGTCGTTAATTTTAGCAATGAATTGCTCCTAACAGGAGATTTTAATACCTTTCAGTCTTGCAACACATTTTCAGTGTAAGGAACATGAAGGTAATGTCCCCTGACATTCCTGCAACTCATCTCACTGTTCATAAAAACATATGGCAAAACTGTAGCAAAATCAAAAGATCTTTAAGGTCTTCTTCAGAGTAGGATCAGTCTGAGCTAGCTCCTTAAAGGAAGTTCAAAAGCCATGCACCTCTCTCACATGTGGCAATCAGATATACCACTGAGGCACATTATCTGAATTGAGTCAGACCTATTCATCCGTGGGTCTGAAACGGTAACAGAAGACGTCAGGCGTGCACAGGGCCAGGGATTAGGCAGCGATTGAGCAAATGGCTGGAAACAAGGATAAGGCAGGAACTCATCTCCCAGCAGTACGTACAACTGAAATGATTAAACAGCCCAAAGACTTTGAGAAGACATGAGGTTTTACCTAGCAAAACAGTATCTGAGAGCATTTCACACCATGGCTCACTGTTAAGCAGCTGCAGTTCAGATGGTGAAGGCACAGGGTTAGCCACAGCTCTGTGGACATCCTTCACTGAAGTCATGACACAAGCAGCATCTTCTTTACTGCTGCAGTGAATGAGAACCTTGCTGCTGCAATGACCAAGGGCTTAAACCACTGTTGGGAGAGACTGTCTACAAAACTGTTCTTCCAAACAAGCAGCAGCATTTCTAGGATGGGTTTCCCCATCTTCTGACACGTCTAGTCTCTTCAGTCTCTGGAAAGGTTTCCACCAGAGCACAACACAAGCAGCACAAGGCTGTCTCCTTGCCTGGAGCAGCAGGTGTCCCCATGCAGTGAAGTGATGCAAAAAGCCCAGCCACGTTCTCCCGGCTGCTCTCGAACAGCTCTGCACCGCTACCTCCGCATGCGTGTAAAAGCCCAATAAGGGAGCAGAGAGAGGCACGCATACCACAAGAAAGAATTTATAACAAAATTCTTTGGCTCTCCATGATAGTCATCTAAGGAAAACATCTATTTTGTTTACCACTGTGATGTGACATTTCACAGGCCGCATCATATCCCTGCATACTTACCTTGAAATATAACTGTCATTTTCGAGCCTCAGGCAGACAGCAACCTTGCAGATACCAAATCCATGACCCCAGCTTCCATCCTGTTTATAGCATGTTGCAATGCTTTCTCAGAAAATTAAATATTTAGTAAAACTAAAATAATAAAAAGCATGTGCTTTATTCAAGAGCTGATGGTCAAGACAAGATAGCTCAACTACAAGCACTGTCACTGAAAATAATGTCACTATGAAAGAGCACATGTACCAGGCTTAATTTGCATCCAGCATGGCTAAGCAAAAATTTACAAGGAAAGAAAATCTGGTTAGCACAGTGATGCTGTAGTTCTGGAGCCTGTTCTCTAGAGAGAAGGTTAAAATTCATACTAGCCACAGCCTTTTCTCTTTATTGCCCTCATACACTCCCAAGGCCTCTGCAAAAATCACAAATGTGCCTTGTGCTCAGGAAGGTACCAATCACTAATTGCAACTTAATCACAAGTCATATCTGAAGAGCTTTCCCTAAGCTGCCCAGGAAACCTTGTACAGCATTTACTGTACTTGCATAAATCTATGGGGATTTTACTACAAGAAAACAAACCAGACTTTTTTAAAAGCCCTCTTCCATGTGAAAGTCAGTTTTATGAGGTGGGTATGAAGCAATCTAGTCAAGTCTAGGTCTGCACACAGGCAGTGGGTGCCAATATTCCCCTTCTCCTGGGAGCAGGATCATTGCTTTAGCCAGCAACAGTCTTCCAGCAAAGGGCATAAAACTGCACAAGAAGAGAGAAAGAAACAAGTCCTGAAGTCACACCAAAAAACCCCCAAAACTCTTCTTAGTTCAGATGTGTCTCTGAAAGCAGCCAGCACAAGGACTGAAAACATACTTCTTAGCAAAGGCCACTGCAAAGTGTTCCAGTATGTGGAATGATGCCTGAACTGGCATCCTAAGGTTATAACCAAGCCCGTGAAAAATACATCAGGACATAGAACTCCAGTTATTAACATTTACACAAAAGGATTTTATTTTTTTAAGGCCGTGTCTAGCATAATTCTCACTAGGTGCCCAGCAGAGCTCAGAGGAGTGGCAGCTCCCTGGCAGCGCCAGTACTGGGTCGTGTCTCCCGGGGTCTGGGCTGGATCCGTTCTGGGCTGTGCGCTCTCTGCTGCCATCCAGCATGTCCCATCCCCAGGCTCCGCTGCCGCAGCTTGCCTAATAAGGCCACACGCGAGTTGAGTGGCTGGCTTATAGGTCACCCAGTGTTTACCTTGCGAGGCAGCAGCGGCTGGAGCCTACCTACCCTCTTGGCAGGCGGAGGGGACCCAGCCAGCCCTGCTCAGCAGCTATGCCACCACTCTGCCAGCCCTGAGCTTGCAGGGCCACGGAGCAGTGCTGGTCAGGAGCTTCTCACTGCTCCTACAGGGAGACATACTTCGGTTTTACTGCAGGCTGAGTGAAACTGCAGCAAGTTCAGGTACAGTTTTCACCACAGCACATTTTAGGACCACTAGACTGAAAAAATAATCAGATTTCTCACTGCATGAAATGCTTAAAAGTAGGCCAGCAGCACAGGTATAAACAGCCACCTTCAGAGTGCCACGACAGCAGACAGGTACTTGTCAAACACCAGAACCAAGTGAACTAGATAAAAGGAAGGTACAGATACTCATTTGAACACTACTATTTAATTATTTAACATTCTTGATCAGTTATGGTGAGATTCACTGTAATTCAGACAGATGGCTTCAAAAGTAATGATTTATTCTCCCCAAAAAAAGCTATCTGGCAAAAAACCTCTGCTTCTCCTGCTCACTGCCTCTCTTGTGATTCAGACTAGTTTTTCCTTTATAGTTCTCCTAAGACAATTTCAAGATGCTAGATTTGGACACCATCCTATCCTCTTTCCCGGCACAGACTCTGCAAGGAAAGCCACAGACCACTGTGTGGTTAGAGGCAGCAGATGGAGGAGACCAGGACAGGTTACCTCCTCCTGCAGCACTGCGGTGAGCCCCAGTCAAGGGCTGCCCAGAGGGGCCTGCTTCCTACGGGTTGGTACAGACAGTGCATTTCTGTCCTTCCTCCCACCATGCCTAGCACAGAACAGTAAAATATCAGGACAGTTCAGATGTTATTTGTACCCTGATATGTCTAAAATTGGCATCCAATTTTTTAAGCACACTGCAGTCTTGAATGAAGCATCCCCAGCGAGTGTGCTGCTGGAGGACTGGCAGAGACTGTCCCTGGTCAGCAGGAACGGGCAGAGAGCATAGGGCTACAGGAGGGCACTGGAGAGTGAACAGAATCCTCCCCATCGTCCTGGAGACTTGTAGTTCTTGCGTTTTGTAAACTCTGTACCACAGCTCCTTAGTACTAGAAAAACACCACCACCCTGTAAGGCTTAAATACCTACCTAGTAATACCAGATGTAACAACGATATATTTACCAAATGATTCTCACAGCTAGAAAAATCACTAACACACAGGGAGTAAAACTAAACCATGATTATCACCCCACTGGGAGAAACCAAACTACCACAGTTATGTCCTGTTCCTGCAATGAACCCAGGGTTCCCACTATTATAATTAAAGGCAATAGCATATATGGATAAACTCACTCTAAATAGTGCATGTTTAAAAATGCAGCTGCGAATCACACTGCCAGTTTGTGAGGGTAATAGTTATTTTGAGCTGAAGCCATGCCCAGAAGCACACACGGATCTTGGCTCAGAACTGCCTATTTTTTGCTAAAAGTCTATTCTCACCCAACACATACTTCACTAACACAAAGAAATGGGGAGCACACATTCAAAAAAGGGCCAGTCAGACACAATTAAGGTTGGACTTGATGATCTTGAAGGTCTCTTACAGATTAAACTATTCTATGATTATACACAAGTAGTCCTAAAATAAGCTACCTCACTTTGTGTCCAATTTGCTTAGCTCAGCAGCATAGGATGCTCTTATGACTACCTGGTATCAGTAACGAATGTTGTAGGAAACTGAACAACACACTAGGAATGAGATGGGCTGCTGTGTGTGCATTAGAGCTGGTAATAGTTTTCAGAAGAAATCGGGATAGCCCTGAACTATGGAAGTCAGTCCCACTTTCAAGACATCCAGGCTGGGATGAAACAAAACCTATTGGGCTTGTAATACTTGCTAAAGGAAATGGGTTCCCCTCTTTGTTTCTAGTCTCTCAGAACACACACTGCCAAGCTCAAAGTATTGGGGGAACACTGTCTGTCCTCTTGGTTAAAAATGAGATTCTCATAAACTTAGGCACATCTGGAAAAACACTGTTACACGTTCACAGGTGACTGCTTATTTAGCCCTGGTTAATTTAGGACCATTTGTGTAACTGCAAACTAGCAAATACTTTCAAATGCTTTTATGCTTTTGCTGTTTTCATTTTAAATGAGAGATAAAGTAACAGCTGACTTTTCTCCATTCTAATACTCCCTTTTCCATCTTTGCTTACAGACATTAAGAATGCCAAAAGATAGACTTCACAAAGGAATTTTGGGGACAGTTTAGAAATACAGCAGTACCTCCTCCACTGTGCTAGAGGTGGGGAAAAAAAAAAAAGAAAAAAGAATTAACATTTTTTAATCTGTATTCTGAATATCTTAAATACAAAAGGACACCTAAGTAGCATGAAGAAGCATGGCTTTTTCATGGCTCAGGACAAAGCACAGTTATTGTACTCAGTTATACCTGACTGGTGCAGAGCTAAAGAGTAAAGCTCTCCTTGAATTCCTCAGGAATAGGGCAGGAAAGTAATTTCAGCAAAATGTACGCATATTAAAGGTGATGCTGAAAGAACAGAGTAATGGCTCACATAAGACCTCTACTTTAAATCAAGGCTGAAAAATTTTTTTCCACACACACACTCTCCCAAACAGGCCACTTCCTCCAATGATCTTACAAGAGTCAACTGCCAGCCCAGCCCCTGGTCACCTGAGAGGAAACACATCTACCACATAATCAACAATTATGTGCTGCAGGCACATCTGAGAAGACAGATGGGGTTTCAGAGAGGCAACAGAGAGGTGTTCTTCCCCTGGTATGCAGATGGTTGGTCAGTTCAAGCTCAAAATTAAAACATCATGACTTTGTTCAAATGAAATGTAGTGAGCAGAGAAAACAGCCCATGAATGAAAGAACATGGGCAACTGCTTGGGAAGCTGAAAGGTTTGTTATAGTCCAGCCTCTCTGAGCTACCTCAGGACCATGTAGAGGACAGTCCCCAAGGCTGGTACAACCTTGATGCCTGTGTGATAGCTAGGAAGGAGTGCTCTGCCACATCACAGCTTTTATTGCTGCATGGGAGGAGCTCAGCTGCACTTGCCTCAAAGTTCATACATCTTCCTGAAACTAGAACTGCCACTCCCAGCTCTACTCCTAGTTCCCATCCTTGCCAATCCCCCTCTTCTGATTTTATTTCTGCTGCCTTCTGCATTCCTCCGACCTTCCTCCTGTACACCATCATATAGGTAATCCCACCACACTTGTATTCTTCGGTGTTGCCAAATCTACTTCCACTTCCCTGACTCTACTCCAGATCTCACTGCAGACTCAGGCCCTTACAGACTCAGTCCCACTCCAGTGGCTTTCTTTACCCACTCTACCCCCTCCCCAAACCAGGTCACCTTGAGTAGGTTTAGGTTTTTTTCTTCTCCAAGAGGCTTCATTACAGGGCTGTCTAATCTAGAAGACTTGATACTTGCTCTTCGCTTTAGTAGGCAAGATCCGCACATAGGAAGCTAAGAATGTGCGTTCAAGAGAGCTGAACCAACCTGGAGCACACAAAGCTTAACTTCAGCAGCACCCTGTGGAGCAGGCCAACAACTGGAGGGTGATGGGGTATGTAAGCATGTTGATAGTCTTGGCCACTTTCCTTTTGCAGGTAAATTCCCTTTATTAGTCAACTTCTTTGTCTCATGAATAGCATCAAAGGAATGCTGTGCTGCTTGAAGAGAGGCACTGAGTGTGTGTAATGGAAAAAGAGACAACCCTTAAAAGAGAGAAAAGACAGGCAGCTTGAACAAATTAAGAGCTGGAAAGAATGAAGGACTCTCTAGATGTCTTGATGGTCATTGGCTGTTATAGTAATACACTACAACCAGTTACAGAAAGGGTGCCAGGCTAGGTACTTGCAAGGTAGGCCCTACAACCAGGGATTTTGAAAATACACCTACAGTAGAACTTGTCTAAAAGTGAAGCAGAACTGTAGCTGAGGAATAGCACACTCTCATCAAAATCACAGATGCACACTACAATACTTCTTAGTCAGCAGGACACAGACAAGGCAGCAACAACACGTTCAGTCACTGCAGGAGGACAGAGCTTAGGGGGGTTGCAAAACCCAGCAGGTAAATGGGGCATGTTTTGCAGCAAAGCTTCACTTCACCACCCACACCACACTCTCACCAAATCAAGGACCTTGCCGTTCACAGGAGCAATGAGATGTCACAAGTCTCAGGGAATCTGGGGTGCAAGGACCCTGAGAATCTTTATTGTTAAAATGTCTCATCATCCTCTCAGCCCCCACAGCCTCAGCTAAGATTGGACTCACAGTTCATGATCCAGGCAATAAACAGAGTTGTATGTGAGCTTCAGCACCTTATCAAAGCACGTAAGAAGAAATGCACCTAGTTTGTTCAAGAAAGACTTTATGTTACATCGTAATGACACCTTTGGTGCTTCATCAGATAGCAGCAAGTGAAGGAATAGGGATCTTTTTGAAATTAATTGACCTCATTAATGTTTATAAATATATAAAGGGGGAGTGTCATGAAGATGGAGCCAGGCTCTTCTCGGTGACAATGATAAGACAAGGGGTAACAGGTACAAACTGGAACACAGGAGGTTCCACTTAAATATGAGAAGAAACTTCTTCTCAGGGAGGGTAACAGGACACTGGAACAGGCTGTCCAGGGAGGTTGTGGAGTCTCCTTCTCTGGAGATATTCAAAACCCGCCTGGACGCCTTCCTGTGTAACCTCATCTAGGTGTTCCTGCTCCGGCAGGGGGATTGGACTAGATGATCTTTTGAGGTCCCTTCCAATCCCTGACATTCTGTGATTCTGTGAAATGTATTCTTATGGCATGAAAATAGTCCTTCTTCCTACAGCAGGGAACCTCCTTGGAGCTATTTGGGAACTTTATTTTGGCACGTTAGCGCTACTGGTACATAGACTATTAAGTTCTACATCAACACTCAACACAAAGGAGTTTGAAGTCAAAGCAAGATGCTTGTTTTCCTCACTGCCTTTCTACACCTGGCCTGATTTTTATAAGTGCTAATGGAAAACCTGAATAAAATAAAGCAGCAGAGGAGGTAGGTAATTCAGAAGCCTCTCTAAAATAAATGATTTAACAATTCGTATCACACTTCAGCATACTCATATCTGGCTTTGACTTAAAAAGTCAAATTCTTAAATAGCCAAGTAAACAAAAAAAAATCTCAGTCAAGGCTACAATTCAAGACATTTAGACTATCTTGTAAGTGTGTTGCTTGCCAATGGCTTTAAGTTAAACTACAGTAGTATTTTGAACTCCCATGTTAAAGCATGCCTGCATTGAAACTCAGTACAAGAAAAAACTTAAACATCCTGACAGCATGTGGCCATGCATGAGATCACCATGAAAAGCTGCAGCATTTTCTTCAGCTCCTTGTTTTCGTTTCCTAGGAAGTTTGAAACCATAATCAGCAGCTTATACCCAAGTCTAGATGTCAAGACAGCATAGTCTGGAGTAAGTCCAGGAGTTACATTAGCTCACAATGTGCAGCAAAATAACAAAATCCTATCCAAGGAGATCTGAAGCACTAGAATGCTATTTAATGAAGGCTAAACAAAACTAGAGAATTGCTCCTAGAAGAAGATACTATATAGGGATTTCACTTGGAAAGCATAATTTCACTTTTACAGTAAAAGTCTCACTTTCTTCCCTCAAGGGAAAAGTATTCTATTAAACAGTTTGGCATATGTAAGTTCTCAACTAGTTGGTTTTTTTGGGAGCTTTTTGTTTGACAAGAATTACCTTTATTTCTTGCAAGTCATTATGAAGAACATGTGAGAGCATTCAGTTTCTGATATTTCAAGAGTCTGAGGATATGTTAAA
>VYZX01030835.1:22237-33329 GCA_013401335.1 Brachypteracias leptosomus
AAGTGCAAAGATTTTTTTTTATCTATTCACTATTAGAAAATTTTCTGTTAGAATAAACACACAACTCCTGATTGAAAGAGTCTTATTCACCTATCCTATAATTTGTCCTGTAATCAGGAAGCAAAGAAAAGCAGAAGGCAGGCAGCTGGTAAGTAACCTTGAAAAATTACTTCCAAACATAGAGAGGCAGGGGAGAGAAAGGAGGATACTAAGGCATGCCAAGGTGAATCAGCACCAGGAATGCCAGAAATCTCTATCAGTGTAGACAACTGACTTGTTGTGTTTTAAAAGCCAAGTAGTTGTTTCTGTGTTAGTGATAAACTGTTGTGGTGGGTTTTTTCTAATGGGTGAAGCATGCCACAAAGGGTGTTCCACATTCACTTTGTGGCAAATATCTTAACAGAAACATCCAGTAACACACATCGTTGAATACTGTAAAAAATGTATACCCTCTCCAGCCCTCCCACCCCCCAAAACAGAAAACTTAGGTTTTATTTCTATTTCCTTATCTAAAGGCTTAACTGCTCCTATTCATAGACTTTTTTTTTCTCCTTAACATCCTAGACTGTGAAGAAAATAAAAAAGTGTGGGCTACATACAGGGAGGGACTGTAGCAGGACTTTGAGCTGCCCTTACTAAGAGACAGGGTTTGGAAAATAAGATGGTAAGAAAAACTCAGAACATATTTTGGGTTCATTATGCCAGAAAATATATAGTTATACCCAACTCCATCTACTGGAATTGCTACAAATACCTTTTTTTTTTTCTCCTCCTCATTTTTAATCCCATCAAGTTTATGTCAGTTTATTTATTCTGTCTCTTTCCAAGCACTGTTTGTATTAATACATCAGGATGGAGTCCCATAAATACTCTTATTCTATACTTCATCTATCTTATACTCCATCCTACTCATACTCTTATCTATACTTTATAGAGCATGCTTGCTACCTCTGCCATAAATAAAGCTACTTATACAATGTGTAGCGAGTATTCAAAGCCCATATCTGTTCAAACTGAGCCACTGCATTCCATTAAGCTCCAGTGAGATTACAGTTTTTCTGTAACGTGCTCCACATCAAAAATTATTTGAATGCCTAGTGCTGGTACTCCTTTTTGGTCAATATTAAAACAATATATTAGGTTTAGCTTCTAATATTAGCTTCCCTGTGAACTTATTACACAGAGGTCATACTCAAGCCATCAACTACCCCAAGACCAGTCTTAGGGTAACTTGGTGTCCACCTTAGGTTTTCAGGAAATCTCCTGAGACCCATAAAACAGGTTTCTAAAGCAGTGGTGCTACTACTAAAGCGGTAGTGGTGGAAGGCATTCAACATTAATTACAGGTTATTTCTTGAAAAATTTGAGAACAAAACACAAAAAACCTTAGCTCCAATGCTTGCCATGTGACTGGAGACTTACATGACTGGAACACCATGTGAAAGGAATATTTTAACTTACCTCAGTCTTTGAAAGTTTCTGTAAAACTGCCTTCAAGGAAGCTGAGATATGCCATATCCTGCAACATCAAGGATCATAGAAGATGCTGCAGTGCCTCCCTCAATATATCCCAGTTCCTGTTAAGCTGCTCCTGGTACATGACAACTTTTTTCGAACTATTGGTTCAGCAGGTTGGAAGAAGCTGTCTTCTAGCAGAGAAAGACAAATGCTAGCACAACTACACCCCTTTCCTGGCAAGTAATTAATCTAAATTAGATTAAGCTTTTCTGACCTCCTCCACCTTCCCAGAGCTTGGGTTAAATGCAAGGGTTACCCACCCAGCCCCTGTGGCACTTACAGGACACAGCTGAGTAAACAGCTCTACCCTCCTAACATACAGCAGGGGGACTCAGAAAAAAGAACAGGCTGGTTCCAGGGACTCCAGACACCACTCAAACAGCAGCAATCATTTTGAACATTGTAATTGATACTGGAAGTCAGTTTTGCATGATAAAGCCAGATAACACAACTTTAAAAGCAACTGTTAGTATATACAGAGGTTAACTTAGAGGGCCTTTGTACCAACAGCCCATTAAAAAGAACTAAGAAGCCAGATGAGCATGTTAGAAGATATGACTTCTACTTTAACATGTTTAATCTGACATTGCTTTAACTATAATATGAATCACTTTAGGATACAGCAGCCCACAAAAATAGTGAAAAGCTTTAGAAAAAGAGCACCAAATAGTTTTCCTCTGCTCTTCAGAGAGTACCGTCCGATATAGGTTGACAGTGCACCATCAGATATGTATTGAGACCACGCTTATAAAACATCCTAATTCAAAGCTTAAACCCAGCACATTGCCAAGTCTGTTACCAGCACAAGTAAAGCATCTGTCATTCGGAAAAGCCTTGAAATTATTTAATATTTCAACTCTCAATTTGGTTTTTGTTTGAGGAAAATAATAGATTTTAAAAAAACAAAACACTAGCATTAAGAATTTCTTGTTAGAATTAGTTTTGATCTGATTTTCGAAATAAGATACTTTGTGGTTTTAAATTAAAAAAACCAAACAATAGAGGGATTGTTTTCTTCCTTTCTGCCATTATCTGTACAACCACAAACTGACTACTAGGTAGCTTCTTAAGTTAACATTGTAGGCTAAGGATGGAAATAGGTTGACAAAGAACATGTGAAACTAGACTACCTGATAAAGATCCTTTAGATAAATCCAACTATTTGTCTACAAATGACTGATTTTGCAATCTTAATTCTCAAAAAAAACTTACAAAAGTAAAACCTTCCAAAAAAGAAGACAACTAAAATTTCCTAATTCCCCTGGATACCAAGAACAGCTCATTAGATACTGGTTTTCCAGCCTTCCCCCATTTGTAAACTCCTTATTTCTTTCTGCAGTAAAACAGTTGCCTTTGCACCCCCCCCCTCCCCACCCCCTAAGGAACATCATACCAGCAAGCTCTTCTTTGACAGTTCAATGCATGTCTGATTAAACTGAGTATTTTTTTGTAACTTCTGTTTAACCTTGAAATCTGCTGCTTCTATTTCAGATCTGATGAAGTGCTGGTGTGCGTGCAAGCTTGTCTCATTTTTTCCCCTCATACCAGCTGGTCTAATAAATTACCTCTTCCTAACAACCTCATGTTAGCTATGTCCTTAGATCATACACAGCAACACACCATTATGTCATTTCAAACTTGTATTAAACCCTGATGAAAAGTACCTCTGGCTTAAAAAATAATAAAAAACAAAGTCACCCAAATTACTACCTTGCATTATAAAGGTAGCCATTCAACTTCTCCACACATCACATAGATGAGAGTTTATATGCAAGGGAAGGCTCACTTATTAAATACCTTCCAAGAACGTGAGCATTTTCTGTTAAACTGCTCTAAGTGTAAAAAACCCATATATATATCTCTCAATTGGACATTTTAATAAGTTTGAGGTGACTCCAGGGCTGATGGTTAGGTTCCTAAACTGTCTGCTACAGAGCATGAGCGTAAAACAATCAGTTTGCATGATTTAAATTTAAAAGCAACTTTTTCCCTTAATTTAAGAAAGGGAAGGGTGGAATGGGGAAGGAACAGCTTCTTGCTGATAAACCACCTTTTTTCAATCCATGGGTAAAAGGTCCTTGTTTTTAAGGTCCAGCAGTGGGAGGCTTAGCTCCCCTTTCAGACATGCCTTTATTTGGAAACAATGCAGGAGCAGGCAGGGCAGGGCTTTTTCATAGATGCTGCCTGGCCACATGCAAACTAATTTGGCAAAATAAGCGGCCAGCTCCACACAGTCAGTGCAGCCACAGGCTCCTCTAGCTGTCCCTGCACAAACAAGCAAGCGTGGAGTTTGAAAAAGCAAACAAAAACATTTTATAATTGCTTATTAATCATGAAAGGAAAGAGAATAATTCTAGTCTCTGCTTTTAGGTAGAGACCAGAGCTCCATATAAATCCTGCAAATCCTGAGGCTCACACAGCTACACTCCTTGGGACGCTTATTGCCTGTATCACAGTGCTATCTTCAGGATTGCAGCATATTTGCTCTTGAGAGCAAGGACTGGCTCCAGATAAGAGGACACAGCCATATAAAGTGCAAAGGCAGCATTGGTTATGAATGAGAGGGGGACAGGGAGCTAACTGAAGTGCTGACAAATGACTGGACATAAAGTTTCACACTGGGCACCATCAATGTGCCAAAATGCAGGAGTAAAACACAGCTCACACACATATTAGTGTTTCTCTGTTCACTGCAATACCTGCAAGATGGCCCCTTGAGATCACATCCCCCTTCTTCCCACAGACAGGGAGATGAGACTATTTTTACACAGCTGCTGACCAGCCGACTTTGACAAAAATAAATGGAACTAAAACTTGAGGCCAGCCATCTTCTTGATACCCCTGTCTCCCAGGAGTCTCAGAAAAACTAATGGCAGAAGAGAAAGAGTAGGAAAAGAAGATCTCTAGAGTTTGAAGTTATAAGCTGACCTCAAGTGCAACACCAGGATCTGTCTGCATTTCTTTTCTCCACTCTGCTTTCTCTCACACTAAGAAATGATCCCAGCTAGGAAAGTTAGCATATCTTTAGAAATTTTCCTTTTTTTTTTTTTTGGAAAAAAAGACTTGATCAAGTTCCGTTCAGGTTTTCTTCCTCAGCTTCTTCCTCTCAGATATTACCAAGGTCAGATACAGAAATCATACAAAAAAGGCATTAGAGTAAAACAGAAAGATGATGTATCTATTTAAAGGTACTTTCATCTTCCTCAGAAGAAGACCTTTTGTTCCAGAAGTTAACATTCACATTCTGCACAATCTTTAGCTTGGATTATCCCTTATGCTCCACCTTGAGCACTGGCTCAGTGCTGTTGTGCTGATGAAAAAATGTCCACTTCATTGCAGATGCCTAGTACTGGTGCTGAGTGGACCATCACAAGCAAGACAGTCTCTCACTTCCAACCTTTCTAGACCATAGTGTTCACAGCAACACCTGACTTCGATGACAGAAACCCATTGCATCCATCCTTTGATAGATGGTTGATTTGATTATATCAGTTCTTAGGCCTGTGGATGCTGCTCCCCTTGGGAGGGTACCCAGAAAACCTCTTGAACCAGACATGGTCTGCATCTGCATGAAAACACAGGTTCCCCATCTAGAAAGACAACAATTTAGACAAGAAAACAAGTACAATAGCATCGTAACAATGAGGCAACTATGTGAGAAAGAAGGGGAAATACCTGCTAAAAAACTTAATTTGCTAAGAAAAAGCCTGGACTTCAAACAAGGCTTTTTTTCCCAGAGGACAGACTTGTGATGAAGGTTTGACATTGGTTCAGTTGCAGTCTCCTGCATGGATGCAATCAACACAACATTGCCTGCCTGCAAGTTACTTTCAAAAGGCTCTCATCCAGAACAGTCTTGAACTTTGTTTTCCACCATGAAACACATCTTGTAAATATATACTTTTATTTTTCCTGCCTGATCTCATGTAGAGAGGCCACACAGTTAAAGCATCTTTGGTAAGCTTAAAGCAGGAAGAGGTGGGTGGGGGAAAGAGAGTTTCTGTGGCATAAGTCCCTTTGTAGTAAAAGAACCCCAAACTGAACAGTAAGTGTGGAAGAATTCATGCATACCTAATCAGATAAGATTAGGTAAGTGATAAATATGCTTTCCTTTCAGAGGGCTCTGAAGGTCTCTGTCAAAAAGACAGCCTGTGTTTTACACCCAAAAGCAGACACTGCCTCTTCAGTCACTCTACAACAAGGGCTGCTGAAAGCTGAGGTTAGTAAGTGATTTTCCTTCTCAAAATTGCAGCATGTCTCACTACATTTGCCATTTACCATTGCACTCCTCCAGCTGGTGAGAGCTCTTGGAGAATTATTTCTGATAAAGTATATTTCAAGCCTTCAGATTTTTGCATTTTTATGACCTTAGAGTATTTCTGTTAGACTTACTGACTGCTGAAGAGTTGCCTCTTAAGAAGAAAGATTTTAATTTCAAAAAAATTGGAACGATTTCCTAAGTCCTCCCAAAACTTCAGAAACCTATTCAGCATGTTTTGAGATTTGCAGTTGTTTTCAGGCTTCTGGCTGGGATTTAAGAACTGCTTTATCTATGTTTACAACGTTTACTGTTCCTTGCTCTGGCAAAATAAAGGGAGTGATCAGCTGTTGCAGTTCCTTGACCAAAACAAATTACTGATTTGGTTTAGATTTTAACTTTACACCACATCTAAAAAATATTCCAAGTATTATTTTGTTTCTCTTCCTCCTACCAGTAGTGCTGTTAAAAGGGTCCTGTATTCCAGATCTTGATTCAAGAAACACAATAACATGTTCTTCCTTTTCATCCTTTCTATTTAAGAAAGGAAGTACATATTATTTGAAGTGGAACAGTAATTTTGTTAAGATCCTAAAATTTAGGACTTCTAACTACCCTGATTCCAGGGTAGATAAATCATGTTCAGCATTTTTGTCCACTGCACCACAAGGACATGTATGAGGGATTTGCTTTGGGTTTCTTCTAGTTTCAATCAATGCCGTGAAAAAAATGCAATGGCAAAAGTAAGAGTACACTGACCACCAAGAAAAGTTAGACATTTTTCAGATTGTTTCTGCCAAGTGCAACTAGAACTGTGACTTCTGTAGCTCTCTCCAACCCCTCAGCAATTCTGAAAGCATTATAATACTGTTATCTTACAAAACAGAAATCAGGTATTTTTCCTAGGTCTTTTGAGAGGAATAGAGTCTCTTAAAACAAAGCAATAATCCTTCAAAGGGATTGCCACCCTGAGTAAGTAAAGTTACTGTAGTATGTGTCCTCCGTACTAAGCCTAGTGAACACTAGAGATTGCATTTAACAACTGGCAATTTTCAAGAGAGCCACCTCATGCTTCCCAGCTCAGCAGGGCACTTTATGGTAAGCAAGCCAGAAGTTGTAACCAATTCAGTAACAAAAATGAGCACAAAAGAAATGATCAGCAACTTGACTACTTGAAGCTGACTTATTTCCACAGTAGCTGGATGTGAATACTTCTCTTTGCTACACTGGTAGACTTTCAGTTCAGGGAATATATTAAGAGATTCAGAACCTGCATCCAACTCTGTGGCGCGCTCTGATTGTTGTATTGTGTAAAAACTATTGTCAGAGTACGTTCAGCCTAGTTAGCCAAGAATTTTACCATCTCTATAATTAACTCTGGAGTCTGACATCATCACCCCCTCGAGGTTCTCTTAAAGTTTTAATAGCCTGGTTTATGAATATTCATTTGCCAGCATTACATTTCCAGGGATTTATGAAAACCCAATGGTATGTCAGTTCCAAAATAGGTTCCATTATTCCTGCTGCTTTCTTAGCATGTTTATTACAGGCCAATTTTAGGCTGTCAGAAAGCGCATCAAGCCTGCAGTTGGTCCAACCATCTAGGTCGTTCCCTAGAGATTAACAGACACAGCAGACATCTGACTGCTTCTCCTGGGGATGCCTATTAATCCCTCCACTGGATCTGATGCTTCTTCACAGGCCTCATCGGTTCTAGACTATAAAACCTGTTTCTCCCTTCTCCCCTCCTGTTTCTCTCCTCCCACACACCACTGGAATTACAAGTCAAGCATGCGACAAACAGCCCTTCAAAGGCTCCTGTGTGAGAGAACAGTCGCCCAAACCACAAGGGGTTTATGAGATGTCTAGAGACAACTATTTTATGCAGCCACCTTGCTACAGCAAGTGCTACAAGTCAGATGAAGCTGGCACACTGCAACAGCTAAATAAAGTTTGTGACACATTATTCCATTACTAAGAGGCATAAACAGTCCTTCTGTACCAAAATGTATAATTTGACTGTTGTTTATTTATTTCAGAACTGTAGCAGTGCTGCAGTTTTAAACCACTGGCTCGGACATTACTGTATTTAACAGATGTGTGACCCAACCATCCCCAGATGTAAAGCATCTTCAGTTCTGAAAGGAGCCCTCAATAAAAGCTCATAGTGCAAGTAGATTGAAAGCTCTTATGAACAAATGTTGAGAGCAGAGTTTGCAAGGCATGTGAAATTTAAGGCTACATTAAATGTATTAAGAGAGGTGGGGTTTTTTACAATTATTTAGAAGCTCCCTCCTAATATTCATGCAAACTGGAAATCAGAACTAGAAAGCCAAATAGAATTTGTCATTTCCCTTATCTGTTCCTTGGCTATGCTTCTCCTCTGTCAGCAGTGAGGCAGCTCAAGGAAGCTCAGAACTACTTTTGTCATCTCCTAACAAAATGAATTTAAATAGTTCTTTCTGAAGTTCAGCATCATCAAACCTCACCTTAGAACAACTGATGCAGTTATGTGATTTCCCCCTCACCACCACCACTTCAGAACAAATACGGTAGGAGGTTTGATCTGACATAAATGAGCACTCAAAGTTTCTGCTTTCAGTTTCTGCTCTCAATATTTACAAAGCAATGAAAAGCTCTCAATTTGGAAGAGCCATTTCCAACAGCACCATTTGACAAATGCAATATTTAAAGGTGTCTCCAAGTGGCACTTGCAGACTACTTGAACTTCATGGAGGAAAGGGGGAGATAAATGCAGATAAAGAATAACTTAAGCAATTAAAAAGAGTATAATCCTTGAAGGGAAATGGAGGGGAAATTAGAGACCAGAAACTCAGACAGCGAAGAAGAAAGGTCAGAAGTCCTGAGGGATGTAATCATGATCCTGTTTTAAAAAAGGAAAGGCTAAAATTGTGACTGATACAATGGCCTGTTGGCCAGTTTAGAAAGTTTGAAGTACCATAAATAAAATGGCTTTACAGAACATCATCACTTGCAAATTCTCACTTGATGCTTCCTCCAGCTCTCAGGCCAGAGACTGGTGTGTAGGAATAGAATTGTCAATTGTTACCAAAACTTGGTGAAAAGCTTTGCACTACAGGCACTCCTGGACACTGTTCAGGGTACAGCAAGCACAGCATCATGGTGGTTGAATTATAGTATTTCTGGTTTGCTTCTGTAGAGAAACCAGGCTATGTGTCCTTGTTTTTTCCTTCCTAGCCTTCTTTAGAGAGGGAAGGGGATAATTTATGCTATGTTTTCAGAACATAAAGACCTATTGTCAAAGTCACAAGCTGGCCGTTTACCCTAATAGGGATAGATCCTTTGTGGTGGAGAGGGAAGGGGCATCTTTCACTTGGAAGAGATCTGCTTTAGAAGCAGAATGGGGTTTTGTTGTTGGTTTTATTATTATAAAAAAAGCAACAGAAGGTTAAAACAACTTACTTCAAGAACCCCGGAGTTAAAAGCTTGATTTTTGCTTTTCTAAGGGCTCCAAAAGGAGGGGAAAAAACCCCAAACCAAGTCTGCTCTGAAAAACTCTACTCCCTCCCCAAATGAATTAATTAATTTATATTTAGTGGCTTACAAGCTAAATCTCTAGCCTGCAACAAAACCAGGTTTGGGTAGCTGTCAACCTTAAAGCTAAACAGCTACAACACTTGGCAGGTAGTTGTAGGAAGGACTTGTTGCTACAAGGAAAAACATGACAGGCTGGGTAAAGCTGAATGCCCGATTTTTTTTCTGGCACCCAATACTCTCGTAGGATATACAGCCGTGTTGGCCAGGGTCAGGGTCATGAATTATGTAAATATGTCAAAACGTTTAGAGTTTGTCTGCCTTGCTAGACCACCCACAGGGAGTACAGCTTGATGGCCATGGGAACTGTACCACCAACTACATTGTTTTTTACTGTACTCGACTGAACACACTTAACCCTCAGTGAACTGATAAAATTACTCCTCTGTGTCAGGAAGATTCACAGATGTCTGCCCAGCGGGAGCTGCAGTAAAGCATCCCTTTGCAGACAGAAGGCTGCATCTCGGCTGCATCAGCTTTCATGGTTAGAGCCTACCAGTCTTGGAATATGCAAGGGCTACTCCTAAGTTTTGCTCCCCTGCTAATAGGGGAAACAAAAATACAGGCTTGTGGCAGAAATGCAAACACCAGGAAACTACTTGGTAATTCAACTAATTGTCACATGCTGCACGAGAGAAGGAATATTAGTGGTAGCCAATCCAGAGTTGATTTCAGTTCAAATAATTTGTTACATTCTTCAGCTGAACAGCAGGTTGCATTTCGCTGCTACTGAATCAAAGATAGGAATAGGGAGTAAAATACCCCGAGGTGCGGAACAAGGCATTGTCAGGGTACACGACATGTAAGTGAAGTCATGTTGAGAACTAGTCATTTATACCTCCTAGGGTGTAATCCCATGATGCAATACTCAGATTAAATCTTAGACTATTATCCCAGAATATCAACCCTGTCTGTTCCATGCAGAGATGTGACCCAAAGATCCTGTTTAAACTAGTCCATTTATCCAATCAAGACAGTAAAAACAAAAGCATGAGAGAGCTCCTCTCTCTAAGTACTTCCTTTGGTTCTCCTTGAAACCATCTCCAGGTTTCAGTCTCAAAGCCTCGTCCCTAATCCTCAATCTCTCTCAACTCCTGCTTTCACTCCTCTCCCTCTGTCCCTCCAAATTCTTGCACGGGGAGCAAGTCGCCTGCTGTGGAAGGCTGCTTGTGATGCCAGGAAGACAAGCCAGGGAGACTAAGACTAACAGTCCTTGATTTATCTTCAGTGTTTGCCAAGAGGAATGTGTGTGGAGTCACTTTTTTCCTGACAGTTACTTCCATAGAGTAATTGTGTTGTCATGACATTTCATTGTCTGCGTTCAGTCTCGCATCATCACAGGCAATTGCAAGTCACTCATAAAAGTCTACTCTATTACTGGCCCAAGGTTTAATTCAGAAATACTCATCCATTTAATGTTTCACTATAAACTAGCTACTTGTGTCCTGGTTTCACTCAAGTTGTAAAAGTTCCTGTGATACCAAATATAAGTCTTTCGTAACTGCACTCCAAAATTATGCCCCAGCTTTACTTACACCTATTTTTACTGTCCAAATGCCCCAGCACAGGCAATATATATAACCCTTTATAATTCAAGACAAAAGTTTTCTTACATCTCAAATGAAAGGTGCAGAACTAACTAGTTGTAAGGAGAAAACTGTTCAGACTTAAGCCCCCTCAACACTTTCAGTAGCATGGCACAGAGGCAAGGAACACAGACTGGGAATGGGAGGGTGAGTG
>VYZX01030835.1:41236-63452 GCA_013401335.1 Brachypteracias leptosomus
CCTGTGTGTGCACTTTTCACATAGACCTCCTTGGCTACAAACATACAAAGCAGAACTGACTATAACAGATATGCAGCACTTTCTCCCTCTTTCTCTCCAGTACAAAATTTCTGTAAAGAGCAGAGGAAGCCACAGCCAATACATTAGTTCAGCACTATTTCTTTACAGCAAGAGTAAGATCTAGTATGTATTCCAGGGACCAACTCTACTATCAAAGAGAGTGAGACATCATGCACTTCTCACAACACAGGCTCTCTCCCAGTTTAGACAGAAGTACAAATTAACAGATACACTTTTGGTACTGAGGTCTTGCATTGCAAGAGAAGATATGCGCTTCAGTGAGTAACAGTCAAGAATTAATACCAGTGTGACACACAGTGAAGTGCGCACACAGCTTGGGAAGTCTGGAGGAAGCATGTATTTATTTACAAGTTAACTTCCCAGTTTATAGATACGTTCTTTTCAGCTGNAGCTGCTTCAAATCCAATTATACTGACTACTCTATCTTGCAGCCCTCCTTTTTACTCTCCTCATCCAAAACTTTTAGTCCTGCTCCTGCAAGAAATTAAAAGCTGCAAAGACAAATGCAGCAGAACAAAATGCATTTAATAAAAATTGGAACAAGTGGAGGAGTATTCGACTAGTATTCTTAGCATCATCTTCAAGAACAGAAGCTTTGTTCTGTTAAAAAGCAGCTTAAGAATATGATGATCTTTAAAAAGAAAATTACCAGCCCTGACTTGTAATGCAAACATACAATTTGAAATAAGCAAACACTTGCAAGAACAGCAAGTTTAGCTTTAAAAGGCAGGTGAAACCAAGCAGATAAATGATCTGTGCCCAGATTAAGGCACAGAGCACTGAATGGCTTGCCTATTTTTTCTGTAACTTAAATACAATTGAGAAGTACTAGAACTCAGGGTTACAAATCCTTATATTACAATGTTTCCTTTCAGGTAGTTAGAACCATTTTCCCACAAAGAAGCTGAGAACAGCAATTTGAGAATTCTTAAGAAAATGAGAGGTTCCAAAATATATATTTACTAACCATACAAGTCAACATAACTCTGAAAATTACCACTAGGACTACTAGAGCACAGCAATTCCTGAGAACCTAGTGCAGTGACAATGTTCTAGAAAAAGATACAGGTTTGGATTCAGTAAAGCACATGTGAGCAGCATTATCTTTATGGTTCCCTCACAGTACAAAGGCACCACACAAAACAAAGAGATAAATTACACCAGTGCAGTACAGGAACCCTGGTACTTCAAAGGGAAATAAGTGTCTTGTGTGCACAGCCTGGACCTGTATCTCCCGCAAGCACGTAAATCTTGGACATTGCCAGGGCATCCTCCCGTAATACTGGGCATGACATCTACCATCTAGGCATCAGTCCTTCTTGTACAAGTGGCGAGAGAAGGGGATGGCTAATTCCTGGTATGCAAGCTGCTTTAAGAAAGGCCTGAAATTCAGCTCCTCTAGAAACAACTCTAATGAAAGGGTCAAAATACAAAAATCATCATCCTCCCTGTCATGGAGAATTGTCAGTCATATGCCATCCTACTCCTCTCTGAGCTTGCACGAAATTCTACTGTCTCTGTTAAATTTGGGCCTAGGTTTTAACTGACGTGCAAAGCATGCAACACCAGAAGAATCACTGGTTTTAATCTTGCTCTACATAGATGATGACAAAGCAACTTCAATTAAGTGTGGGTAGGTTAAATGAAGTGGTTTGCTGCCTGCTATAAATTGTGCATGAAGAAGCCAGCTGGGCCACCTTCTGGAAGTCTCAGAGAAGTCAAAGAGCTAGAAGGCAGCACACAGTTTTCCCTCTGGGTCCTAGAAAAAGCTTAACCAAATCCATTCAGATGCACAGGGGACAGTGAGCTTTTCATTAGCATGGAATAAACTGAGCATGTGACAAGGAGATAGACCAGCAAGACCTGCCTGAATAAGTTTATCACTTTGAACACGGTGTGTAGAACTTGTCACATTATGTTTTTGCACTGAGGTGAAAAAAAGTAGCTGAACCAACTGCTGACAAAGTTCAACAGACCTCTTAAAAATGCAGCAGGCGTGTTTGCAACTGGCAAGAGAAAGAGCGGCCATGAGAACACTGCCTGAGCACAACCACTTGTGCTTTATGCCCTATCCATTACCATTTAAAATCCGAGGTCTTTTTATTACTGCGGAATTTGAAGGATGTGAGTTATGACATGGAAACACACCCCTTCTCAAGGAGCAAGACTGGGACTGCTTGTTTCTTTTATAGAAAACATTCTGCATCTTACTGTTTGCATTCATTTTCCCTATCACACAGGCAACTATGTTAAAGATTTCACTTTCACACCCTATTTGAGAAAAAAAAAAGTCCTGTGTGNCCCACTTCTGTGTCCCAGGAAGCAGGAAGCCTTACCCATCCAGTGTATGCGAATGACTCAGGAGGACAGCATGGCTTTGTTTCAGCTTATATCTTCTAGCTCATTCACCCCTCCTCCCTCTCGTGGGATAAAGTGTTGCCTGTGCCTGGCCAGCCCCATTGGCTCAGCCAGGGAAACACACTCATTTCGCGTATTCANCATAGACCTCCTTGGCTACAAACATACAAAGCAGAACTGACTATAACAGATATGCAGCACTTTCTCCCTCTTTCTCTCCAGTACAAAATTTCTGTAAAGAGCAGAGGAAGCCACAGCCAATACATTAGTTCAGCACTATTTCTTTACAGNGCCCACAGAGGATTGTTTTATTTATCTTTTTAAAAATAATCAAATCAAAGCAAACAAACAACCCAATACAAACACTTTTTGTCTTTCTGGGAGAATGAACTGTTCATTCTTTCACTATCAGATGCATATTACAGTTGGTGTTATTGCCACAGGGCCAAACAATTCCCTGCACTCTGAAATGATGAGAAGGTGGCAAGTCAAGGAGGACAGTCCCATAGACTTCAGTAACCCCTAGTTCAGCTGCACTGTCTGCCTATGGGAATAAACCCACATGTTTTGTGTCAAAGCCTATGCCCTCCAACCAGCTTATCTTCAATGTAAACTGTATATACCCCCAAAATTGAAGATCTCCTGGTCTGCCAGGGATGATTTGCTCTTACATTTTATTTTTAAATAGGCAGAACAATAAAAGATTGCTGTTTTACTAAAGAGACACACCCAGAGATACAGAGTCTCTATAGGTTAAACTCTGCAGTTATGAAAAAGCCATTTTTTCTTTAACCCGTGGGGTTCTCTAAGCTGTTACAATCTATTTGTGAACCACCAGTCTAGTGGGATAATAGTGTTAAAATCTGATCAAGAGCCATCATAACCCTTTGTTAACTCTGATCAAACCATAGGACAGCCTAAAAAGTACATTTGTAAGGAGAGAAGGTGGAGAGGGAGAGGAGTTTCTTCCTTTCTGTACTGCAAAATCTTAAAGAACTTGTATTCAGACTTTGAAAGGCAAGTTTCTGTCTCTTGCAGTGTGAACTGCTGACAGACAGAATCTGTACTTAGGGATTCAGCAAATATAGTGAATGAAACACTGGTGTTCCTTGCCTCTGATAAGAACTACTTTTTCTAAATAAAGCGTGGACATATTAGGCTACTGTTTCACCATGTTAGTCACCGCCAGATAATCTAAGATTCATAACTCTTTGATAAAACCACAAGTGTATTTTGGAAGTGTTGCTTGTGGTTGTTGAAATAAACAGAGTACTCTCTCTTCTCCTTCCCTCTGTTTTTAGAAAAGGTACCAGTTGCAACTCTCGAACACCAAGGTTTGTAGAGTCACTAATGAAGCTAGAATCCACAATTCAAAGAAATTAGCAAATGCAGTACACATCACTTCTCAGATTTCTTGACCTTCTCTTGCTTTGCATGACTTCGCACCAACACTCTTGAGTCATTACAGTTTGCAGGAAACAAAATATTCCTAAAGATGAAAGTGTCTGACATTTTCAGTATGACACTGCAATAAAAACTTTGGAAAGAGACATGAGTAATTCCAATCCTAGAAACAAATCTGAAATCTTTCACTGAATAGAAATTAGGAAGAAATGACACAGGTGAACAGGCTGCTCCTCAAAAGCCTTACTACAGAAAGAAGCACACAGTGCCAGAAAAGATGTCAGACTGAATGGATCAGTGGTTTCATTCAAACATTACAACTCTCAAATAGTTAGGATGCTGTTTTGTTACCCATAATAAATAGCTGAGGACATTTGGCAACAGCTCAGGCCATGAGCATGTCAAACTTCTGGGAGTGACATTGGACATAACTTCCTTTATCAATAATTATCAATTTGGAGAGAGATGCAGCAGTAAGGAAGATGCTTTTGCACTGTCCCTGTCCAACCTTTTTTTCACCTGGCAAAGTCTTTACTAAAAATTCCCAGTGCTCTCCACAAACAAACAAAATCCACAACAACAAAAATCAAAGTTGTGGGTGTATGCCTTCGAGTAGTGCAATCCCAAATCCTGAGAGGAACTGTATGGAGAAAACAGAAAAACCCCGTCCTTACCAAAAAGATAGAAGGTGAAGAGCTGGAACACTTTTAAGCACAGCTGAGGACTTCGACTCTCTACATAAGATGCCAGGCTAATCCAACACTAACACATCCGTCCAGTTTGCCAGAGAACACTAGGGACAGCAAGTATTATGTCAAACTTTTTAACAAAAGCATTATCATATATTACATAAGAGCAAACCACCATCAATAGGATGATATTCCCTGTAATCTTGGCTTTTGCAAGAAGGCTAGTACTACGGTTCTGTAGCAGTGAAGTGCAAAAATTCAAGCAAATTGTTCTCAAAACAGAAAAAAAATAATTCTGGGCCAGCAAGAGATTGTGAGGTACTGCGTGGCATTATTTTTTAAAACGATGCACACATAACTAATTCAGCTTACAAAGTATTTGGAAAGGTAGCTGAACTGAAACCATAATAGAGAGGAACAATCTTATTGACACCTGAGAAAATAAATAGGAAATGTTTTTGCCTTTATCCTCAGAAGGGAGAGGATGACATTTCCAGGTAGCTTAGAGGGAACACAGCACAGGTGCTCAGCATGTCACAGCACCATGAAGGATACTGCTGCACTAACAGGAGATTTATGAAAGTCAAGCATTCGCAAGGTTTCAATTCCAACCTAGACAGCAGAAACAATTCACTGCTTTGAAAGCTACACTAGACAGCAAGATTTGGCTGAAATTTCTGTAATTAAAAATAAATCAGTATTAGAAGGAACACTGTGTGTTTCTTTACGTATAAACAAGGCTTCTGAAGTGTCCTGCAAGACAGCATGTGAACCTGCACGTGAAGCCTTGGCTTTGCTGTCTTTTGTGGATGTTACACAAGACAGGTAGCACAACGATAAATGGTGTGCTGCTAGCAAAGCCAACACACTGTAAATTAAAACAAACCCACCTGCTCATACACTGTGTCTACTGGAATGATATGTAAGGAGAGTATAAGTGACTTATCTGACTGTGCCCTGCACGCTTCCCAGTCTCTAAAGGCAACTGAACAGTCTTATCCAGATGCAACTCCAGCCAACAAAGTAGAAAGTTAAGTCATGACCTTCAGAGATCATCAATTTTCTTCCATAATTTTATGGTCTGATAATCTGGACTGTATGCAATGCTTAGTGAATATACATCATAAGCCAGTTAGGGGTACAGTAAATACTGTATAGGATTTCAAGATGCTGTGGAAAATCTTAAGCATATTCATCTGAAGAATATCCTGATATATCCAAATAACCTATGGTTTTAGTTATTAGACCTTCACAAGCTATGTTTTCTCTTAATCACATTAAGTCTGTAGATTATATACTGTTAACTATCTCTGGTTGTTTAAATTGTCTACTAAAATAACCCTCATAGATTTTAGTTGCTGATTATTTTTTTTTTAATACAGCCAAAATACCCACCCACATGGTCTGACAGCATCATCTTCTAAAGGTTACAACCATTTTATGATGGTATATACTAAGAAGCAAGTTCAGCAAGAAATTATCTGAAGGCTTGACTTAACTTGAGTCTTGCGGGAAGAAATTATGTAAGTACATATTACCCTTAAAAACCTAAATTCACAGGACTATTCACAAAATTTTCAGTACATGCTTTAGTCTTGCAAGAACAGGCTACTTCTGCTCACCTTCATTAAATGATTCACTGCACAGAAAGTATACAGCTATAAACTTTGATGCAAATATGCTTGCTCCTCACTTTTGGAGGAGAATTTATACAAATGCTTTAATTCAGAATTGTCAAGATTCAATCAATTTTTAACATGGCCATGCTCCAAACCCAAATCTTTGGGAATCAAGGTTATGTTTTGCTTTTCTACTGCAATCCTTTCAATATTTCAAGCTCTCTAGCATGTGTAAGAGTAAGCACTGTTCCCAGTCCCTCACTTTTTTTTTTTTTAAGTAAAATATTAAAACCAGCAAAATAAGCTTTTATTAAAACTTCCACTCTTTACACTGTGTTCCCCCAACCTTCAGAAGCTATGGCAGGTTGCAAGGAAAACAGTTCTCACAATTTTGGAGCAACAACTGACACAGTGCCTACCACACCTCTTAGAAAAAACATAGGCTGCATATGGTGAGAGAAATAGTAGAACGACAGCTCCTTCCAGGCAGTATGGCCAGAATTAAACATCATTTCTGTTTCAGGAAAGTTAAGAGATAGATCACCTAGGTATTATTTTGCTGATAGAAACCTGTGAGATCTTCCTGATCACACCCGAGAAACCACATCTCTCCACTCACAAAAATTACACAATTATCCAAGAGCAAGATTAATCCCATGCACTACACAAGTCAAGGAAGCCCCATCTTTATGGGATTGACAGAACCTGCTACACAAACCCGTACACAAGAAAAAGGTCCCATTTGGTCTTGGCTTGTGTTTTCTTAGAGAAATGTTTTCTCATGGCCAAGAACTGAAAAAAAATGAATGAAACCTAAATTGCAAATATACCACCAAAAGTCTGCAAAATGAAGAGTGGGCAACATGAAAGGCAGATTACAGATCAGTAATTAGTTAAAATGTTATCCTGCCCATGGCAGGGGGTTGGAACTAGATGATCTTTAAGGCCGCTTCCAACCCAAACCATTCTATGATTCTATGATTTGAAGGAATTGCCCATAGTCTAGAGATGCTGAAGCTATCTTGTTATACAACAATTGGAAGAGGAAATGATAGAAAGGCTGGAACAGGAGATCTATCTCAGTTGTCTGCTGCCTCTCAGTGCATACTGAGATAAAGTTTTGGAAACCATTATTGTCACTTTCATATTTAATAAGATTTCTTCTTAAAGCAGCATTAGCATTTCCTATGTATTTAAATACCATCCAGATTTTCTGAAGGACCTACAGGCTACTCTGGGATCTTAACTGTTATACCACTGCATTTTATTAATGCTACACATGTACTAGGAGGCACACACAGATTCTACTTTAAATGTTTGATACGAATGACTCAAAAAAACCCCAACAAAACAACACAACAATCCATAGTTCATGGTTCACATGTGCATCCATTTTTCATCACAGGCTCACCTTAAATCCCAACCGTCCAGGCCTGACCCTCTAGGAAGATCTGCATCACCACGTCCAAGTGGCAGTCCTCCTCCTAGAAGCAAAAAAACCAAACCACACAAAGATATGGGTAAGAAGCACAAATGTACATCCCAGGGTACAAAACTTCAGAACTATCAGGCAGTTGCACAAAGTGGATGACCTGACTGACTACAGGGAATGAAGCAGTTCAGAGTATGTTGCTACCTTGTTCACTTATACAGACAACATCATCACCACAAGCAACAGCACTTTTCAAAGCCCAGCTACTGATGGACTGTAGCTATATCCACAGGGAAAGGTCTTGCAAGTTCACTAGGAACCCTGAAGAACTTGACTCTTCAGTTACTACAGCCTGACCCTTTAGCATGAGACACATTCTTGAACTACCAAATTGTCTAGAAACACCAAGTGTTCACTTCACCACCACACAGAAAGTAGGCTGTATTACACCTTTCAATAAGGTTATGTAGCACTGAACACAACAAACCAGCAGCATCTACTAAACAACTCTTACCCTCAAAATCTTAGTTTTTAGACATCAGCGGATGCAGCTGGAAGACCCAACTCTCTTTCTAGTACCACAGCAATCAGAAGACAGACTTGAGACCTCTTCCAGTGGAGAGCACTTGACCTATCAAGCAAAATCCAGCTCTGTGGGCAACACCTGCCACATGGCCCGATTTTTGATTTTCACATCTTGAGCCACAATTGCTTTTATTTTCTTCTTTGGCAAATACAAAACATCACTGTCTCTGCCTGTAACACTAATTGCTTTCCCACAGGGTGATTTAGCCCACGTGGAGAATCATGTTGATGCAGTATCCAAGTTAGGTTGTTGCAAATTAACTGAATTATCTCAGCAACACATCGTCCTCAAGGATGCCAATCCCCTTAACTAGTAAAAACCCACAATAATCAACTACTCTGAGCTTGTTAGTCTATTCTGTACCACCAATGCAGCTGTTTCTTTCCACAGAGCAGTGAAGAGTTCTCCAATGCAGACCGAACTCCATGAAACATGAAACTCTGTGCAGTCGAACAGATGATTGCCTCCCTCCTATAATATAGCTAGGTAGCTAACAACATTTTTATTCTTGCAGGGTAAGGTTCAGCTCACCTGCATATATTTTTAGGTGCCAAATACACTGCTTTCACTTTCACAGCAGCTTTATTAAACTTCCTTTCTAAATCTATTAAGAGGAACAAAATGAAGTCATGATATCCTACATGACCAGAGCAACAACTGTTAGAGCAGTCAGGTCACTCCTCTGCTTCCACTGCAGCTGCTGAACATGTCAGACACTAATAACAGCATCTAGAGAAGAGGTCAAACCAAAAATAATTCATTGAAAAGACAGATAAGACAGGAATTTTGCCCGAGTTGGGAAAAAATCTTATTTTAGAAGACAAGCAAACCCCCAAACATAGACTACCTTACTATATGGGAACAGATAAAGCAGTAATTCAGTCTTGTACCTAATGTTATGCAGCTGTTCATACATTTTAACTAAGCCAGTTTTTATGGTCTACCCACATTTATCTTTGTATTTCAGGCAGGAAACTAGCCTAAAGTTCCCAGAATATGGTAAACCACAAGCTATTGTTTTCCCATTTCCAACTTTCATTCACCTCAAATGAGCATTCCTGCACTTTGGAAGAGTAAATGAGGGAGGACTCACCAGCCTGGTAGGAAAGTTGTAGAAACACATGGTTGGCAAGGGGAAGTTGAAGGAAAGATAAACTAGTTTCTCCACCGTCACATAATGCTCTGTTTCCAAATTCCTTCTTCCTACTTAACTGTAGGACTGCCTGATTACTTCTACTGTTCATACCTTCTTTCTCTTTACATATTAACATTTTAAAAAGACAGAAAAGGAAGAATTTGAAATACAGCTACAGTTCCAATCAACTACTTCACAGGTTTCCTGGAAGCCACTGTGAAATGGGAAGAGATTACATTTATAATACACAACACATATTAAACCTGGTGCTCACTGCTACTATCCCGCCACATTATTTCATTATTCCTTCTTCTTTGGCAAATGCTACATTTGTGTATTGGAACAAGACTGAGAAGCTCCTGGTGCTGTGGTTTTGAAGGCTTGCAGCTCTGAAGCCTGTCAAAGTCTAACCTTGTAAAGGAACCTTGAATATCTGGTTGTGAGTTGAAGTATCTCGACAGAACTGTTTTGTTTTGTTTTTTTTATTTGCCTATGTCACTGTATTCTAAATATCCTTGTTAGTGTCAGAAGTCTTACAAGAAGTTTTGGCAAGAACACACAACGAGACAAACACAAGTGCTAAGAAATACCGAGTACCTAGCAGGGAACATTTGAGACTGAAATCAAAATGCGAGGGCTGGCAACTGAATTTCAACCTGTTAAAGATTGACCTTGGCTGCAATTTTTTGCACTCTCTCTCCAGTTCATCTGAGAAGTGCCTGGCAAGCCACTTGAACTGTGTATTTGATAACTCCCACATTTTGAGAGTTTAGAACAAAAGCAGGAAAAGACACTCCAAATATTAATTTTTGCCTTTTTGATGGACTCTGCTTTATTACACAATAGATCCTGGAATCAGTAAGTACATCATGAAGGAAAGACAGACATCAAAATATTATTTGGATACTTGATATTCTGAACTAGAAAGAGGGGCAAGTGGGTAACCGCTTCTGCTTAGCCATTGTTTTTGATCTTAACATAAGCCTCGTAGTTCTAGAGCTCTTAAGTGCAGAAGAGACTTTAAAGTGTTTTGCTGAAACAAATTAAGATTGCACCCCTCCAATGTCAAAAGAACAGGATTAAGAAAGAATTTTTTAGGAGGTTTTATTTGTTGCTTAATGACTTGTATCACAGAATCACAGAATGTTAGGGATTGGAAGGGACCTCGAAAGATCATCTAGTCCAATCCCCCTCTGGAGCAGGATCACCTAAACCAAGTTGCACAGAAGCATGTCCGGGCGGTCTTTAAACGTCTCCAGAGAAGGAGACTCCACAACCTCCCTGGGCAGCCTGTTCCAGTGCTCTCTCACCCTCACTGTGAAGAAACTTCTTCTCATATTTAGGTGGAACCTCCTATGTTCCAGCTTTCACCCATCGCCCCTTGTCCTATCATTAGACACCACCGAAAAGAGGCTGGCTCCATCCTCCTGACACTCTCCCTTAATGTATTTATAAACATTAATAAGGTCACCCCTCAGTCTCCTTTTTTCCAAGCTAAAGAGGCCCAGCTCCCTCAGCCTTTCCTCATAAGGGAGATGTTCCACTCCCTTAATCATCTTAGTGGCTCTGCGCTGGACTCTCTCAAGCAGTTCCCTGTCCTCCTTGAACTGAGGGGCCCAGAACTGGACACAGTATTCCAGATGTGGTCTCACCAGGGCAGAGTAGAGGGGGAGGAGAACCTCTCTCGACCTACTAACCACACCCCTTCTAATACACCCCAGGATGCCATTGGCCTTCTTGGCCACAAGGGCACATTGCTGGCTCATGGTCATCCTGCTGTCCACCAGAACCCCCAGGTCCCTCTCTCCTACACTGCTCTCCAACAGCTCAGTCCCCAACCTATACTGGTACCTGGGGTTGTTCTTGCCCAGATGCAAGACTCTACACTTGCCCTTGTTATACTTCATTAAATTTCTCCCCGCCCAACTCTCCAGCCTGTCCAGGTCTCGCTGGATGGCAGCACAGCCTTCTGGTGTGTCAGCCACTCCTCCCAGCTTTGTGTCGTCAGCAAACTTGCTGACAGTGCACTCTAATCCCTCATCCAAATCGTTGATGAATATATTGAACAGCATCGGTCCCAGTACCGACCCTTGGGGGACTCCACTAGATACAGGTCTCCAACTAGACTCTGCCCCATTGACCACTACTCTCTGGCTTCTATCCTGCAGCCAGTTCACAACCCACCTCACTACCTGATCGTCCAGACCACAATTTCTCAGTTTAGCTGCAAGGATACTATGGGAGACTGTATCAAAAGCTTTACTGAAGTCAAGGTAGACCACATCCACTGCTCTGCCATCATCTATCCACCTGGTTATGTCCTCATAAAAGGCTATCAGGTTGGTCAAGCATGACTTCCCCTTGGTGAAGCCATGCTGACTGTCCCTAATGACCCTCTTATCCTTGACATGCCTAGAGACAGTGCCAAGGACAAGTTGTTCCATCACCTTTCCAGGGATGGAGGTGAGGCTGACCGGCCTATAGTTACCTGGGTCCTCCTTCTTGCCCTTTTTGAAGATTGGAGTGACATTTGCCTTCCTCCAATCCTCAGGCACCTCTCCTGTTCTCCATGATTTACTAAAGATGATGGAGAGTGGCCTAGCAATGACTTCCACCAGCTCCCTTAGCACTCGCGGGTGCATCCCATCAGGACCCATGGATTTATGTACATCCAGATCACTTAACTGGTCCCTAACCCAGTCCTCGTCAACCAGGGCAAACTCTTCCTTTGTCCTGACTTCCTTTGGGGCCTCAAGGGTCTGGGGCTCCTGAGGACAGCCTCCAGCAGTATAGAGGCAAAGAAGGCATTCAGTAACTCCGCCTTCTCTGTATCCTCTGTCACCAGGGCACCCGCCTCATTCAACAATGGGCCTACATTGCCTCTAGTGTTAGTTTTATCTGCAATGTATTTGAAGAAGCCCTTTCTGTTGCCCTTGACCTCTCTTGCACATCAGTTCTGCAAAGCCGTCATCTTCTCAGGCTCTTCAGACCCAACCCAATGGAGCCTGACACCACAAAACTTAAGAGATGTTTTGATAAGATCCCATTCTGCAGTCTTGGTACATCTTTATTTCTTACAGAGAAAAAAATGCAGCCTGGAAAAAATGGGGAAAAAGGTAAAGGTGTGCAACAACTTTCCTGTGAAGCCAGGAATCCTCAGAGTTCAATTAAACCAGAGTCTAACACCTCCTTCACATTATCTCAATTGAGGTGTCATCCTTCTTAATGCTCTAGAGGCATGCAACAAAACATACTGGAGAGCAGCCAAGTGTAAAGGAGATTTCAGACTGCCGGTTATGCTTTTAGCATTCCCTCTCTTCTCCACCTCACCAAAAATAAAGGCCACAAAGACTTTCATGAGTCCACATCACTCTTGAACACTCAGCAAATCACTTAAGAATAGCAAAATTCAGCTCTGTGCCTGCGCTTAGCCTCTGTATTAGTGCTAGTCTGTAAACTCTTAACATCCCATGTTCCTATTTTTCTTGTTTTCCAGGCATTTCAGAAGAACCCTACACAAGGCTAACAGGATACAGGCACTTTCGTTTGTAGCCAGTTCTCTTAGAAAACACATTCAGGAGATCAAATCCACCCTGCTGTTATTTTTTCCTATTCCATCGTCTTACTTAAATTGTCATTTGTGATGTAATCCGCTCCAGTCAGCAGGATGCTCCTTCAGTGCATTTCTATCCCATTTGACCTCACATAACACTGTTGTAGTTTGACCATCTGTTCTAGTCCCTCTGCCCAATCATCTTCTCAGAAACAATCTGCTTTTGCACATTCCAGATGTTTAAAGAAATTACTTTTCTGGAGAACTGAAGAAGACCTGCTAAGGAGACATCTCTACAAGTATTATGATAGAATCATGTCTGATTATGCTTCCCTCAACACCCAAAATTGAGGCCATTCACCTGGAATTTACCAACTCAGTTCCTGTGAAAAGTTGGTATCTATACTAAGCATAATAGGTGCATGTGCAATTCTCCCACTGTGTCCTTAATAACTACAGTGTACAAATTAAGGATGACTCCTATAAACAGCACGGCATATAGAAATAGATCTGAACCAAAAAGTCATGTTATTGCAACGTTTGAGGTGCATATCCAGGCTTACCACATTAAACTGATGTTATTGGTCCTTGCCAAATACTTCTTAAGCAAGGAAAATTAAAAGGAAGCTCAAAAAAGCACTCTAGCCAAGGAAGTTATAAGACATGTTAAAGTGAAGGGTTTTTACACAGTAGTAGGCTACAGTTTCTCTTAGAATCTGGTTTCAAATTTGATGAAATAGGATTCTGCAAGAAACTCTATACTACCTCACAAAGCTCCCATCATACACTGACCTCTAGTGTAATAAAGACTCAAGACATCAGAAGTCTCTTCAAAGCCTTATAAAAATTATCAAATTATTTTCCCAGCACTCTGAAGGACATTTTCATGCAATAAAACAGACTGAAATCAGAAAGGCCTCACAGGATCACTCTCAGTTGTTTAACAACTTGAGTAAAAGAAGCTACCTAACTTCAGTTGTTCTAAGGATGTGAAGCTACTGCTGTGTATACATAAAGTAATTTACATCAAAGCTGCATTTAACTACTTTGAATACCAGCTTAATTTAACATCTAAACATTCTGGACGTACTGAATTGTTTCCTAACTGCAATTATAGCTCAATTAGAAAACATTT
This sequence comes from Brachypteracias leptosomus, assembly GCA_013401335.1. NCBI lineage: Eukaryota > Metazoa > Chordata > Aves > Coraciiformes > Brachypteraciidae > Brachypteracias > Brachypteracias leptosomus. The sequence goes on from VYZX01030835.1 coordinate 55,229, forward strand.
CAAATAGACACACTCCACTTGAGTAAGTCCTGTACCAGACAGATCACAATTAGATCAGCCCAGGTTCTGTATCAGACTTTCAGAGGGCATGTGGACAAAGCTGCTGACTCAGACAAACCTCCTGTAGCCAGCACTCAAGACACGGAGCCTACTGGGAATGCGATACAAAAATCCACATGGGTCCTCACTCACTAAAGACACAGGGATCACAGAGTCAGCTGGAGGAGCAGCTTCAGAGAGCCCAGGTAGGAACCCCTCTCTGGGGTGGGAGAGTAGCTGGTTGGTTTCGACCAACAGCTTTTGAAAAGGGAAAAAAAACCCCCACAAACAAACAAACAAACAGTTAATTTCAAAACCATCAACTTAAAATCCAAACACAAACATTCCCTCCCCTCCAAACTTTAATGATTAAATAATCTGCATTTTTATGACCTAACTATGGTTTTATGACAAAAATTGTTTAATAAAAGCATAGCAAATTCTAAGATAGCACTGCTGAACAGGACAATTAAAATGGAGGCCCAAATTACTTAGGGCTTATATACCACTTCTGTCCACTCCCTAAGCACCTGACACTGGACAACAAATCCCACAGATGTTCCCTTTACTTCAGACCATTTCTTACACCTCCTTTAGAAGCAGGACATCATTCAGAAGCTGTTTTCAAATGAAGTGACATTTTCAAAGTGAAAATGTTCTGTGATTCTGTAAAGTGTCCAAGCTTTCCAATGTCTTTACACACCACCTCTGAAATGCAACCATGTGCTGCTATGTTGGAACAAGAGCTTTTACAGGCACTTTAGAGTAGGAGCTCTTATAAATTGAAATATTTTTTCAACAAGATACTAAAAGCTTCAGAATGTGAAGTTCAAAAAGAGTTAGGCATAGAATGAAAACAGCCATTATAATTTCAACATATGAAGGAAGTATTCAGAAATCATTTCAGAGATAGCTGTTTGAAATGAAGTTCAGATGAACTGAAGGAGGTCCTTTACGTTTGCGCTCCCACATTAGAGTCTGTGAAGATAACCTAGAAAGTAAGAACTTGGGTTTTAAGACTGGTTTCTAGCTGTGAGTATCAGAACTCAATAAAACCTTATCTGCAATGACAACATTTGAAAGAATAGCTTTGTATTACTTTAAAAATCCCAGTACTTCATGGTGTGATCAAAATTAAACATCCAAAATTTCAGACCACTTCTGAAATATGTGCAAGTCATTATGAAGACAACTATTATTATCTACCACACTTGCCTTCTGCACAGTGGTGAGCTTCTTGCCACCCCAACAATGAATTCCAGCTCAACATAAGCTGTGACCTGTATCCTGAAGTCTGTTTTTTAGATGTACTGTATCCTGCAATCTAAATCCATCAGTCTCTCTTGTCAGACTGAGGTGACAATATCAAGTATGCAAGTTGCAATAGAGGAGAGCACCCTTCATGCAATTCAGTAAGCAATCCAGAAGAAATGGGATTCCCAGCTACTGGGCTGGAATACTAAAGGTCAAATCTTACCTATAAGAATTGCTTCTCTTTTCTACAACACAGTCATTTTATAGCCATAAACTCTTACTTCAGTTATAGCATGGAGTCAAACAGTAGCACTCAGGATTTATAAGTATGTTGGTCGCTAAGGTCATTTCAGGCAGAGTGATGAACAAGATTCATGTTTTAATATGAGAGATTCTGGTCAAAGCCACTCAGCCACACTTCATTCCCAATTCAAGAATGCCAGCTCAGCTAGCTACTTACCTCACATACAGCCCCTACATCACTCAGACAATGAACTATGTCAAGAAACCCCTTCTCCTAAACTTCAATTTCTATCCAAAAAATAATTTGCCACTGACTCCACTCACCCATTCCAAAGGGGACAACAGTTAATGCATAGAGCACATGAGCCCTTTGAGTAAGAACTGCATGGAGAAGTGCATGAGTGAGCCCTGACGGCTTGCATAACAGATCCTTGCCATTGTATTTGACAGAATGTGTTCTTCCAAGTATTTTTCCCTAAATTCTTGTATTTAATTCAATGCATGTGGTGGTGGAAATGACTTTTATAACAGTGATGTACATCAAAACACAGATGTTCCACATTTGTCATGTCACATGAACCTTGTGGCTAACACCCAACCATTAAAAGTCTAAAAGTCCTCCTACATAAAAATCCACATGATGCATTTGTTCCTAGAAGAAGATCAGACAATATATTAGATTGCTGGAGACAGATATTTCTCCAATATTGTCCTTTTTTTTTTTTCAAGAAGGAAAAAAAACACAACACCAAAATGCTGTTGATGGTTTTAAGCTAGGAAAGGATAAATTTAGACTGGATATTAGAAAAAAGTTCTTTAACATGAGGGTGATAAATCAGTGGAATGGGCTACCCAGAGGTGGTGGAGGCCCCATCCCTGGAGTCATTCAAGATCAGGCTTGATGGGGCTCTGAGCAATCTGACCTAGGTAGAGATGCCCCTACTCATGCAGGGAGGTTGGACCAGATAACCTCTAGAGGTCCCTTCCAGACTAAAACATTCTATGATTCTAAAACACAGAAATTAAGTCAAATGGTAGCTTGACAAAATTTGCCAGAGCTAGGAAAAAAAACCTTCAAGTTGAATTAACTAGAGTATTGTGTAAAGAAAATGCACATTATATATAATCATGTCCAGAATTTTTTTTTTTGTAACTCTTTTTCTAAAGAAACTGTAATACAGGAATGAAGCAGTTAGTTTCATAACTAGCACAGAGCTCTGAACTCTTTACTCAAAGAAGTTTCCTAGTTCAAGCCTTCCCAAGAATCCAAACAATAAATAACGCATAGAAACTGATGCCAGAATACATGACCTAAGCTCTGCCCTCAGACCCTGACATTCAGCACTGTCTTAATGATAAGGAACACAGCTTAAAATGCTGTATCTGTTAAGAAGTTTGTATGTCCAGGATTAGTTAAATACTCCATCCTAAATTTTTATTAGGCTATCAATAAAGTGTCACACTGCAGATTATGAGAGTTATCAGGCAACTGCATACTGACTGATTTTTTTACTGAGTTGGCAACATTATATCACATAAAGATTTCTTTCAGACACTAATTCCTGAGCTATATGTAGCTCAGTACAGGCAGTAACCCTTAAAACATAAATGCGCAGTACTAGATTTCTGTCTATCCAAAAATCATATTTCTAAGGGAAAGTTACCTGATGGTGACTATGCATTCCTCATGGAGTGCACCCAGCTTACAAATTAATTTCTACAGTTATGACCAAATCAATATATTTGGATTTTGGTATACACTTGAAAGCATCTATTAATTCATATATCAGTATTTGCAAGCAAACAATACATTCAAGAATGTATGCTTATTCAGAATAAATCTAAGGCCACTTCCTACCTGATATTGCATGTGACAGACCTGTGGTCAGCACCCTAAACACAAGAGAGATGGCTTCAATTTCTTGCTGACAGAAGTTTGTGTAACCTTGGAGAAGTCACTGGGGTTGTTTTGTGGCTCCACAGCAATCTCAGCCAGCTGCTGGCTGCCAGATTTCCACTCCTCTCCCTGGCTGTGTGAGTCTATCCCATCCCTGCTCCACAACATGTTTGACCCTGCACTGACTCATTTCAGACCAGTAACCATAAAAATCAATCGTTTCCTTACACGTTAAACACAGATGACTCAATACAGGGTCAGAAAAGCAGAGCGGTGCAAACGAGTGCTGGTACATGTGGGTGAGAACATGGTAGCTAGACCCCATTATCCAGCTCCCAGTCCATCATTCAAGATGAAGAGAACTCCAATTTCACGAGGTCTGGTGAGTATGAATAACTAAAGATTAAAAAGCTCCTGAGATTCATGTTAACTCATTGAAGCAATTTTTTAGATTACATGCCTAAGGAAGGGAATTTTTTCCACAGAACACCCATTTTGAATAAGTTTGTGGCTCCCATCACACAAATTTCTAAGTCCTCTAGGGACTTTTGAGTCAGAGACCTACTGAAGTAAAATAAGGTTTACAGAGTGATCCATGCTGGGGCAGAAGACTCCAGGACAAGCCGCTCTTTTGCAGGAAGCTCTACTACAAGGAAGGTAAGAGAGAACATGCACAGAAGGGGCCTTCCCTTCTACAAATGTGCATGCTCAACAAGATCCCCTTTTGCTGCTGTTTCTGTGATTCCTCTTGCATTTGGGTGTGGGGTATCAGTCATTTATCTAAACTAGTGCAAATTCCTCTATAAGATGTGCGTGTGATGCTTCATCTCAACTAGACAACACTTAGCCATAAAAAGGGAAAAGGCAAGCCATGGTCTTCAGGAGGTTCCCTAGATAAGATGTCCCTAAAAGCTTCTCCTCTCTCAAGAAAGGAAGTATGCCCAATTCATTCTTAAAGTACCTCAGAGGGAAGCTACGGTGGCTGTACCTCTGCTGCTGCTTGGGGTTGGCTACCTCAAAGGCCAGGAAAGACAATTCATTAGAAGTCCAGCAACACCATGGTTGAACACCTCTTCTCAGCTATCTCTCTTCCAACACTCATGTTCTGGGAAGCATTTTTTCTAGACTGCTGCAAGTGCTATTTTCTTCCCAGACAGGGTGTATGGGACCACAACAGGTATGTGTTAATAATACCAAAGCAGAACCAGAAATATCACAGCAAATGTTCACTTTATCAGCACAATTAGAATACAAAAACCAGAAAATATTTAGCAGCATATATTACCTACAAGAATAAGCAGCAAAAAATTCACTCAACATTTAAAGGCTATTTCAAACAGAAGATCATAAAACTGACCTGTTGGAAACACAGGTACATTGGTAAAGAAATTCAGCATATACTTAGCGATAAGATTTTTTCTTAGACATTCCTTCTACAACTGCTATGTACCTCCTCACACTTTAAACAATTAAGTAGTAGTCATTAACCCATCTGCAAATCCTTAAGTAGCCTCTGGAGCCCTTAGTCTCCTTGTTTGTTTTATAAAATCACATCACAAAAAAATCTGGTCTTATTCATGAGCTAAGCTTTGGAAATTTTACTCACTTAGTGGACCACATAATTATGGTAGAGATTATCTAGTCCTGTGGGATTTGCATAGTTCCTTGCTAACTATCTCTGCTACTGAAACTTTTACATTGCTTATAGTTTATTTACAGACTTTGGTTCTTTTGTTTTAAGGTAGCTATCTCAAAGTATAACTTAAGTCTAAGATTAGAGCAATTCTGTGGTATGCCTCATTGTAGCCAATAGCAGACTGTTAGTTATACAGTTATGAGTACTGCATGCAGAATACAATAGTCTGAATTTAATGGAACAAATGTCAGTACCACTTGATTTGCCAGTCTTGCATAAATTTGTTCAGAAGAAATCTATGCTGTTTGGCAGGCTGTTGGATAAACAGTGGGGGAAAAAAAGCAAGCATGATATGCATCTTTATTACAACATGAGAAGTACTTGTGATAAGATTTTACATTTTCAGAGTGAAGTAGTCTGCCTGTGCTGACAAATAGTTTTGAAAATGGAAGTACTATAAATCAGAACACCGGTAATGCTGGAAGAGCCACAGTTTAATTGCTTTGCCTGTCATTTAGCTGCTAGCAGCAAAAAGATTCCAATAGCACAAGTGACAGCAGCACACCCTTGCCTCACATAAGTCCTGGGAGGGCCAGGCACCAATTCTCACAGCATGTTTACCGTGATCACCACCTGGAGGCCTTATCATTGCTGGCAAGCTCGGCCAGCACTCCTCTCCTCCCACCTCATGAAGGCATCTGAACAAGAGCAGACCTCCCTGTTTCAGACACTTGAGAAACTGCAGCAGAGACCAGCTCAGTCCTGCCCTGCACCAGAGGTGTGCTCTCTTGCAAATTCACGACCTGTGTGCTTAGGGCAGATGTTGAGGTTGCCAGTAGCAGGTAAGCGCGTTTTCTGAAACATGCACAAAGGGCTACAACATATAGGGTGAACTCAATTTCTTTTTTTAATTGTGAGGTGATTTTTTTAGACTGGCAACAAGCTTCAGAAAAGCTAGGCACACTAGTTCCTGTGCAACTTGGTTTAGGTGATCCTGCTCCGGCGGGGGGATTGGACTAGATGATCTTTTGAGGTCCCTTCCAATCCCTAACATTCTGTGATTCTGTGATTGTAGAAAGGCAACTCCCTCTCAGCTGGGTAACTTGCTGTGCTGAATGTGGAAGTGTAAGAACCTCAATGAATGCAAAAAGTATGTATTTGCATCATCTTTGAATTTAATCTAAATTCAAGGGTATTTCCCTATCTAGAGGCTAAAAAAAAGTAGGGAAAAAACCCCCACCAGCAGCCCAATACAAAACAGCTATTGTTTTCATCTCTTCCTTGTAGTTTAGAGAGTATGCGCTCTAAAACACCCACTTCATCTATCAGCCAACTGGCAGACCCAAGTGTTCTGGATCCATGTTATCTGAGTGACTTCTAACCTGCACTTGCACAGCTCTGCTCAGCCAGACCTCGGTTACAAATCACAACTGTGCATATTTGCAACGTGCACTCTTACATAGAGTTACCTCTGACATATGCAAGTGTGCAAGCAACAGGGGTGGGAATCTCTTCTGACAATGGCACGGGACAGAAACAGTGGCCAGAAACATGTACTATAGTTAGAGCTTCAGTCATGAGTTCGGAGGGCGAATCACATTGCTTGAGCTCTCTTAAGCACACTCACTCCTTAATCTTCAGCTTGAATTCCTTCCTTATCTTTTACATATCAATTAGATATACCAAAATAAAAGCCAAGTACTAGCTGCATAAACTAGTTCATCCCCCAAATGCAATTTTTAAAAGTGCAGTGATTGCCACACGCTCTAGGCAACATGAGTGTGGGTATCTCAGTGACAAAGAGTCTAAATTCTGCACAGGACTCTGTGTACAGGTTTCACTGATGGTACATTCAAATAACTTGAGCAATTTTGACTAAGATACACCTGGCAAACAGAAGATTCCTTTTATGGTTGTAAACCAGCTGCCATTGATTCAAGTCATCATAGGCCATCTTGAACTCATACCCTAACAGAGACTCGCTACTGCAATTGCCATGCTCAACTGCCTGAGCAAGAATATTTTTAACTTTCAAAATTTTCTTATAAAACCCATGGAAACAGAACACATCTGTAATTAAAAACCAATCTTTGCTAAAATAAAACATGATCTTAGATTTAAAGATTTCATTATTTAGTAAGTTTCTATGCAACTAAACTGTGGCATCAGAGGTGGTTCCACTACAGTGTAGAATACTTAGCTCCTTTGGCAGGGACTTCAATTACTTAAGACATCTTCTGAAAGTGCTGTAAAACCAAATTATAGTGCTCTTAGACTTGTTGAGTATCAACACTTATGAAAGATACCAGCATGTAAACCAATGGCTTCTTACAACGTAGTCAGAACTATGGAGCAGATTTCCACATATGCTCATTAGATTGTCTTCCAAGTTCTCACAATGAACTTTTTGAAACATTCCTTCAGGCTCAGAGACGTCTGCAGGTCCTGATTTCATAATAATAGCAGTTTTCTCCTTCAGAAGACACATTCAATTATGCTGCAGATGACAGTTCTTAACCATGTCTTCAAAAAAACCCACACATTCAAGACTTCATCACCACAAGGTAACTTTTATTGGATTTGCCTAGTTTCTCTCACTTCTCCAATTCATTTTGCTCCCATGTTACCTCCTTATTGTAACTTAAATCCAAGTACATAAGGTTTCAGTGTTAATACCAAGCATTAAAGCCTAGAGAATCACTCCTTCAAGCCAGACTGCATTTCCTATGTCCAAGATAAATCAGCTCTCACCTGCTTTCATTTAAGGAGAAACTGAAAATCATCATCTCTGAGAGGGTCTACAAGCAAGGTCTTGAGCACATTTTAAGTGAGGAACTGCTCAGTTTCCATTTAATTTAGTCTAAAGCGATTAGTAGCATAACGTACTCACCACTTTAATGATGCTGAACTTCTTATATGGTGAGAAGTGGCAGTTATCACAACTGTTTGCCACAGGGCTGCAAAGGAACAAACTTGCATCAAGCACAGAAAGCAGCAGGTAGCAAGGGAGCCCACAGCAGTGTCACCACTGAAATTCCATCTCACCACAAGCAACACTTGCGCTTTCCAACTTGCCAACACTGATAAAATGGATAATAGAGACAGGTGTCCACTTCTACACTTCAAGACTCAAAAAAAAAAAAAAAAAAAAAAAA
>VYZX01030835.1:63467-79527 GCA_013401335.1 Brachypteracias leptosomus
AGAGAGTTCTAAATGTAATAATTGTCCAACTAGTCTGCAAGAGCTTTTTTTTTTTGAACCTCATTGCACCTTTTCCTGTAGAGACAAAATTTATTGAGACTGTATCATCCATATAATTCATGCCCTCCTTCCAAACTCACACTGCTGCCCCACTCTAGCAAAATTACTGAGTGGAGCACAAATCAAAAAATGGAATACAAATAAGATGCTTGTGCTTTCCTTTGATCAGAAAAGAAAGACACTGCAAATATGGCTAAAGGAAAAGGTTCAATGGAGGTCAGGCAAAGGTAGAGGTGCTACAGTGGTTGGAAACTCCAAGTGTTTGGCCAGCCGAGGTGGAAGTGACAAATCCAGAAATGTCCTATACGAATAAAAAGTTGGAGAGGGAGCGAAGGACAAACTGTATTTAAAGTCTTTGCTGAATAAAAGCCTTCTCACTTGAACTGCGCAATTAGGGTTGATTTCAAATTCTTCAGCAGTACAACAGACCAAGTTTCCATTAAATTGGTCTCTATGTGATCCATCATGTATCATAAGCTATAAAATCTGGCAGGTAGCTCTGATCTTTAGTTACATTCATCTATACTGTAAGATCTGCTTTGCACAGGAGCATCAGCACATGCTCTTTTTACATCTCTACAACGAAGAAATCAAGTTTGGGTTTGGCAGAGATAGTAGTGATACACTGGCCATTTCCTTCCCAAGCTAGAGTAGGAATTACTTCAACTCTGCACCAAAACTGCATCATTCACCAGGTCAGCACAGCACTGGCAAAATTGCTTTGTGTATTTGGATAATACCAGAAAGAGCAGAGTAATCCCATAAGTTTTAAATGATAATTAAAGCTGTGTAGCTCTTGAGAGATCCATAATAGAAAAGCAGTCCCTTTAAATATCCCTGCTTTCCAGCAGGTCCCTCCCTAAAGCTAGTAAGAGGTCACCTAATTCGGAATCCTATTTTCTTCTCCTTTTTACCACAGTCATCTCTCCTGGTCTGGTTATTACACATCATCCTAGAATGCACAAGCACGTTATTGAACTCCAACAGAATGCAAGATATCTTGGCTGTTGGGACTATGAGGATCAACTGGACATGGCCTGAGTGTCCAGCAATGAAGTCTTTGTAACAAGTTAGGGAGTGACACATGGCCAAAAATAACAAAGAAAACCCCCCAAATACCCAAGAACAGACTAATCACAGAAACAGAACACTAAGTCCAAAACAGAAACAGTTGAATATCCTACCAAAGATAATAGTTACAACTAATTACAGTCTCCAGAAAGGCCAGATTCAGAAATGGAAGGAATATTAATCATTTAGTTCTCTCAGACAAGGCAGAAGGGCATGACTAATGTTGCATGGTCACTAACCAGTACGTCATGCACTGGCCTATTCGGATCATAGAATCAGAGAATGATTTGGGGTGGCAGGGACCTTAAAGATCATCCTAGTTCCAACCCCCCTGCCATGGGCAGGGACATCTTCCACTAGACCAGGTTGCTCAAAGCCCCATCCAGCCTGGGGGTATCCACAACCTCTCTGGGCAACCTGTTTCAGTGTCTCACCACTCCTCAAAGTAAAGAATCTCTTCCTAGAATATAATCTAAATCTACGCTCTTTCAGTTTGAAGCCATTACCCCTTGTCCTATCACTACACTCCCTGATAGAGTCCCTCTCCATAACAATGTATTCAAGACACATTTTCTCTGTTTAGATTTGTCTCCTGGCCTTAAGCATCTTGTGACAGCATGATTGAAAACATCACCAATATTAATTAAATCAATTACATTAAAAATAAATTCAATAAATGTAAGAATTCCTAAGGTTTAAGAAAAGATATTTTTCTAACAAAGTAACAGAATTAGGGGCATATTGGATTCATGTAGCCTATTGCACTTCTGTTCACCTACATGAATTGTCAAAAAACACTCAATCTGTTAGTGACAACATTATGTTACACTGGAGAGCAGAAGAAACTTTTAAGAACTACAATCATCTTCTGATCTGCAATGCCTCAAACCATCTCAGCTTCCTGATCAACAACTGAGGTAGCTCTCTTCACTGAGCAATTATGGAACAAGACTGAAGACTCACTTATACATGAGAGCAAGAGCTGTAGTTGAAAACCCCTCCCCAGGGTTTTGGAAATGGATAGTACCACACAAGAAAGAAAAAGAAGTGAGGCAAAAGCAGCAGACAAGATGAAGCAAGACTCTCAAGTGCCTAAGATAACTGGAATATAAGAGTGATTCTTGTGAATCAGGTGCACACACAAATACATGCTTGTTCTAAACAACAGCACTCAACATTAAGAGGACTTAAAAAACCCAAAACACTACTCAGGTTGCCATGAACAACCAAATAATATCAGATCTTGTGCCCAAAGATCAAAACAAGTTTGGTTTCTTCCCCTTCCTTTAATTTGAGCACACTATTTAAACAGAATGAATCAAACAGATGGTGCAGTTAAATTTGGAGAAAATATAACGTAGCATTTGTAAACATAATCCAAACAGTCCCAACTCAGTTCTAGCAGCACATTTCAGGATAAGGGTCCTCCACATCACATCTATTAAGTTAAACATGGTGGTGCTGTGAGACATCAGAAATAGCAGTTGAACTACCAGAGTGCTGTCAGCAGTGCTCAGCTAGCAGGCCTTGCAGCTCAGCTGAGCAGTGAGGGCACCTCTGTTAACAGTAACACTGGAACATCTCTGAGCAACATGGACTTTGCTATGGAGATATCAGCTTAACTTTGAGTCTAAATCTCAGATGTGAATTATGTAATAATGGCAATAATGTAAAAGAAAAAAAAAAAAGTGAGAATCTTTTCAGGACACTTTCAAAATGAAACCTGTGACAGAAGTTTGTTTATACAAGTGAAGTTCAAGGCAGTCAAACAGTTGCACTCTGCTTACTGCCAGATGGTTCCAAAACTTATTTTGTCCACCTGTAATGCAGAACACCCTCCCACATCTGGAGCTTAACACAACCATGTGTCTCCCCTTTGCACAGTGGACGTGCATCTAGTGCCAGAATGCACTGGAAATCAAATAGCTTTGTTCTGTGCTTGTTTTTGGGGGGGTTGGGGGTTTTTTTGCTTTAACTCAAATACTTCCATTTACTTTATAATAAGCAAAAAGTTTTCTTAAGTTGCAACAACTTATTTTGGTCAAAAATGTACTTATGAACTATCCTGGAGAACAGCCTTCACTAAAGCACTGGGACAATTCAACACCTGCAGCAGACAATAGAGCCAGCTCAGGTGTCCTTTGCAAACAAAGCCTAGCAATAGCCTGGAGATCTTGGTCTGGAAGATGATGTCTTAGGAGACAAGACTCTGTACTGTGAGGTAGGTGTGCAGCACCAGTGACTGGCAGCCTGCATAACAAGCTACATCTCTGAGGCCACAAAGTCAGCAGGCAGAAGCAATAGTTTTGTTGAACTCAGCGAGCAGTGCTTAAGAAGCCAGCACACTCAGAACTGACAATCCACCATGCTGTCCTGTTAATCCGGTTACTTTGTTTCAAGCCAATGTTTATAAATGGCTGGCTTTTGCCCTATATTCAAGTAGTTTTGAGACACTAAAAAATCCTGGAGTTTATGCAGGTTGTCATAACTCTTTTGTTGTCAAATACACACTGGGGGCATTATTAAGCAGTTACAGAAAAGGCCAGGATTGTATTCTGCTAACTCAAGCAAGACACTTGTCTCCTTTGTGCCAAAGCAAATCCCCAGATGCAAAACTAGACTGCAACTGATTACCCCAAGCCAAAGCTATCAGGTTCAATAGCATGTATTACTCTCTAATAAACTTTTAAGCACTCAGCCCGAGTTTAACAAAGCCTCCCAAAACTTCCTATGTTGTTTGTATTGACCCGAGTAAAGTTAATCCAAATCTGCTTCCTCCCTACCATTGCTTCCCCATTCTCTTTAATTTACTCCACCAGTACAAAATGGACATGCTGTCACCATGACTATTGTATACAGCAGCTCATGCTGTCTTTAAAAGATGCTAGATGCTCTCATAGCATCTTTACTATCTGATGAACAGGTAAAGGATCTGAAATTTTAGATTAACAACAGTCATACACAATTGAAATCCAACAAAGCCAAACTCTATGCATCTGCAATCTGGCCTTTCCCAGCTGTGATCTTCCCTGAAAAGTGTAGTTTCCTTTAAACAAACAATTTAAAAAAAAAACAATGTGGAGAAGGACCACAAACACAAAGACTAAAAAAATATTTCCAGCATTTTAAACTTCAAATAAATACTACTTCAGTGTTCCATTTGAAAGCTTTTCATTTGTTAAGTCACAGCTGAAAGATGTGACAGGAAAACCCATGTTCATACATGGATCCACATTAGATGAAGTGAACTGTGAAGAGCACGTATTTTTTGTCCAGTCTGACTCCAACCCACCTTGTCCCCACAGCAAGAAGATCAAGGCTCTGAAGTCAGGAGCTGCCCAAGCAGCCTTGTGCTGCCAGCCCTCACTTCCTTCTCCATCCCCACTCCCAGCTGGGCTGATGCCCACTCTATCAGCTCCCGCATGCACCAGAGGTCTGAGAGCTTCCCTGGTTTACTAACACAGAAGAACATGGATGTGCTGACACAACAACCAAAACCTGAGATAAAGCAGCTTACAAAGTTGAAGGAGTGGACTAGAGCCACCCCAGAATAATCAGCACAGGCATAGGGCTGGGAGCAGGAAGAAAAGAGGGAAGTAGGAGGAGTAGGGAGCTGTTAAGACTCCTAAAAATTCATCCCCAAAATGGTATTACTGCAAAGCCACACACATGTAAAGAGTTGGCCTGAAAACTGTAATACAGGTTTCAAAGCTCATTAAAACTGCCTCTAAAACAAAGTTCTCAGAGTAGGGTTTCAGTAGGACAAGGGAAATCATTTCTCTGTATTGTCCTGCAAAGTCTGCCCCTTCTAGAAACGAGTTCTGAGGCTCCACTGAGTAACCTCACTATCCTGTGCAGGGAATATTCAATAATACTGTAATAATATTGTAAATAGCATCTACAATAAAGGTGTGCAAGCTGAATAGTTTGTGCAAACTTGTGAAACATAAACCATGACTGAGAGGGTAGCCAACACAGGCTACCACAAGGGAGAAGTCCCAAAGCCCAAGGCAGTTGGTGTGCAAGCCATGATTTCCAGAAGCAAGGGAGTGAGCCAAGGGTAGCACACTGACAGGATGCTACTAGGGCTGGATCCCAGAAGCCTCGGCATGTGCAGTATGAGACAGTGTTAACACCATTGGTGAGAAGCATGAATTTATTTTGTGCACGCCCTTCAGGCACAGGAAGTAATGCCTGACCAAAAAGGAAAGTTAATTTGGCCTAGTTTAGCAAATCCTTAAAACTCTGCCAAAGCATTGTCCAGACAACACAAGACATAGCTACTGGCAAGTTCCAGCTCTCAGAAATCACAGACCTTCAAAGTCATTTAACCTCTCTGTAGCTTTATTTATTTGCAGTATTTTTAGGTTGTAGAAAGAGCAACAGCTACATAGGTAGAGTATAAAGGCAAGAATTGTTCAGGCTCGGGGAAATCAGACTCTAGACACATCATGACAGATGTCCTGCCTTAAATAGCACCAATAACGTTCCAGTACTTGAGAGCCCAACGAACACTCCAAAATAGTAGAAAGTATCAAACATTAATGAAGATGATATGATAAATCTGCCTCAAACAAGTAGCCTGCTCAGGAAGGTAAAAAAAATATTCATTTATCACTGCTATCTTAGGTAATTTGCTACATCCCCACCCATTGTTCTTTCTTATTTCACTAAAAAGAAGAATGCACAGCATAATTTGAGTTACACTCTTGTTAGTGTATTTGAAAGGAACAAATTAAGGATGCAGTTCTCAGTTAAGAAAGAGTTTTACCTTATGTGAAATCTGAAAAACTGATCATTTGAAATCCAGAATGGGGATTAAAAAAAAAAAAAAAAGAGGTATTAAGAAGACTAGCTCATAAAGAAAGAGACCAGCATAAAGAAAAAGAGGGATGCTCAGCATAGTCTCAGTTAAGGGATTCAACAAGAAATTTTTCAAGTCACATGAAGCTCCCAGCCTGCATCACACATTGGGGGGGGGATGGGGGTGTGGTGCTGATCCAGGAGCTACCCAACAGGCAACTTCAAGCACACCAGTTTCAGAAACCCTAACAGAGCAACTCATCAAACACATTGCTGTATTTAATACAGGGATCATGTTCAGTTGCTACAACTGTCATACTTAAGAGACTTGAAGGGGTAAAAATAATTGAGGAATAAAGACAGTCTCAGGCTTCTAGGTATTTGACAAGTATCCAAGCCCCAGTAGCACACACAGTGAAAACAAGTGACTGGAAACATTTGAGCAAGTGATCTTCTGTTTATCAGTTACATTTCTTACAGTAGCTCTCTAGAGGCCACAACAAAAAAACCTAGAACATTCTGAACAATTTTAATATACAAAACTAATGACTGTTTTACAAGAGTTAGAAGTTTTCCACAATAAGAATTTGTGGTTTCCTGTGCAAGAAAGAATGCCAATTCATACCAAGTTGTTCATGGAAAAAGTTTTTTCAGGCTTCCTTAAGAAACTAACCTCTGTAGCACCAAGATTACTTGCTTTGTTTCAGCAGAGACTGGCATGGTTTTAAGTTCTCGTCAGTCTTTGCAAAAGAAACATTTAATAAAGTAGCATTTGTTTAATTGTTAGGGCACTGTCTACTACTGCATCATGAAAGTACATTTGTTTGTTACTCTAGGAATTTCAGAAGTAATCATAAGTCTCAAAGACAGTGTTTAATACATTCCTTTTCTTTATTGCATTTGGAAAGATCTTTCAGCCAGGCTGAAGTTCAGCACAAAACGACTCTGGTCCTCAGCTTTTTACTTCACACACATATATTGGCCTTTTGGGGTTTTCCTTTTGATTTCAGCAGCTTGTTGCTGGCAAGCACCTCCTGGGAGCCCAGATACTGCTTTAAAGATTTCTTTTAAAAGGCTACTAGGTCAAGACTCCAATAGTAGGTCAGATGAAACAAAATCACTGGTAACTTATTTTTTGCAGCTCCCTAGCTCCGTACTGGGAGGCAGATCAGGTTCCCAAACCAGGGAATGGAAATTTATATCTCACCTGGAATGTTTCATCTGCCATCTCCCTGCCCACACAGATCCCTTCAAGTTGCCAGTGGCTGTACTATCTCAGCAGGGTATGCTACACAGTGCATTTCAGACATGAAATTTATTACAGAAGTATTAGTTGAGCATTTGCCTTTTAAACCACAAGTTTTAAGAACCTGAAATGCATACCTAGCAGTATTTGGTTTTGTTATAGTTAGTTTTTATTAACGCAAGTCCTATGAAGATGTTTAGTTGGGTTCAGTGTCACTTAAATTAAAATTTTGTTTTATTCAACATAATTTAATTTTAAGCTAGAAGAATTAAACTTGCATTCCATACCAGGAATCCATATAAACAACTTATTTCCATACTCCAGGCTTTTGCTTGCAAAAAGGAAAGGAAGACTGAGTAACTTTGTTGCCAACCCACAAAAACAATACAAAAACAGACATTTGCACGCAAGTTGTAAATGAGGCATGCACCAAGTCTTATGGAGACAAGACAAACAAGTGTATTTAAGAAAAAACAAATCCTTTGTCTGTCAACTATAGGCACTCTGCAATATAACAGAAAGCACAAATAGGCACTGGGGAGAGCATCCAGGAGAGGTCTGGTGCAATCCCACGGTTAGGGTGTTTATAGAGTTCTGAGGAGTCTTCACTCTCTGAGCTTTGCAAGGGTCAAGTTTTGTACAAACTTCTTTGAAGTAATATTTGTCACAGTATATGCTTTAAACCACAAATGACAGGATACTCTAACTAAAGTAATTTAAGCCTAAAGTCAACAGTGTGATCTAATGAGGAATACACAAGCTAAGCAGTCTTGTGGAATAAGGTGGGAGAATGAGAAACAGCTACTTTTTTAGCAGTTATCACCTAAACGCTGCTTACGGATGAGAGTGCAGCCTCACAGGCAGCACACACACAGGGCAAAGCATCCAGAACACAAGTGACTACAATGGGCAACCCGAACTACAGTGGTTTATCTAAGACAGACCCTTTATTGATAGGTATTACCTCAGTAAACACACTTTGTTTTCTTTTTGTAGTTTTGTTCATTATGTCAATAATTTTTGCTTAACTAAGCTTCTTTCAAACCTATGAATCCTCCCAGTGATAGAGAAGATCATGTGTAAGCAGGCTTTGGGGTGCCGAGCTGTACAGGGCAGCCATGATCCATACAACCTGTGAGACAACAGGCACCCAGGCTCACCACTGTGCAGGACAACCCACCGTAACAGCTGCAATGACCAACCTGGAAAGAAACAGCTTCAATTGCCCAAGTTAGAGATTACAACTCCCATCATGCATCAACCTGCAGCTTGGGGAAGCAGCTCTACCCACTGCCGCTCTGTCTTTAAATTAAAATGTACGTTAATTTTTAGTTTCAGACAGCAGTGGAAGAGTCAGTGAAGAGAGGCAGACGAAGCAGCACTTACCAGTAGCTGTGCAAAAGAAATCATTAACAGCAAAAGGAAACAAAGGTTGAAGGGATTAATTCAAGTTAAATTTCCCTGCTGCTGGAAATGCTGCTCTCCTGTGCAATCCACATGATCTCCTCCTCCACTAAGCCTTACAGTTGTCAGCTTTCCTGGGGTTGGAAGGCATTACATAGACAGACGTGTCTTTAAATTGGCTGGGAAGCCAATTTTAAGTTTAGAGGAAACTTTAAAATAAATATTTTCCCCTGTAGGAGATGGAGCAAATTTAAGCCAAGTTAACAACATTGGCAGAACCTTTCATTTAAAAGAAAAAAGAAAAACAAAACCACCCTAACAAAAAGCTTTCTCCAATGCTCTATTTTTATGCCTTTCTAGAACTTCCACCAATTTAGTTAAGCACAGTTTTGGAGGTGGGTGAGGGGGTAACCCCTTCTTTTCCCCCTGTTGCTGTTATACATGTTTACTGTCATTTGAAGTCTTACTGTTTGACTTTTTAAGGACTTTTAAAGGTCCATTTCAACCCAAACTATTCTATGATTCCCACCATCTTCCATGAGAAAGAAATATTTATTTCTCATAAAGCCTTTAAAAATTGAAGACTTCTTATTAATCAGATTCTGTCCTCCTCTGCACAACTGAGGACAAACCAACACCTCCCCCATCCATCTTTCTCTACCCTCAGTATCACCCTCAGTTGTTTTCCTCTATTTTTGAAGCATGGACAGTCTACTGGTCTGGATGAGAACCCCTGTTACCTGTCTTTTGAAGAACAGTTCATACATGTAGTTATTAAATCCAGAATACACATTCATTTCTACATTTTCTGTATTAACTACACATTTTAAGCTAACATCCATGACTTTGTTCAGCTAACATATGTATCTAATATGATCACTTCAAACTATAATCCTGTATTTCTGCTGATTTCAGATAAATACTGACTTAGTACTCCAACACCGAGTCCCAAAGAGTAATTTTCCAGAAGACAAGAGCAAGCCAAAGGCTGTCAGTGTTTTGACTTCTTTCAAGACACTAGCATTAGAATGGAAAAGTTCAAATTCTCAGCTACGTGGAGATATGAAAAACAGATCCTGAAATATGCTACCTTAAATCAAGAGACTTCTTTTTATATTTTTGTTCTGTTTTTACAGGGCAAGGCTCTATTATTAAGCCAGAGTCACCCTCTTGTTAGCATAATTTAGATAGTATTGCTATTTAACACGGACATGAAAGCTATAATCAGCTAGAACAGAGTAGGTCTGGTGAGAGAAGAAAAAAAAAAGGTAGGAAAAAAGAAATATTCTACAGTCACCTGAAAATTTCCTCTCTGAATAATAGGGTTTTCAGATTAGTTAACAATGAGTAAGTAGGAGCTTGGGGCAGAGACAGCCTTTTCTGCTATCAATAAAAAAGCACAGGTCATTCTCTTCCAGTCTCCTTCACCATGAAATGATTCTCACAGCCAGGAAAATTAAAATTTACATTCTTCAGCTATAAACTGCATTAAACATGTTTCCAAGCAAATGCCTGATTTATCCCCTTGTACTGGAGTATGGAATACTAGTCAATGAAACCAACTCAAGCCTCTGAAATCTTAGCTTTATCACTATCTTTAACAATCTCCTGCAGCTATCAAGTGTATGCTCCTTTGCACCCAAAGTTTCAAACTGACATTGTAGAACAGATTAAGTGTCTAGAATAGTAACTTTTGTCACTAACAGAATTCTCTCCCTTTTCCAAAGGTGCTGTAATTTACTCTGTTCAAAACTTTCATTGAAGTTCACCACACAAAGATAATCTGCCTCTTACCTTCTGTACCTCCAGGGAGATAGTCATGGAATCACTTGTGCAGAAAAGCGGAGTTCAGCCACACAAAACATTTTCTGGATGTTTCCTATCCCTTTCATGGCAGAGGGAGAAGGCTGGATGGAAAAATTCAGAAGGCAGGGCTCAGCCTATGGTCCCTCACCTGGACTGAGCACTCACTGCAGATACAAGGTATTTCAGAGCCCCTGTTCTATCCTCAACACCCGATCTGAGCAGTGCTGCCACTGAAATCTTATCAAGAATCAGTAAACGAAAGGGTTGGCTGATGAGAGCTGAGGATGCCTTGTTAAACTGAACATTATTCAGAGAAGTAGGGAAACAAAAGAGCTGTTGACATGGCTTTAAGGGGCACCTTTTCATATCCCAGTTCTTCTGGATTAGTTACTAACACAGGCTGTGGATATACATAAACACAATATACAGGCTGAATATTTACATAAACAGAACTGTATTTCATATGTGTGCCAAACCTAAGCAAATAATATTTTTATGCAATCTAACTAGTGGCAAAAACCCCCCAAACTTCTGACAACTTTGATACAGTAAGAACAGTCTACTTTTGGTTTAAGACCATCAGAAGCAGGAAGGGGGCTCGCAGCACCTAGCATTTAACAAGAAGTCAATTTTATCTCCACTAATACTTAACACCAGAGAAACAAATGCAGCTACAGTTGCCTGTATTAAGCAGCTGGCAAGCTCAGAGATGGAAAAGTTGCAGAACAGCTGGGGAATGCGAGACCCTTTTGAACAGGCTGCTATGTGATCCAAAATAATGGTACATGTTTACACACAACACAATGGCAGCAACAGCCAAATGCAGGTCTGGCGAGCGCTCTACAGCTGCTCCTTCCCTCTGACAAGGCGCAGCGAGCTGATACAAAAGAGTTCAGATTCACAAAAATATGGCTTTCATCTTAAAAGGCAGCAGTCTGGTTTCCAAAATAGACAGCTGGCCCCTCCAACTGGACAAAACCATACAAGATTCTGTATTAGAAGTTACCCTTTAAAACAGGTCTGGATGAGGGTCATAGAGCTTTCCAAACTGCTGCTACTTTACCAGCAATGTTTTCCAACAAAGCATTATTCAGACCAACACGTTGCCATTTAACACATAAAAAAACTTTTCTCGTGACAGTATTTTCGAGCCAGGGACAGGACAGCAGCCACGTACAAACTCTTAATATAGACACTGACTACACAGAAGTTAGCTATCCACTTTAGAAAGAGGTTCAGTGTGCTAGAAAGGAGGGTTTGAATAAACATGAGCTATTTTACAGCTTTTTTACACTAGTGCAGCACCTTGGTGTAACAGTAAGTTGGCACCTGAGGACAATACATCCCATTGCTTACACCTAGAAAGAAGGATAAGAGATAGTCCTTATTTGCTGCTGCTTATGCAATGACGGATAGCATGTTGCAAGGAGCACTCAGTTGTTTCACAACTACCATCTGAAGACAACACAACTTCATATATGACTTCACACAAAACTTACATCACCTTATTTCAAGTGATCTTCCCAGTTTTCAAGCCTCAGAAGCACTATCAGGGGTATCATCTGTCTTGCTCAAGACAAACCACGATTAAATAGTGCTAGCAAACTGACTACTACCTTCTACCTTAACTGTACCACTCCTAATTATGCTAGGCACCAAAACAGAGTTAGTAATGGGATGTTTCAACCCACTACATCTTGATTAAAAATAGCATAACTCCAGAGAAACATTTTTTGACTGAGAAGGAGACAGCATTGAAAGATTTCCTCTTCTACTTCCTCTGCAGATAGCCTCTAATGTTAACAATCTCAGCTGAGAGCTATTCAGAATATGATAGTTAAAACTGGACAAAGACAGCTGTCATGGCAACAATAACAGATGCAGGCACAATTTTTAACCTCCTTCACGTTTACAAAGAAAAATGCCACTAATGGCCAGCACAGAAAGGAGGATTTTGAAATATGGGTTGTTCTTTTCTGTAATTAACAGAATTCTGTCAATGGTAAGCACATGTCTCAGCACATGTAAGTGACAAAATGCTACATCTGTACACTTTATTCTTCTGATAAAGACTTTCTAGTGAAATCCATTTGTGAATTAAGCTGTATGTCTAAGGAACTCCCCATATGAATGGAATAGATGTACTGAATAAATAAGGAAAATAAGTTGAGCCTTGAACCACGCTTCCAGGAAAAAATACTTTTGGTACCAAAAGACTATTATGTGGAGTTCCCTTCCTGCAGGCAAAGCAGTAACAGGTATGCTACCTTCAAATCCTACCACCTGTAAGGGTAAGAGCACAGATTTTCTCTTCCAGCTGCACTGAGACGCTGCACTTGGTAGGAGCAGCTGTAAGTGCTGCCATGTTGTAGCAGAGGGAGCGATGGCTTTTGTCCCCAAGAGACCCCAGTGTGAGCTCTGGAGCTCCACCTGCACCAGGAGCTTTTTCTCCAGACTTTTGAACCAGTTCTGCTACCCAGATTTATCCAGCTTTGAGCAAACACCACTACTCTAGTATGTCTAAAGTCTTGTTCTCAAAATTAAAAAAGAAAGAATGGAAGCCTGAAACAAGCACAGGACTTTGGAATGAGTTATGACATCAGCAAAGCTTAGCACAGTTCAGCAAATGTAATTTTTAACAATTATAGGTAATGCACTGACAGTCAACCAACAATAAGCAAGTGAGATGTGAATGATCTGGACCATCCATAACACACACTGAACCTCTCCCAAATTATTCTCCATACTTACCATAATGGATTACTCTTTCAACCAAGATCACAATAATAAATTAAACAAAAAGCAAACCCAAAACCAAATAAAAAACCCACAAAAAAACCCCAAGGAACACTTGTTCCTCATCAATTAGTCTCCACTAAACAAATTACAGTTTTAAAGGAGAAGGTATACTTATCTCAAAATTCCAATGTTGTACTTACCAGGTACAGATACAATAAGCATATTTGGAAATCATTATTTCATTCCATTCCCCTTCTTTGTAGTCAAATTTATTAATATTGTAGTTTATTTTCAATTAAAAAACATATCAAGGTATTTGCGTGTATGAATGGGAGGGTAGTTACCATCTTTCTGGGAAAGAAAGCTTTTAACAAGCACTTTACATGTAAATATAAACTCGGCTCTTTCACAAAACAATTACTGCTGTTATAGAGGAACTGAGAAAACAAATCTTTCAATAGCTTATTCTTGATTTTACTATAACTGCACACAGATAAGGATTTAAAAAAAATTGTTAGGAGGTACATCTGCACCAAAGTTTACTTGCCATAACAAAGATTTCCCTACCATGTAGATCCCCTGACAGCCATGTCCCAACAGGCTCCCAATCGTTTATACTCATACCAAGTATTGTTCAAAGCAGACTTGCTTTAAGCAAGATTAAATACCTGTTCAGTTTGAACTGTCCCAGTGCCAGGATAAACTACACTAAACTAGTTCAGACGGTTATCCCGCCGGGCACCAATGGCCTTTGAAACTCCCAGTACCCCAGAATCTGCTGCTTCTGGGAATTATGCCAGAAGCTGTGGGATAGCTCTCCACAGAGGACATTACAAATTAAATATTTTAGTAGTGTGCTTGTATTTACATGGAGCAAGGCTGCAACAGTTCAGCATATGAGTCAGCATGGTTTGCATCCACAGAGAACTGAGCAGTGCAGTTGGGAACTATAAATTTTCTAGGGAAACAAAGAGCGTGAAATGATTCCCTCAGGGGAACACAGTTAGGCTGCACCTAGCAGGAGCCAACACTCACCTGAAGATAGGAATTTTGTTCAGAACTTTACTGCTGCAAAGCCCAGTTTTCCTGGGGTGATTTCAGAAGTTTCTACACAGAGCAAACACTTTGGTCCTGCCTGTATCAGAGAGGTTAATAATGATATCATGACCAGATAAACTTACATGCAAGGACATCCATGCTAGGATACAGCTCTTCAAGTCTTATAATTAACACTCAGGTCCTTTAAAGGGAAAGCTAGAACATAGCTGCTATCAGTATAGCAAAGCAACATTTTAAATGCATCTCACTTAATAAAATAAGATCCAACAAAGTCTTCAGACAGGTAGGCAAAGCAGAACTGAAAAAGAGCAAACTACTCTAATGCATTTCACCATGCTGCTACCTACGGCCAGATGCATTTAAGGACCAGGCCAACATCCTTTTATTGAGGCCTCAAGAGGCACAGGAAAACAGGATGACATATCAAGTCTCTGAAGGTCCCACCAGGGAAGAATTTCTCAAGGCAGGAACAGCTGTCAGGCCTGTGTTTCAAAAGCTGAGCACATGACCACTATTCCTTCTTCTTGTCTCCACAACAGGCACCTCTGTCTTCTGGAGGCTTGATGGAGACCATCAAGAAACCAGGACTACCAGGACTGTTTCCTCTGAACACACAGGCTGGACCTCTACCACCGCTGGTTACACAGGGCAGCACACAGAGCCAGAGGACATCCTCATCTTGAGCTGCACTTTCTGGTCAGAGGTAGCAACACTCAATGCAGTAACACCACACACAGTTCTGTTGTCATAAACATCATTAGCCACATGAATCAGCCAAGAGAGGTTTCCATTTTCAAGCAGCTTTTGTTTTCGTTTTGAACACAAGAGATAAAGATAATTACATGCTGAGAACATTTTTCAGTATGATACAGTTTGGTTTACTCTTAAAGAAACACATTTGCCGCAATAAAAACAACACTAGTTCAGAACATTTTCCATAAGTTATTAGAGGAGAACTACGTATCCACCAGAATAAGAGTACTATCAGCACACCAGATGCTACCTGAGATAAGATCAGTCTGTGATGACACTAACAACTGTCAAAGACCCAGAACAATATCAAAATTAAATGAATAATTTTCACTTCCTATTTGCTTCCCAGGTCTCATGCTGCTGCCCCCTGCCAAGTAATAAACTCGAGTACACTCAGTCTTTGCAAGACCACTCAAGTCTCCCTTGAGAGAGTCATAATCCACAATCGTGCAGACTTTAAGAAGCATTATTAGTACACTGGATCCAAAGGTGTCATCGAGTGATCAGCTCTTCAGTACTGGGTAAAATGTAAAATCCTACAGGCACCGCACCCGTCACTATCAGCATACCTACTCATTCTTCTTCCTGTTAAGCACTATACTTCACTGTTTCCTTCCTTTCTAACCATACTGTCTTCTGGAGTTCGGACAACAAGCCAGTACAAGCTGCAATCCCACTGCTGACCCATTTAAGCCAGGGAAGGTGAGTACCCAACCTCCCTAAGGCAGCTCTCGGGCTCCGGGCCAAAGCGATTCCGCGCATCAGTAGTAAACAAGCCCCCTGGTGACGCTGCCACCCGTCCCCAGCTCCCCGCCGGGCTCTCCCCAGCCAGCACAGCCACACCGCACGTGCCGCTGCCTTCCCTTCCAGCCCGAAGAAGGGACAAAACTCCTCCGAAACCGTCCCAGCCCCGCTGCAGCGCGGCCCCAGCGCCGAGCGCGGCAACGCGGAGGAAGCTTCTGCCGCGACCCCCGCTCCCGGCTGGCCCCGGCCCGGGGCTGTCCCGCTCGGCACCCGGGCGCTCGCGCAGCCACCGCCCCCTCCCCCTGCACAAGGGAACGGCCGCTCGGCGCCCTCCGCGGCAGGTGCTCCCGCCGCGCGAGCGGAGGCGCGGGAAGG
>VYZX01030835.1:79626-92046 GCA_013401335.1 Brachypteracias leptosomus
CCGCGCGGCTCTACGCAGCCCCGCGCGGGACTGGACGGGATGGGACGCGCCCCTCGCGCCGACCCCACCCCTGGCGCCCCCCGCTTGGCTCGCCCCGCTCCCGCGCGCCTCCTGGAGGCGCTGCTCCGCGCCTTAAAGGGGCCGCGCCCGGCGCGGGGTTGCGCGGAGCCGGAGCACCGAACTGGGGCACCGCAGGCAGCTCTCGGCAGCGATACGGGAGGGGCACAACGTGGCCCGGGTGGAGCCACCTGCCGAGAGCCCCTGGCAAAGGTGACGCGCCGGGATGAAGCCCTAAAGTGGGAACGGAGGGAACGCAGAGACCCGCTCGCCCTCCTCCGGCGGGGCCGGGGCGCGGTGGGGGCCTGGGGGAAGCGCTGGGCCCCGCCGCAGGCCCCCGGAGAAGCCCCGTGGGGGATACAGCCCATGAACGCCGTGGGGGCGGGTGCCCGGGCCTGGGCACCTCAGCTTCGGGGGGCGAGTCCGCGGCAGGTTGGGTTCCGGCTGCCAGCTGGGGAGACGTCGTGCCGTTGCCCCCGGAGCTCTGGCGCACGCAGGTGTGAGGGTACCTGGGACCTGAGCCTGGGCCTTCCTCCACATCGAGCCGTGCCGGCCTCTCCGGCCAACGTGTGGAAGTGTGCTGGAGGCTTGTTGGGTCCCTTTCATCACGTCTGTCCAAAAGAATATTTAATTATTTTTTTAAAGGGGACCAGGCCCAAGGAGATGGCTCCAATGCAGCAAAGGAGCTAGGCAGCACTTGACAGCTTTATTCATGTATTAGCATAAGTATATGGATGTGTAAGTATATGGACCGTTTCTGCTTTAGCAACATTTCTGGACAGCATTTCTCTGTACTGTACATCCAGAGGCATAGACTTTGTTGTCTTTGTTAACTCACACTTTTCCAGGCTATCTCAACCAAATTGCAGAGCTTGCCCCTACTGGGCTGGAGCAGATTCTGGGAAGACCTTGGGAAGAAGTCTGTCTAGAGGAACAATTCGACGAATGTCCTGCTTTCTCCCTACTACAAGGTCCACGTGGAGTGGAAGCTGGGGGAAGCAGAAAGACATCACTGCTTTTTATTTAAAGGGAGGAACTTTTTTTTCTTAGATGTGCTTGTTTAAAATCCATGCATTGTTAGAGAGATGGAGGAAATACAATTATGATGTTGTAGACCTCATCCAAATGGTGCAACAAAAGTATTTGTCCATACAGTAAAAAGGAAACAGCATTCAATTTTTCTGATATTATAGAACCAAGAAGGTATAATCATCCTTTCTTTTATCTTCCTCTCATTTTAATCTTGTACTTTAGACAAACAGTTTTCTACATGGACAATTGAAGCCCTGTTTCACTTGATCAGATCTTACAAGGTAACCTGAAATGTGACCACAGCACATACCATGTGGAGAATTACCGGATGGGGAATCATTTGAGGAATATGGTAAACCTGAGAACTGAGGTTGAGAACACATGGAACTGAACAGAATACATGCTTATGTCCCATTCAATTGCACATGCAAGAGCAGAGCTACGTTCTACCCCATATCTGTGAAGCCTGCACAGAGAAACAGGAGAAAATCTTAAGGTGTGGAAATGTGCAAAGATGAGGCAAACCTAAAAATTTTCAATCAATGAGTATTTCAGAAGGCACACTACAAAGTATCTTTGTCTGCAGCACTACAGCAGCTTTGTGCTTTCAGTGAGTTTGGAACTGGGTATTGAGGGCTTAGCCTGGAACATTGCTGAGCTTTATGGCTTTGTGGCAGGCAGAAGTTTTTTAATTGCAGGATAATCATGTGATATGTGCCTTTTGCCTTGTAGTTAGGAATTACTTAGTGCAGATACATGAAACCAGCATCAAATAGGAACCATAGACATGTCTTTCCAGTGTGATTGAGGGAGAGGAAGAGGAGAGCTAACATGGAAAGTAGGTCAAACATAAACCATAGCAAGGTTAAAAATCTTGGATTAAAAAGTAATCATGAAAATATGGTTTATTCTGTTTCCTTTCAATGCAATTTACCCTATTGTCCAACACTCATATTTGAAACTATCAAAGGTCTTCCCTTAAGTAGAAAAAAAAGGCACAGCCTTCTCACTAGAATTGTCAAGGTGAAGAAATGGAATTCTGATTCTGCAAAAAATGCTCTGTAACGCAGACTGAGAGAATTGTCTGAGTGGAAGGGAGAAAAAAAGTAATTGAAATGTTAAATTTTGTTCTGTTGTGATTGACAGGATGCTGTCATTTGTTTTCAAATATCAGAATGGTTTCTTGATGGAACTATTACAACTGAAAACCTGCAACCCATTTAGCGAGAACTTTTTTTTCACCCTAGTGCAGAACTGATTTGTCTGTCTGGATTTAGCTTTAGGCACAGTCCCTGCCATTTTCTGCCAGAGATTTTTGTCCTGCAAACTTAATCCATGATCTAGATACATTATTATTTCAAATTTACATTTAAAAAGGAGTAAAAGATTGATTTGAATTCCAGAGGAGGAAAGGGAGTCACAATGATGTTGAATCTTTTGTTCCCAGAAGAACCAGCAAAGAATTAAGATTATTAAAGAAGTATAATTGGGGTCAGACCAACCATCTTAATCCATGTCAGTTAAAAAGACAATTTTCCCTACTTTTTTAATGTGTTAGACACAAGCATGTTTGATTTATGATGGGAGTCAAAAACATCTGTGCTTTGGGCGCAAGCAAATGCTTATTTAAACAATGGGTCTCCCTGGAGGGGATATAGGAAAGAAATGACATTCTTTTGCAAAGAATTCAGTGTTTTTCACTCCATGAAGTGTCTTTCTTTGTTTTGAAAAATACTCTGCAGAAGGCACAATGACTCAACCTGTTATAAAGGAGTCCAGCAACTTTCACCTTTATGTCGATGGTATAAATATGAACCAGGTTAGCACTGGTGGAATACTGTTACTGTTCCCTTGCCTTAGAGTGATCCACCTGAAAAGAACTGGTCATCTCAGTCTTACTGTCAGCATTCAAGTATTCACATCTTAGAAACATTTGAAACTAGTTGGCAGTCTGAGGCCTTGTCTGCATTCAGGATTAGCTCTGATGGCAGGAATTATTTCAGCTTCTGGTAGAAACCCACTGTCACTAGAGCTGTGCAAATTGGTGAGCGCTGCCAGCTGCACCATTCGATGGCTGACGTGGGGACTAGTTCTAACTGCAGATGAGGTTGAAGGAGAGGAACCAGTTTCTGAATAGTTACATATCCTGAATCAGCTCTAATGATGTGCTTGAGTAGTTTATTTGAAGTTTTTCAGGAAAAAAGCTTTGAGGGTATCAGGAGATAAACATCTGTAGCATCATTTTAAGTTCAAGCCTGCACTGGGTGGAGATTCTCTTCAGTAACCACATGCTGTGCTGTATATGCATTGATATGATTAGAAACAAGCTTGAAAGTAACTTTTACATTTACTAGTAAACTTCTCAGGCTTCAGTGAGCCAGGTCTGTGAATGAATGTTGTGCCTGCTCCTTTTAAATCCATGATCTTGAATCCAGATATCTCTACACTTAAGGGACTTTCTTGCCAAGCTTTGGAGCTGACCTCTGTATCTCAGCACAGTTGATGCACTATGACAAAGATGTGCCTTGCTGTGGAGCCCAGTGTAAACTATTAATGTCAACAAAGAGACCAGAGTAGAGAGACAGAAATATGTCTGTTCCTGTAAGGTTTCCACATACGGAGAAAGCAGAGAAATAACAATCAACATTTCAGCTGCTTTTCTAAATGAATGTATTCAACAATGTGGCAGGCAAATAGCTTTCTCTCCCTGTGTAAGACTATGCCAAACTAGAGTGAGGAAGCCTAGGGTGTTTTAAAAGAAGGTGTGAAAAACTCTGGGGCAAGTGTAGAATTTTAGAAAAGAGCCAAAACCTCTGTCCATCCTCAGAAGAGCAGAATGACAGAGACCTGGCAACCATTGCAGCCACCACCAATTTATTTACGAGTTCCTGGAGTCGGTCCAGTGTAATTATGGGCCTGAACTCCAGATCAGATTCACTTGACATTTGAGAAAGTCTGTGGAAAAACAGTAATAATAAACTGATAATAACCATCCGTCTCATAAGCAACAAAAAATAAAAGGAAGAGAAAGGGCAGATGGGGAAAGGGGACAGCAACGTGATCCCCAAAAGATCTGCTTGTCAGGAGATACTTTCAGTATATACCCCTATATGTCTTCTAAAAGGAGCTATGGGGAATTTTGGAGTAAGTCCTGATTCATGTCAGTGCTATTGCAATTACTGCACTGGAAAAAATGAAAATAGGGGGTGCAGAGGAAGCTGGGATAAGTGGGGACAGCAGTTTCTTTTGGTGGAGTAGATAGTTAGTGACCCACATGGCATCTATCCAAGCATACTCATCACCTAAATCATATTACCATGAAGCCATTGGCTTTGGAAAAGATGTTTGAAGAAACTATGCTGTAGCATATGGCTTGTTCTCATTTCATGCACAGTGTAGAAATACACATTTTGTACTTTACTGCAGGTCTCTGATTCTGCTTGTTCATATCATTGGTGTAACATGGATGAATATCAGGGTTAAAAATTTTTGTATTTAAAACATCTGCAGTCTTATATCAGAATTTATATTCCACTGTTCAATCCTTTCCATTTGAATCACTCCATATTATTTTCTATTGAATTTCTGTAGGACTAATTTAAAACCCCAACTGTCTGGGAGTTTTCCAGAAAAAAATATTTTTCAAGTAAGATAAGTTGATTAATTCTGCTGAATGGAAAAGGCATCTTCTCTGACAAGAAAGAGGGCTGACATTTAGTTTACAGTTGTCTCAAGTGTTTTATTTCAGGTGATGGAATTGAATTGCAAGTTATGAGTGAATGTTTAGCAAAGCAAGACCAATTCATTATATTTATGCTACACCTATGAACAGCATAAGCATATTGTGAGTTTCCATTATGTAGGTTTCAGGAATTGTCACCTACATATGCACAGGTACAAAGGAGACTATATATGTAAATGGATTTCCTCAGAGGAAACACTCCAGTTAACTGCTTTCATCAAACAGCAGCAACCAAATGTCAAGTGCCCTGGCAATCAATACCAGGCACAGTAACGCTAGACAGTATCTGAAGGAAAGGGAATCCTAGGTGAAAGAATAGGGTTATTGGCCCAGAACATGTCATCTTCAAGTGGCTTGCTTTACCATGCCCACCTAACTTCTCAGGAACTTCCTACTCACAACTGAAGTGAATAGCTCCAGATCTGAAGGAGAAAGAATATTGAGAATAGGATGGTCACAGCTGTGTGCAGAAAAACTTCAGTTCTCAGATAGCCAGTGAACAGACACTTCTTCAGGTTAAGTGCGTTGGAATCACAGACCCTGGAAGTGGTTCAGCCCATTCTCCCACATCTGATAATGGTATCATGTATTTCTGCTTAGGAACTATATGTAAAACTGGAGTTCTATGTTATTTAAGTTTCAGGGATTTTAATTTAGCTTTTTAACTTTATTTAACTTCCAGATTTGACGTGTATTTAACACTTTAGATTATTGTGTTCTTTCTGTATGCTTTCATACTATCATCTATAAATGTATGTCTCATAGGTCTTGAGGAGGTGACTTAGTCTGAGGCCCTGGTGTAAGGTCAATAATAAAAGTGTAATATATAGGAATGGAATTCTTCTGTATTTTTTCTTACCTACCATACATCTGGCTTTCACCAGACATGTCCTTTTTATGTATCTGGTAATTTTGTTGGAGCAGAATTTGAGAACGCTGACAATTGCCGGAGCAGCCTTACCAGAATAGCAACTCAGCCCGGGCTGCTGGCTATCTGAAATCCTAGACACGTTCACTGTGCATTGCAGATCAGCTCCACAGAGCGCGCAGTACTTACACAGCGTTAGACCTTCTGAGCATATGTTGCCCAGATGAACTTCACAACCCATAGTAAACCCTCTTACTGTGCAAAGTCAGATTAACTGTATAATTTATGCACTGTACATCTGATACTTTGACATGCTGGGCTTACAGTTATTTTCTGTTCTGCATATGCTCATAGATTTCTACTGGATATTTATTGGGTGGAAATCAAGTGTCTTTTTACTTATTTGTTTGCATGTCTCTCAGTGATGAGACACTGTTACCTGGAAAAAAACTATTTTTGTTTGGGATCAGTGCATAAAATTCGGCAAGATTCTGTTGCAATTGGTCAGCTGAGGTTGCTTCCAAACCACTGAACTCAGTGGAATGTTGAAGCACAGTGTCACACTGAATGAAGCTTTTAGCTACTGATGGTGTCTGAAGAACATCAAGAAAAAGTTTAAAGCCTGAGTAAATATATCTCAGAAAGTATCTGGCACTGCCGTATGGATTTCAGCAAAGGCAGTGGGCCTGTCTGCCACAGAGTTTTCTTCACATTATTTGGTGTAACAGTCCTCATGTGGAGCTCATAGTTATTAAAATAAATAGTGCTTCTAGAATAATGTGGGATTTTGAACTCCATTCCTCAACTTTGGCTTCCAGTACCATCTAACAGTCTCAGAACAGATATTAAAATGTGAAACAGTTAACATGCAAGAGGAACAAAAATAATAATTTCTTAATGACAAGAAACATTACCATCAGCAATCCCAGTTTGCTGTTCACAGGAATTTTGAGAGTTACCGGCATCAAATATACGCAGTCTGTAATGCATATAAGGAACTTAATGTTGATATTCCAGGAGTGCTGCCTTCCCTTGGCAATACTGCACTGCACTCAAGTGCATCCCCAGGACTTCAGAAAGGTACATATCTTCTGTGCAGACAGGGATACAGTCATTTACATGTGATGTGATGGTGGCACAATGAAGACTATCATCTATAATGTTAACAGCTTTCAAATACAGGTATATGCAAAGGGCATAAAAGGAATTCCTCAGCCTTCCAGGCTCAGCAGGCTGTGTGGCTGTGGCATGAGTTTGTAGTCTGTTGTTGTGTTCTGGAATGACACATGTGAAAAAGAGATGGAGCAAAATCAGTGTCAGTCCATTCACATGCAGGGCTCTTCCCAAACAGAAAGCCCTGCTGATTCATAGAATCATAGAATTGTATGAATCATAGAGACATAGAATTCCATGATTCCAATCTTTGTTTCTAGTCCTTGCACTTGTATAACTGAGCTTACCAGTTCATCGTTTTGTCCGTATGTCCTTCCAACTTGCTTCCACAGAGGTGTTGTTCTGCATCAGTATGCTTGTGTTTCAAGTTATAAACAATGATGTAAATAAAAATACAAGTTCTTTCAGCAGTTCACTCACAAAGTCGTAACATACACTAGCTTTTATGAAAACCCTGTATGAAAGCAAGGTGTTTACTTGCAAACATATACAATTAGAGCTTTAAGTACTTCAGTGTGGGCAACATTTGGTTGCTTGTATGGTACAGTATGAGAGCAGTCTGCCCACTGGGAGTCCTGCTGCAGAGCTTCTTGCATTTATAAAAAGGATTGCTTTGCATGGCTTTGGAGTAACAAGGATTTTATTCTACATAGTTAAGTCATTAAACAAGTTCCATTCCAGGGGACAAGAGTATTTGGGAACATCATTCAAATTTTCTTATTGGTTTCAGATGGAAAAATAACAAGGGAAGAATCAGAAATATTAAATGTTTAATTCTGATATTCTTATGTGAAATGTTTTGACTTTGGATTTGCAAGTGGCAGGTCAATTTTATATTTGGCTCAAGTTTTAAAAGAGCTGCAAAACTGCTAAATAAATTTAAGCATAAACAAAACACCTTGGAAAAATCAACTGTGAAAGTTGGGTTTTGTTTGGTTTGGGTTTCTTTTCATTGTGGCTCACTGAATCAAAAATCTATGACCCATTGTCTTCACAGGCTAGCTCTGGCCACCACTCAAAGATCCAGTAATATTCTCCACATGAAGCTATGTCTTGGTTTCCTGAGCTGGAGCTAAAGTCATTGTGGTTGAAGGCGATGGAAGTGGATGGTCCTGAACGGTCCACTAGCAATAGTAATTTGTTTGGAGCAATCTTGTGCTTAAAACACAGACTTGAAAACCCACAATTGCAAATACATAAAGATATGTGAGAAGAAACAACCTTTTCAAAATAATCCCTTCCAAGTCTTATAGCTGCCAATGTCATGCCAACATACAGTATGAGTCACGTTAGCACTACCTGGAAATGCCTGAGTTTCTTGCAATCTTTCATTAGGAACCTGCAGTTTAGTAGCTTATTCTTTTTTTTTTCCCTGTTACACTAATGTGTTAGCAACAGATATAAGAGGGGCTAGGAAAAAAACAAAACAGAAAACAATGGGGACACTTGTTACAGGCAATCCACATCAAAGGATATAAGACTGTAGAAGGTGAAGCTGAAGCTTAGAGTGACTTCTGTCTACAAAAATTAAAATACTTGCAGTCTCACTTACCATGCTTGTAGTAAGAAAAGCTACATGGAACCCGTCCTCCTCCAAGCCAGTGTGTTCACATCTCATTTGTGTGAAATAAAGATCCCATTTTTGATTTGCCTAAAGTGACTTTTCAGAGAAATAAAATAAGGTTATTTGAATAGGAAAGCCCTAATTTAAACAAGTAACAGTCTGTGCAACTCAGACCTTTTTGAGCAAACTGAATAAATGAAGGAACAAAACGACTAAACAGAGATGCTTTGTCTGTTAATGAAACTCCCTAACCTCATTTAGGTCTAAATAAAACTTTAATGGCAGGAATTTAGTAGAAAGTTTTTATGAAGCAAGTTCTCATTTACTACTAAGTGATATGGTGAGTAGTTTGGTGTCCTAGCAGTTATTCTGTGTTGCATGATTGTATTGTGATCTTTCATATGAAAAACATCATCAGTGTTAATGTGTTGTGTAATGAAAATACTGACTTTAGTATAAACTGATTTTTCTAATGATCTTATATATTCACCGTTTTTCTACAAAATGACTCAGCAAGGTTAGATAGAAAACACAGCATGGGCCATCAGCTACAACTCATAACCACAAAAATGATGGTTAGGGTGTCATTCAGATGAAAACTCAGTCTCTGAATATATCCAGCTTGTGTGAGAACCACTGCACACATTTTCAAAGTGATCCCATATATTGCCACTCTATCATAGGCAGTAAAGCTGAAAGTACAAAACCTGTTTTAGAAGACATGCTGGTAAGCTCACTTGCAATGCTGACACAGTTTCACACACATTTCCCTCAGCCCTGAAGATACTGTTGCCAAAGATTTGTGTCTGGTGGTAAGCAACAGCAAAACATGAAAACATAATAATCCCAGCTCTGACACTGTGTCAATGAGTAATTTCATAACAATATTCATTCTGTAAAGATCAGAAAATATTTAGTGATAAAACATTCTCCAAACCAACAGTGAAAGCATGTCAAATAAAGGACAAATTCTTTTCTGCCTTGTGTTTTATTTATTTATTTATTTAGGCCCCTGTTGAACATAGAGGTGAAGTACTTGAGAACTCTCAAAGAACACTGTGCTAATACTTAGAATAAAATAGTTATAGTTGAAGTTTTTAAGTAAAGCATATGCTGAAATGATTTGCCAGATTTATGCAGAGGAGTGAGCTCACAGCTCACACACTGTAATTGATAGAAGTTTGTGGAAAAAGATGCTGATATTTTAAACTCTGCTTCTTGTTTTCTTCAACTTTTTTAGGTCCTACCAAATGCTATAATAGCTGGGGAAAAAAAAACAAACAAAAAAACTAGAGTACAGCAGGATCTAACAACAAATATCTCTTCATTGATGTACTCCAAAGTCTGAGTACTGGAGTTGGAGGTGAGCAAGGGAGTACCTATGCTTGGGAAAATCCTTGGACACTAATTGCTTTAACTCTGAACCTCATCATGTTGCTGTGACAATAGAGAAGAGCCGGAGCAGAACCAGTCACACAGCAGAAGGTTTTTAAAAGCTCAGTGAGCTTAATGTCATGGGAAGGTCATAAGCAGTGAGCTGTGAAACTGCACTCTGAGACCTTTCTCCTACTGTGAACTAATGGCTATGTAAGGTAGGAGGCAGTGGAAAATCAGACTCTAAAGCTTTCATTAAATGCAAAACATTTACTTCTTAGCCAATTAAAATATCTCAGTGTGCTCAAGTAATCTGTAAACTCACAATCTTGAAGCCTGTCCAAAGCCAATAAAAAAGCCAGTACCTGCAACAGAGATGTCACAAATCCAGGAACATTAAATGCACTTCACGAGTCTATATAATGAACACATCTGGGTGGGATTGCTTGTAGGTTTGTAAATTTGGCCTGGCTTGAACAGGCTTAGCTCACTTTATTGGAAACTGCACCCTCTAACAATAGGGTTGAATCTTCTTCCTGTGAATCTCTGTTTTTCTAAGCATAATTACCAGCTATCTTTACACACAGGTCCAACTTCCTATATTCTTCTTAATCAACCTGATTGAAGCAAATAACCCTCCCCAACCTGATATGAGTATAATTATATTGCTTTACTTCACGACTGAGCCATGAAAGAGCCCTAAAATGTTTTATTTTACACTAGAAGCAGTGAGGAAAACAAATCATACTACTACTCCTTGACAGTGCTGGTGTCTATGAATGGATGGGGTTGATGTTGCTGCACATGTGCAGATCATCCAGTAAGGAAGCATGAAGGAGGAAAGTTCAGGTAACTGAACTACCATAATAAGAGTGCTTCTTCAGAGTTACCAAGTTATTTTTTCCAAGTGGAAATAACGCCAAAGACAAGAGGAAGTGTGTAAATAAGCATCTAATTGATGGGGACAATGACTATATATTTGTTCTTCAGACATTCATTGTTGTCTGTCTCCCGCTCCTTTGTTAGCATTTGAACTTGAGTGAAAGTGAGCAGTTATGGAAGTTGATGGAGACTTGAAATTCTATTTTCCACTATTGTATGGCCTTTTTATGCTGCCAAGGTAGCACAAAAAAAGCACAAAGTGGAGAAGGAGCAGCCTGCTGCTAACAGCATCTCAGGTGAGGATGTCCTGGTTGGAGCTCAGGAGGTGATTCTAGGGCAGACTTCTTTCCAGTCCCATAGAGACAGTGACCCTCATGTGACAGCACTGCTAGATTACATGCTGAGTATGCTAAGAAGAAGATGTAGAGAACACTTACATAACATTTATGAGATTTTTCAGTAAAATTTAGTAGAAAATAGTAACCAAGAATACTTTGAAACAGCTCTTCAATCTATTCCTAGTCCTGGGCAAACAGTTGCTAAATTAATGTTTTCCATTTTGAAAATGCTGATTTATCAGTGGGAATATGTCAAGGTGGATATTTCATATTGGAAATATTCATACTTAGTAAAAGGAAATTTGATTAAGGTGCATTGCAAAGATTTTGGAATGGCGTATTTCTATTGACATGACTTCTTTGGAACATTTGGTTTACAGGGCTTCATAAATTCTCTCATTTTTTCCCATCCAAACCTGAATATTTTTCAAAATGTCAGAATTTCCTGTGAAACAGAAGATCCAGTTCTGCCATAGCCCATTCTGTGGAGACTTTAGAGTGGGAAATGGTGGTTAATCTCTGTAATTGCCCCAAAAAAACCCCCAAACTTTCAGGAGAGAGAAAAAAAGTAAGAAAAAAAAGTAAGAAAAAAAATTGATAAAAGAAATAACTTATGCAGATTTTTGTAATGAACATGTCCTCAATAACTGAAGCATACCTGCAGTTGTCCCTGTAACAGAACTGGTTCTACTTATATACAGGAGCTTTCTAGCAATAAACCTGTGTCTTCCCTTTGACACTGTTGTATGAAGGAGGCATCAGTACAAGCCATTCCTCTAGTTGCTTTTCTCAGCAGACTGGAATAGCAAAATGGACTTTGTTTAAATTTGTGGCAAAAATAATCACTCATAAAATTGTGGAATCTGAATGTAACCATTTGGGGCCTTTTAAAGCTGCCTTGCTTTGCACAACTCTACGATTTCAACTGCTCATTATTGGCATACTTAAATATTCGTCTACAAACTTGGAAATCCCAGTTCTCTTTCTGAACTGGGTATCTCAAATTTATTAACCCAAAGTCTGAGACTTGGACTTTTCAAGTAAATTTAACAAATGCTTTCTCTCAAATCCCTTTTCAGAAGATTAAAAGAGGGAATATCTAAAGAGGATATAATATCATAAGGCATTCACCTACTTAATAAGGTTGATCCTGCCTAAGAAGACTACAGATAATTCAAACCATCTGACCAAATCACTTTTCATTTCTAAAGATGCCTTGATCATGTTGTATCACCATAAGATGGACAAAGGGAGAGAGATGCGTAGGCAATAGTAAACACAGCCAGGTAACTTCTGCTAGACTAAAGACTGGAGAGAGAACTTCAAAGATGAGGAAGAAGGTTCTGTGCTACTGTAGCTTTTTTTTTTTTTTTTTTTTTTTTCAAAAATT
>VYZX01030835.1:92066-267360 GCA_013401335.1 Brachypteracias leptosomus
AAAGGGAGCAAAAACAAGTTCATGACTTTATTTACTCCAGGAATGTGTAAAACTGAATGCATAAAGAAGTAACATACTATCTACATAAAACATTTCCATTTGCTGACTCCTCCCATCTGGATTTACTGGATTATCGCCAAAGAACTGTAACTGCCAAATTTTTCTCTAACAGACAATCCATCTGAGCAGAATTTAATATTGGCAGAGAATGTTTGGAGACATGTGTGAAAAATTAGGAATCCTTTAAGGGAAGAAGTCACCCAATTAAAAATGTGCAGAAAATAATCTATCATACATTCCCATCAAATCCCTTTTGATTTCAAGTACCAAAATAATGACTGGATCAGACCCCACTTGAGTCTAGAGCTGGCTGAACTGTTTGTTATGGATTTGCCATTATTTTTGGAGAGAGAAACAATCTGAGCTTTTTAACATTTTTAGTTTTTCTTTTTATGTACTTTCTTTGTGGAATACCTTGCGCAAATGATTTTCTGTCCTTTGTCTCTTTGAAACAGCTTCCTCTGAGCATTTCAGTACATTTTTCTGCATTGTGTGTTTGTACTTTCAAGTATTGTTTTTCCCTGACTGGATGACTCTTAAATTTAAAATAGAATCATAAATCAGGGAATAAAAATACCAAACTGTAGCATATTTTGTTTCAAGAGGGTAATCACTTTCCTAAAATGTATGAAACGTTTTCAACCACAGGCATTTGGAGGAAATGCTAAATAAGGTAAGAGATTTAATACTGCTAATTAACAAATCACATTCTTCAGCTTATTAACAACCATATTTGCTATTTAAGAAGATTTTTGTCTTACTTTGCAAATACTGACTAAACCCCACCGCAATATGTGTGGTACTGGATGTGTAGAATGGAAATTAGTGAGGCAGAATTTTTCTATTTTGTAGAGAAAGCCAAAAACCTGAAAAATAATTCTTTGATGTTCTTTTTTTTTTCCCCCCAGAAACAGAGCTGTTTAATTCTGTAATTATTATCAGAGCATTTCCTTGTTTAAAGAAATAACCCCTCTTTTTTTTTAAGAAAAAAAGAAAAAATAATTTCCTTAATTCCAAAGTAAATATTTAATTTTCAGCATTCTGGAACAAAAAACATTGGGTGACACCCATTTGACCAACTGTAAGCATCACAGTCTTAAATACTTATCTCTGAATAAAATGAATTGACATCTAGACATGCCTGTTTCTCTGAGTTGACTATAACTACGAAGTTAGACAAAATGCTTTACTCAGACTTGGCTACAGACAAGAATTTTCCCCCAAAAACCCCACCCTTCCCAAACCTGTCTTTCTTGGAGTAGGTTTGAAATGACTTCACATATTGAACTCTTAAATTTGTGATTACTTGTCAGCTCAAACCTGAATTATTCTGCCTATTTGGTCCAACTTGATTTCTGAAGCATGCCTGAGAGAGAGAGAAATGATCATATAATATTTAATTCTCCATGTTGATAAAGATTTTAGTTTTATTATTTCATCCCAAATTATATCTCTTTTATCATAGCTGCAGGGTGTGTTACAGAGTTACCCTTTACTCTGCTAATCAAGAAGAATGTGTCTATTATTCTTCACATTTCTTTTTTGTGGAGGCATTCTCAGTGTATGCAAGCAGAATGTTCACCTCATCAGACATATCACTGAAAGTCTGAACAAAAGCAGCCCGGTAAATTTACAGCCTTGTGGCTTCTGTGATTGATTAAATAGAGATCTACACATTCCATAATGAAAGCCAAACAAAACCATGTCTTTCAGGAGCATTTTCTGTAACCAGTGTCATAGAGAGCTGAGAAATTATCTCAATGTTTGGTAACAAGAATTTAGCAAAGATCTTGACTTCACGGAGAAGCTGCTGGACCTCACAAGCTTCAGGTATAGGCTGTCACATACGGCATCCCAGATACAACCAGTGAAGATAAAATAACTTTATAATAAATAAAAAAATTGTAGAATATATTGGCAGAACTACTTCTTGGTACAATGAAAATTAAATTAGTTTCTTTATCCTTGTGCAAGTTGTGGTATACCTGTCACCTTGTGTCTGATTTGGTAACTAGTTACAATATTTTTCATAGAATCAAAACATAATTCAGGTTAGAAAGAGCCTCTGAAAGTCATCTGGTCTAAACCATCGCCTAAAATAGGACTAACTTCAATATTAGATCAGGTTTCTGAGGGTCTTGTCCACTTGAGTTTTGAGTATCTGCAAGGATGAAGCCTCTGCAAGGTCTTTGGACAACTTTTTCTGGCGTTTGGCTGTCCTCTAGGAGTTTTGTTCCTCATCAGAATTTCCTTTTTGCAGTTAGTCTCTGCTGCCTCTTTGTCTGCTGATTTCTAAGAAGAATGTGTCTCATACTCAATAGGTAGTTAAGACAGCAACTAGATCCCCACTTTCGGCCTTCTCATCTCCAGGTTGAACAAACTCAATTGCTTCCACCTCTACATGTAAGTCATGCACTCAGGCCTCTTAACCATTTCAGTGGACCTCTACTAATATATCTTAAAATTTTCACATAGAATTGCTACCTTAAAAAATCCCAAGCTCTTGAATTTAAAATACAATTTTATTTGTGTAATTGCTGATGCATTTGGTGTAACCTGATCATCCCAAAAGGGAACTGTTTGAAAAATATAACCAGCTTTTCTAGGCATCTGGTCTGTGGAAGAGTGGATTACTTCATCAAGGCAGCCAAGTTTAACAAGGAAAAGAATCAGATTTAGCAACCGTATCAAAAGCAGACACTGTTTCAAGAGACTTAAGACTCCTATTCCATCCAGATACCAGCACAGGCAGATATCACAAACAAGTTCCTAGCTCCCTATTGAAAGGGCGATGGAGAATAAATTTCTTACCTAAAACTGTTTAAAATCCCAAAAGAGTAATGAGTGTGCACATAGGGTTAAAAATTACATGTACATTTCTGGAGCCATGCCAGGGAAGAACAATGACATTATGATCAAAATTAGGGCACTGAACCTCTTTTTGCCAGAAAATATTAAGAATTAACATTGAGTACAGAAAACATGACTGGAATTCAAATACCAATTCCTCTTTGATTTCAGTAGAATGGCACCAAGGTAGAATGGCAGATTTCTCTCCCTGTGGAATCCTTAACTGCGCATCCAAACTGGAGGACATCCTCTGAGCCCAGTGTTCATGGGAACTATTTAAAATACTAGAGCAGAACCTGGACCTGTGCTTCTGGCTTTATCCATCACTTCACAAGAACAGTGGAGC
This sequence comes from Brachypteracias leptosomus, assembly GCA_013401335.1. Lineage (NCBI taxonomy): Eukaryota > Metazoa > Chordata > Aves > Coraciiformes > Brachypteraciidae > Brachypteracias > Brachypteracias leptosomus. The sequence continues at coordinate 95,323 of VYZX01030835.1, forward strand.
CTCAGAGTTAACATCAATCCAAACTCAAGCAAATTATGAGCAGAAGTGAGGAGCAAGCCCTGTTCTGAGGGCTGGGGTGAGTGCCTGCTGTTCTCGCCAGCCCTTCTGCAAATAGGTCAGCAGCCAATTTGTGCTCTGTGCCTGGCTGCAAGCACAGGCTGCCAGCAGGGACCGAGTCAGCTGAGCCACGGGAGCCCTGCACAAGCTTGCAGTCAGTGCTTAGTGCCTGCTGCTTTCCTTTCCTAAATGTTTCATCCCGTCCCAGAAGCAGGGAGAAAGTTAACCACACTTTCTGGAGAGTCCAGGGATGGGTGTTCATTTTTGAGGGACTGGCAGTCTTGCCTGCCTGCTGGTCAGTGTTGTGCTTCTGGGAGGGAGGGCTGAGCAACATCCCCAACCTCAAAGACTTCAGCCATGCACTGAGGCTGACCCGGTTCCACTAAGCTTCCTGTAGCTGATATATTTTTATCTCATCCTCATAATCAGCAACACCACCCACTGCAACGCCCGCTGCAGGAGAGAGGAGAACCTCTGCCGGCTATGGGGTTGTTTTTCATATGTACCAGGATTTGACCCATTTATTGAAGGAAATGAGGTTGACTAGTTTTGTCACAAGACTCCTGCCCATTTAGGGAGAAGTGGGAAAGAGGCCGTTTCCGTCTGTTTGGGCCAAGTGTTAACTACTGGGGCAACGGGCAAGAAGGAGAAAGTCAACAATCTCTTAATTGGGCTGGCTTAGTAGTGGCTTAATCTGACTACATTTCCAGGATTTCTGGATTTATGCCCAGAAAGCAAACTCAATATTTAAGATAAATGATTAAGATAAATCTATTATACAATAATATAATATATTATAGAAATTATAATATCAATTGTTATTATATTTTAGAACCAAATATGTAGGCAAATATATGTAGCCAGCTGGGCTGCTGATACCTAGAAATTCTTCCTGTTTGCACTGTGTGAAGGCAGGACTTTTCTCCCTCTCTGGTGAGAATGCAGCAAGTGTAGTTACAGTTAGTGTCTACCTTACTATGTATGTATCATGCTATTTGAGTACATATGTGCAAGATATCTATTATGTCTCAAATATTTCAGATTTACACAACCCATGCCCAAGAAAAAGACAAAGCAACCACGGCTTCAGACAGTTTATTTGGAAAAAGAGCCTCAAGGCTCTTCCTGCATGATTCTGTTAGTTCCCTGCTGTCAAGCTGGTAGCATTTTTGATCTTTCCTTCTTTCTTTCTCTCATTAGTTTTGCCACCCTGCCTGTTTTGTTTTAAAGAAGAGCTACTGCAGAAGTTTCCAAAGGATAATTATCTAGTGAAATACTTGTGTTTTCTGGAAGCCAGTATCATTAAATACCTGTGGGTTGACTTCAAAGGAGATCAAAGTTTAAATACAGAAACACTGGCAAATTAGCTCATTTCTATTTTTTTATCTGCCAATTTTAGATTTGTAGCTACAGACAAACCTTAATGTAGGGTAAACTTGCGCTTAAGAAGGTACCATTATTTGCTATGAGCTGAGAGTCAGAAACACCCTGGAAGCCATTTCCACCCTGGAAACCTCTTGTCATTAAAACCCTGATAAAACAGGAAGCTATTCTTGCAGTTTATATTCACAGTAAGACTTGTAAAGCACTATTTATCATGGTGACAACAACCAAATAAATCTCATGATTAGGGAAACTGCTTAACAGCTTCAAAACTAGAAGGCTGAGTTGGAGCATCAGGTGCTTGGCTGAGTCACGTTCTGAGAAGACACTAGAAATACCTCATAGCCACTTAGTGAAGGAAAACATATGGACTCCTAAATGAACTTTACCACACAAAAGTGATGTACCAAGCAAAGTAACAAATTATGCTTGCCACCTGTTTAGTATGAAAGGATACCTTGAAATTAGAGAAGGGTGAGAAAAGGAATCAGATGTAAAGGATACTTTTACTGAAAATGGTATGCAGTGGATTGTTGTCCCTGGAGAAGGATAGATATGTCTTACCCAGGCAATGATCCTGCACACAAACAACAGTCGCAATGTTAGCACCATGTATGCTTTCCTTGGTATATTTAAATCATTAGGCAACAGAGTGATGAGTTGGTCATGGGAAGAAGAAAGCCAACACTTCTGGCTTTGAGACAGCAGGATGTCTGAGGCCTGGAAAGCTGACAGCAAGTCTTGAGATGGGTAGTTAATGAATTTTGTAGGTAGAAGACTTTGACCCTCTGCTTGTCTGATTTTTCCCTGTTGAAAAGCTTTGGGCTTACTCAGACTGGCTTGGCTTTTAAGTTAGAGAAAGACCTGGTTTCTTTGGCCAAAAGTAGTGAGGTAGCTTGGTTTTCTCTGAGTGTCTTCACCAAATGAATCTGTGCCAGCTACTATAGGTCTTCCAAGGCTAGACTGGTTCAAGGCTCTGCAGTGGCTGCTCGGAGGAGGCAAGCTGCACAGTTTCCTGGCTGGTTCTTTTCCCAGGCCAGGAGAAGAGCCAGCACAGATCCCTTCTAGCAACTGTGGAAAGAAGAAAATTGGAAAGGCTGGTATCCAACATTGTTATAAGTAAAGAAGTCTTAGGAGAATGAGAAGCCATCAGTTTCCTGCTCTGCTGCTATTGGATGAGGCAGCTCAGCTTTCCCTCTTTCTTACTCATCTTTTGCTCCTTTGTTCTCCCTCTCTCTACATCTCAGTCAGGGTCCCAAGTGCCTCAATGGTCTCCAATTGCCCCCAGCTTTCCTCCTATTCCAATAGTCCCTCTCATCTCCTATTTCAACAATATTTTCTCCATGACATCCCCTGAATCCAGGTTTATGTCATATAAGTAAAGCAAATGAGTCAGAAAGAAAAGGAACTAACAAGCCGTGCATCTATCATCACCCCTCCCTCAATTTATCTCTGCTGTTATATCCCACAAACTTGACCGTTGTTTGTCCTTTCAACTTGCAAGTTATTAAGGCCAGGAACAATGTCTTTGCCTGCATTTGGGCAGCACACCATTCAGTGGGGACCTAATTTCTGCTTTAGGCATTGCTATAATATTAATTACAGTAATTGAGAGTCTCAGGTGTGCTTTGGCTGGAATTGAACCACACCAAAAAGCAAGCCTGTAGACTATAAGCAAGGCAGAGGCTTACTCAGCCCTGACAATGGAGTTTCTTACTTTTGCCAAATATGGAATAACAGTTTGTATTTTTATTTCCTGAAACAGTACAGCAGATTCCCTGTAGTAAGCTCCAGGGGTTCTAGCACAAGGTTTTCCTTGGTAAGCTGGACACAAAAGCTGAGAAATGCCCTAGGGACACCTCCATGCATTCCTCCTGGTATACCTGGATGAAAGCCATCTGCCAGGAACTCTGTAACATCATATACAGTTGACTCACCTGCAGTCAGAGTTTTTCTCTCTCCCGGGCTTCACCCTCCAGGCAGAGCACCTCAGCAAGTCCACATTACACCCAACCAGCTTCTTCAGAAAGCTTTTAACTCCAAATGGGAGTCCTTCATGTTTTCACCACGCATCCAAGCATGGCTGGAATTTCTGCTGATTTTAAGAGCCTTCCCTCCAAGGCAGTTAGACAGTCTGGCATCAGTTTTTAGGCAAACAAATCCTTTTGTTCATACATGTGCATATATTTTATCAAGAGTGATACATCTATGGCTCTGCTAGGCAGCTATCTCAAGCCTGCACCTTGTAGACTAAGATATATTAGGTGGTATTTACCTCTGTACCCTGGCACTGGCCATTTGTATCCATGTATATGGCCGAACTGCCTGAGCAGCGAGTGGCAGCTCCCTTTCAGTATAATGATAGGAGATCATTTTAAGATTTGTCTAATGCTTACAGTCACTGGTTTCACTCAGTTTCCAGCTTCAAGACTGGGGCTGTCAAGTTGTCAAGCTGTTTTAACACAGTAGGATGTATCAAGATGGAGAGCTAAGATGACAGGAATGCACAAACAGCTTGCAGGTTCATTAATTTGCAGACACTTTCCAGAAATCTGGAAATAGGGCTGTGGATTAACCTTGAATTTGGAGACCTGGCTTATTCCCATCTCTCTACCACTGCCACAGAACACGAGCCTGGGCAAGAGGTTTCACTCCTCTGTTTTATCTCCTACTCATGTTTGTTCTGTAAATAACCAGGCCTTGTTACTCAATCCCCATAAAATTCCTGTTAAGTTAACTTAATTTTCAAATATGAAACCACATTCATAGGGAGGCTGTAAACTGATCTGAACAGCTTGGATGGAAATGCCTTCCCTACACTCTTATCAGCCCAACTCAGAGGGGAATCTCTCCCTGAATGATTTCACAAGGTGATGTGGCAAATCAAGTAAGAGAATAGAAAGCTGGAGATTTTAGTTTCTACTTGTGTTTTCAGAAGATTGGATCCTTGTCCTCATTCTGCTCTCACAGACAACATTGGTCTGAGGAAAATGATAGATTGAGAACCAGAGGTGGGAGGAAAAAGAGGATCTTGATGTCACAACGAGCAGGATCGGCACTCAGCTTGGGCAGGACATGCTTTGGCCTTGTCTGGCTCTCTTTTGGAAAAGACAATTGGGCAAAGGGAATGAGCTTTGTAGAATTTTTGAGAGCTTTTCAGTATTAAAAATGTTGCCACAAAACTAAGCTAGCATGGGAAATATTTGCACCTTAATCACGTTGTAATTTCCACATTTGTTCAATGATTAATCATATTTAGTTTCTTATTTGACAGTGGTTAATATCAGATGTTTCAGAAAACTATGCAAGTGACTTTGTAACTAGATAGTCTAAAGTTAGCCTGCCCAAGGCAAGTTTCTTCCTGAAGCCAGGTAGCTGGCTGATGGCCTGGCTGATGAAGTTTTGTTTCCACACAGTCATGGTTCAAACAAAGATGCAATGATACACTGATTCCATTGATTACCTAATAACCTCACTGAATTACTTGTTATTCCAAAGTACAAGTTATTAGAAACAGAACAGGAAGGAATGTTTTGAGCTGTCTTGGTTTCCAACCTGCCCAGATGAACCAAAGCACAGGGGAATTCTTTTAAGTGTTCTCCAAAGGACACTGTAAAAGAGGGTGAGGCTTGAAAGCAGTGTCATTTGCATCCATTTTTGGGGCCACGCTTCTATTCTCTGCATGCTCCCCTCAAAAGAAAATGAATAGTCAGAAGAAGGTTTAGGTAGTCTTCACAGTTTTCAGAGTCTGGGTTCAGTCAAGTACCTGAAAGCTAATGTTTATTTGGCATTTACATATATCCCATATTTCAGCAAATGAGGAACTAGAGAAACATTCTCTCACGTAAAAATTTCCAGCTCTCTGGCTTCTGGCAGTGGCCAAAACCCCTGCAAAACCAGCTTTACTTGTGATATTTTGCCTTTTTTGGTCCTGATCCTAGAAGGAAATGGGAAGTGCAAAAAACAACTGAAAACTTATTCATGAGAGCATTTCATATAGTTACAATCTACCTCCAAAATGGGTTCCTTCTCTAGAAATGCCCTCAGCTGATGATACTGGCAGATCCTGGGGCATGTCTTTTGGGTGGGATAGCTAGCTTCAGCTAGTTGCTTCCACTGCTTGTGGCTGACTGAATTCTCTGTGTATTTGATAAAAGAAAAAAAAAAAACAGCTTAAATTTGGTTTAAAACATTTTCACTCTAACTGTTAGAATTTGTTTGCTCCTTCATAGCTTGTCTGTCTTAAAACAGACACCAGCCATACTTGTACGCTTTTCCTACTTGCCTCTTTCAGCCAGTGTATTCCCAAAGACAGAAGAAGAAGAAAAAAATCCCATTCTCATATTCTCAGTTCTTCTCACAAACTCCACACCAATAAGGTCCAAACTTTTCATGCTACTGTAGCCTTTAGAGGATCATACCTGAGGATTCCACAGAGCCAGAAATACCTATTGGTCTGTAGCAGCAACATAACTGGTACCCCCTTGACTATGAATGTGCTCTGAGTAGCATGGTTTGTCTGCGGCAAAGCTGTATTATTTCACCTCAGCTGTTCAAGGCATTTTCTATGCCTTGCCACTGTGGGAAGACCCAATTTGTCCTGTTTAAGTTCACTGTAACTTCACTGTAAGTGGTCTACATGTAAGTTTTTTCATGGACTACACTTACAGTCACATTTGGAAAACTGTTTTGCTCTCATAAGGTAGTGCAGAGTCCAACATAGACAAGATAGGCTGAGAACTGAGCTAAAAGGATTAGCAAAGATGGCAAAGATAGTTTGTTGTCAACTTTCTGCCCCTGTCCATTACTCTGTACAGAAGCTGCTGTTAGCCCACAGATACAATATCACAGGCATTTAAGGTTCAGTGCCTTTGTAAAATATTAAGAAATCTGAGGGGAATACTAGGATATGTAGGACAGTTAGATCAAGAACTTGTTCTAAAAGTGAATTTAAAGTAATTTGGGGTGGAAGTGCACGTCTTGAAAAGCAGCACGTGGTCTATTGGTGGCAGATCTTCTACTGCTAGATCATTTCTTTGTGCGGAGGAGATTTTTCAGCACCTTCTAAATCACTATCCAGAGTGGGAGTGAAAAGGACCCACAACTTACAAGCAAGGTGACAGAAACTTTGTTCTACTCCAGATTCTGATCAACTGCCTTGAGTTTCTCCTGCATTAAATATTTTGAAGCCTCAGCCACAGGCTGGGAGATGAGGAGGAACAGAAAGCCAGCCACACAAAAATCAATGAGATGCTGAGCTAGGAGGCTGATGTTCCCTTCCTAGGTAGGGCAAATAGACCAACTTTTGCCATCATCCAGGGATTTTTTAGTGTAATACAGCCTTTGGGATTTGTAATTCAGGCTGCTTGGGATAATGTTCTGTCTTACGCTATAGCAATCTCCTGATGTGGTAGAGTTACAAAGAGCACAGTACACAACATTGTACGAATTCATGTTTTCCAGGCCTGTTAAACAAGCTTTCATTTGTTTCAGAAGGAATCTATTCAAACTTTGGCAGAGCAAATCAGTAATTGTGTGTTTCCTTTCTTCCTCCCACTTGGAACCCAGTCTGGGTCACGCTCAGAGATGGTGCAGGAGGAGGAGAGAATGGGACCTCCAAGAAGTGAAATGCCTCTCACCACTAATTGAAGCAAAATGATGCCATTTCATGCGCTGCTTTCCACAGCAAATATATTAATGCAGCACTTCACCCTGTAGCAACAAAACAGAGAGGCCATCACTCACCTTGCTGCAGTCCCAGCTCTGGCTCTTCTCAGCTGTTTCTTTACTCATCCTACTCAGATAGACCCTCAGGCTGTGGTCCCTGAAGCCATCTGCTCCTAGGCCTGATGGAGATTTCTGGCCTTCTGCTCCTCCTGCCACTGACATCTGCTTTATCTCTAGCATGGTTTGGGTGTCACTGGCATCCATCTGTGCATTTCACAGGACACTGGTTTGTTCTGCGCTTGTACCAGCAGCTAAATGGAGCTCTGCCCCATTAGCAGCACACCAAGCCACCAGTTTCTAGCACCATTTAACTGAAATGAGCTGAATCCTAAAGAAATTAAGCAGGCTGCATGTAAAACAGGGACTACATTTATATAAACTTGCGGGTAGCTTCCAGTTGGTGGGAGGTGAATAGAAACAGAGGATACAACGCCTGGGAATGCATTCTCAAGGAAATGTGGGAAGTTATTGTAGGAGTCTCAGAAGGCAGTGTCTGCTCCCTAGACTTTAAATGAACCCTCATAGTAAAATAGGGGAGCCAGAAGCTTTCTTACACAAAAACCTGGGGTTTAATCAACTGCCCCGATAAGACAAGCAGCCCCATGTGCAGAGTTCATATAAGCCTGATCTTTAGAAGATTTTGTGGATATGGTGGCAAGCTCTAACTAAAGCCCTGATAAAAACCTCTAGGATAAACTGTGATTCATTGCCTCATTTTAGTCACCAAATATTCACACTTTGACTTAGTGGCAAGTTAAAAAAAGTACACTCATCTAGTGTGCAGAAAGATAGGGTAAACTTCTGTTACCCATTTCACTCTGAAAGATTAAATCTTAAAGGTTAACATCACTCTTAACTCTTAAAGGTTAGCATCACTGACCAAAAACCTCACCCTCAGTGCTGAGGAAGAAAAACAAAAAAAAAAAAAAGAAAAAGCCCAGTAGCTAACAAAGTTTTACTGCATCAATCCTCTCCTAAATTTGATCTCTTACAGATTGGATCCTCAGCCCATCTCCTTTGTCTGTTTATCCCTCAAGTGAAAACCTCTTCAACTTACATTGTTCCACTTCAAGAGCTAATTCATGTGAATCATGGTGCTGGAATGCCAATAAATATGGCTGTAACCATGCCCTGGTTTGTTGCTGCAGATCATTTTGGCACAAAATGAGACCCATTCTTATCTTTGTTTGTGCAGCTTTTCTCAAAAAAGGAACTTCAGGCCTGGCTATGGCCTTTGGGTGCAAAAATAGGAAAAAAATTTCAAACCAATCTACAGAGAGAGATGGGCTTCCTAGCTTCTGAAACCCTCCCAAGTGGGGAAGTCCATACTCTCCTCTATAAGGTCTACTCTCCATTTCTGCTAAGTCAGGCAAAGTGTTGGAAGAGATCTCAATGTGACTGATATTAGTTAGGGCTCTGTTTCTCAAAATCTGTTCTGATGACATTTGTGTGGTTACATTTGTTGCTCATAAATTACTTACGGAAATAAAAGGTGAATTACTTAATAATCTTCCTTGCTTTCCTCCTTCCTTCTTTCCTCCCTCCCTCTTTTTTTTTTTTTCTTTTGTACTTTTTCTTTTTCAAGAACATCTTTAAACATTTTTTTTCCCAACTATTCCTCAAGAACAAGCTGTCAAAAAGTTCTTCGAGTGAAGTGAAATTGCAAGCAGGCCCATGGCAATCCCCTTTCCTAATAGGGCTATCCACGTTGGCTGGTTAAGGCTGTCTAATGAGATTTATGTCCCCAGGGCATGGAATGCAATGCAGTAACTGAGGCATCTATTTATAAGCTAGTTGAGATATAACTGTGTTTATCTAATATTTAATCATTTGTATGAAGTTTTACAAATAAATTAACCTCTTGGATATTGTCCTAGTCTGAAGTATTTATACCCAAAAATACAAAGCAGGAAATCACAGGCAGTGAAAAGGAGTTCTGTGCAGATCCCTCTGAAAATCACCACATTAAAAAAGCAGGACTGTTTGGGCTGCAGCCTTCTAGGTGTGACTAGTAAGGGCATTGCATCTCAAAACACTGTGAGGTTGTACTGTACCCTCTGCTCTGCATTGGTCAAGGGGGCTGCAGCTGGTAGCACTCTGCAGAGGGGTGGCAGGTTGTTCCAGACCCCAGTGCCAGCACAAAGGGGATTCTGACTCCCACACATCACCCTCCTGCCTCACTGTTGAGCAATACTTCTCAATGAATGAGCCATTATCTTAAAATTGCTTCAGAGTGAGTGCCACTGGCTGGGAGCCAACACATTTTCCTTGTTTATTGAAGGGTGTTATTTTATTTGTGAACATCCTTCTTTTTCACTTCTTTTTAATGGCACCAGCTTCTTGTTTCTAACCGAAGTAACATGCAGTCCCAAGGAGAGTTTTTAAGCCTGGGTTTCTAAACCTGCACTTACTCACCTAGCAATAGTTATGTCTAGTGAGTAACATTCAGAAATGTTTCCCAAGCAGGTTCAGGTGCGCACCAGTGTACCACACCAGTGTTGAGAAGAGAAGGCTCTGAGAGGACCTTATTGTGGCCTTCCAGTATCTTAAGGGGGCTACAAGAAAGCTGGGGAGAGACCTTTTAGGATGTCGGGTAGTGGTAGGACTGGGGGGAATGGGTCAAAACTAGAGGTGGGTAGATTCAGATTAGACATTAGGAAGAAGTTCTTCACCATGAGGGTGGTGAGACACTGGAACAGGTTGCCCAGAGAGGTGGTGGAAGCCCCATCCCTGGAAATTTTTAAGGCCAGACTGGATGGAGCTCTGAGTAACCTGATCTAGTGGGAGGTGTCCCTGCCCATGACAGGGGGGTTGGAACTAGATGATCTTTGAGGTCCCTTCCAACCTTGACAATTCTACGATTCTATGATTCCTGACTGTTTTCCGATGACAGCTGAGTGTGGGAGGTCAGCTGCAGGGCAGAGCCAGCCCATCAAATTAAAGGAAGACATAGACTTGTAAGCTTTCTGGGAGAAGAGAATTTATGAATCCAAGATTTCCATATTCAGTGATCACAGTTTCACTGCAAAATGCAAACTCCTTGATAAGAGTTAAGCAAGGTAAATAGATTGCATTTGTGTTCACAACATTCCATGCTGACAGATTCCCATTCCCAGCAGCCTGGGTGGACCACAAAAGACAGATTAAACAAGCCTCCAAAACACATTAAAATTTTAAAGAAAGTTATCTTTTCATCCTTCCGCTCTGAGAGCTAAAGCAAATGCGATATAGAGAGCATTACCCATGATACCTTTTGTACTGAACTAGTGTAGTGAGAAAATCCTTATATAAATAACTGCAAATATATATAAGTATGTACATCACATATATATAATTCTTATTTTTAATGCATGTGCATGAATGGATAGATGGATGCATGCATCATTATATGTACTGCGATGGCACTGGAATTTCTGTCCCACATAAAGAAAAGTGGGTTTTTTTGAACATTCTCGAAAAAATCTGCCTCCAAAGTGGAACATTCCTTGGAGGGCAGCTTGTTCCCAACCTTGGCTTCATTAATAGTAACCACTATCTTCCTCATCATTGACAGCAGCAGCCTAAAGGGATCTATAATTCACTGACAAGAAACAATTTAATTACCTTAACTGTTGTAACCTGCAGATCAATCAGCAAAACGTCCCAAGATACGGTCCATACGGGTTGTACTTGAGAACTCCTTGACTCAAGTGCTTTGCCCAGAAGAGCCCAGGATGCTTTGATCTAGAGCCAGGTCTCTGCCAGGCTGGCTATACAACCCAGCCCAAGAGCCCAGCACTGAGGGCCAGGTCCTGGCTCTGGAGGTCCTTCCAGTGCTTGATCTGTCTCCTGTATGAAATTCCTTCTGGCACTCATCCTAAGTGACTCCAGAAATGTGATCCTCCAGTGTCCCATCACCTGCCTGTGATGTACAGAGTTGTTGTAATCCTACGTTCATTGTCAGTGAAAAATTTTCAGGCATCCAGGCTTTGATCTGTACTTGGATTATGCAGATGCTTCAAAATGCATCTAAATGTCATGTTGAGTGTTTAAGAACATAGCTTTTTGTTTTGTCCTGGAATGAGTTGGGCTTCTTCTTCTTGGAGCCTCCTCAGGAAAGGACCCATACCAGATCAAAATTTCTTATAGCACACAAGGATCCATTGTTTCAAGAACTGCTACAAATTAGCAGCTGCGGTTAAAATAAAGGGTGGAGGTATTTTCTTAGCCTCATTTAAAACTGTTTGGAGTAATTATCCCAACATACATTGACAAAATAAAAGTCCCTTAGGGGCTGCCAATTCTGTGGGCATTCCATTCAGCTGCACACTGTTGTTGGTTATCAGATCAAGACATGATGATATGTTGAAGTCAGAGTGAAGCTTAGCTGCTCTAGCTGCTCACTGCAACACAGCTTCTGTTGCCTCTGGCAGCTGTAATGAGCTTTAGTGGCAGCATCTCTGGATTCTTCCTAGAGTTAATGAGGAGAGAAGACCACATACGTTCTCAGACAGCATGAGGTGGGAAGGGAGGCATCCCTCTGGCACGCAGATATCTAAACTAGATCCTTCACCCATGTCTGAAGTCCTCTGTGCTTCTAGATGTACAAAAGACAAACTGCAGATTACTTGATCAGAAGGCCCAGAGGAGGATTTTGTAGCTGTGGCACTATTCTTCAGTCCTACCCCCAGCTTTACTGCAGCCCAGGCAGTGACAGCTGGCCCTCCTCCTGACTCTCCAATATCCCTCTGTCTAGAGAGGCAGGGTCAAAGTGGAGAGCTGCTCAGCAGCATAGTGGGCATAGTGGGCTGGGAAGGAGGCAAAGATGTAGCTGCCCTTGTCTGCCAACTTCATGAAAAATGCTGTTTCCAGCCTTCATGACCTGAATCTTAACTGGGGCCTTAGTTTTAATTGACAAAGGTGTGATCCTACTCAAGATGAGGATCTGTCTTGATGCTGGCAATTTGTACTGTCCAAATGAAAGTGTGTATGTAAAGAGGAGTCCAGGTTGGATGGGACCTTGAACAACCTGGTCCAGTGGGAGGTGTTGCTGCCATGGCAGGGGGCTGGAAATAGATGACCTTTGAGGTCCCTTCCAACTCAAACCATTCTACGATTCTATGGCTCAGATGCAGCCCAGGCCTTAGTGCAACCAGCTGGCACTACCAGTGAGCAGTGGTACCCTCTGCCCAAGCTGGACGTTCCTTAGGACTCTCCTTTTAGCTTGGGTTTGTGCACTACCTGCTGCAATGGCTGAGTAGCCTACATGTGTGCTCTGTGTGGACATTCTGCTGTTACAGGTAACAGGACAGAGAAAATCTCTACAGAGACAAGAAAGTTTCAACTCCACAGAGCTCTCATGGCTGATGCCTTCCCTTTGCTGTATTGGAGGTCTTGAGCAAGGCTGTTAGAGAAGGGATGTTCCTCCATGACAAGGCCCAGGCTGTCACTCAGAGCTCAGCTCTTCAAGCCTCACATTCCTTTTTTGAGGGAAATATGGGTGTTTAAAAACAAGCATTCTCAGCACAAATAGAACCAGCTTTTTTCGAAATGATTGGTACAAGGAAAATTCAGAAGAAACCCACTTGGAAAAAGTAATTTTTTTTTAAATACACTTTAAAAAAAACCCAAATCATATTTTGCACTTCTTTAAATGTTGTTATTGTTTCATTATTTTAGGGGAAGTCATTAGTAGACCATGATGTGAAAATATAACAGTAAAAGTGTTATCTTGTAGTCATCAGAAAACCACAGGGAAAGAGGTCACTTACACTGCCCCACTTCCCATTTCAGGATGACTGTAATAACAAAGCAGGAGCGGTTGTGACTAAGCATATATTGGGATTGTATTTTCTAGCTCAGAATGCCTCCAGTTAAAATCGTTTGGATCCAGGTTGTTTCACAGTTTTGATGATAATTTCTGGCATGCTTTATCTCTAGCATCTCCCCTCTACTGAAGCAAATCTTGCTAATACAAAGAGGGTGCCATTTTTCATTAGGTCTATCTGGCTGGGAAAAGACTGTGAGGCCAAAATGCTTGCAGGCTACTGCAGCTGGACATCCCACAGCACCATCCCTCAGTGCTCCTCCAGGATAGGACCCTCACCTGTACCCCATGGCTGCAGAACCATAATGTGGCTCCACTTCTGCCACCTGAAGAGATGGAGAAAGTGCTCCAGAATGTCTCAGGGACACTGGGACAGAAGGCGGAGCTGGTGAAAACACAGACATTTAACTCAGTGCTGTAACCTTGGTGCCAATCAAACCTGCTGTCAACATACACAGGAGAGGGGAAACCACATTGCTTGGCAAACTGGGACCCCGACCATCAGTGCACAAACCTTGCTCTGAAGTGGTTTGAGGACAGTTGCATTATCCCTTTCAAGTCTGGTAGGCACTGCTATGTACACTCCTAGATGGCCCTTCTAGGAGTCAGCAAATGGACTTGGGCTTGTTGTGGTGACCTTTGTGCCATAGGAGATGCTGTGAGCTCCATATGACCAGGGATGCTGAGCATGCAAGCAAAGATGAGGAGTTTGGCTAAGAGTGGCTCTGAGATCATACTGTTTGACACACAACCAGGATATGTGTTTGGGTAACTGGGCCTGGATCCAGCAGAGGGAGAGGGTTAGGGATCCTTCATGTGTCTCTATTGTGGGAAGTAAATTAATGTGCACAAAACCCCATTGCACTCACTTGATTTATTTACGAGAAAATCACATAGATTCAGCAATGAAGGCATCCAGAGTACTGCTAGCCTTTAGTCATGCTAATGTGAAGTTTCTTTCCAACCTTTGATGCACTTCCCCACTCCCTTATTATTTAAAGTGTGGTTTTTCTCTAAACTGCCTGTATAAAATTGGCATCTGCTTCCTTAGCAGATATATTCCATGCACAAAATCAGAACACTGGTCTAGTGACTTCAATGGCAAGAATTTTTTTCACAAGCTCCTTTCTGATGTTGATGGTGCAGATGCTGACTTGCACTCTCACATCTCAGGCAGCAGCAGTACTGCTCTTTCCTTTTGACCCCAAGCTTTTACCCAAGTGAAGGACTGGTGAGCTATTTTCTTTAAAAGGAAAAGTGGTGATGAGGAAGGTAGTTCTTTTGATGCACCTCTGCAATGCTCTAAGGATATGCACTGGTCACAAATCACAAGAAAAATTAGACAAAAGAGGATAATCTCTTTTCTTACACCCCCAATCCAGTCAGATGGCCTTCCTTTCTTTCAGAGCTTTCTATGTTGCACCAGTGGGGTATTTTTTGTTTCAAAGAGCTTCTTTTACATCTTCTTCACTAGCTCCCCTTGGCTGCTTGGCCTCTTTCTCAAACACATAAGCCTTTGTAAAGGAGAGGCAGTAAAAGCTCTCCCCCTTTCTATGCCTCATATGTACTTTCATCTGTGTAGTGACACATACTTGTGTTTGATGTGGAGGTTCCTGTAGGTTTAATTATATGGTTTCCTGTGGAATGTAATAGCTTCTTCAGCTATCAACTGGTGATGACTGTGGCTGACCAAAGACAGTATTAAACTTCATTAATAACCGCTCAGTCAGATTCTGCCACTCATTCATCACTCTGCAATCCCACGGAAGACAAAGAAGGCTCCCGGTGTGGAGGACTGGGGTGCAGTGGTGTGCACTGTGCAGGGGCAACACAGCATAGCCTGATCTGCAGGCTGTCTGGGGCTGGGAATGAGACACAAGGAGGAAAACCTCAGATTGACTTCCAGATCTAAAGTGAATCTTTTCACTTAACAAATCAGATGATAGTGTTTGTCTGAGAAAGAACTTTGAAAAAAAAAAAATCAGAATAATGGTATTAAATATTTCAAAGATTTTTCCATATTTCTCCTGAGAAATCTAGCCCAGGTTTTTTGGAGTTTGAGGGAGATGATTGTTTTCTCTGGGAAGGTTTGCTAGGGGCAGGTAGGTTTCAAAAAAGGATGGTGGGAAGCTTTCATGGGTGCTGGCTACCCAGTGTGCCTTTGTAGGATGCTTGCTCAGCATCAGGGCACTTAGGATTGTCCAGAGTTGCAGGCTGGTCACACAAATAGTAAAAATATCTACTTGGGACTTATTTAGAGCTAACCAAACAGAAAACATGTGAAAAATACAAGAAATTTTGTCTGTGTAAGGACCTGAAGACCTGACAGTTATGAACCTGGGTTCAGCTCCATGCTTACTTTCCTTTCTTTGTAGGAGAGCATCCTGTGGGGTGCTGGGACCTCCATGTAGGTCACCTCCTCCCTGTAAACCCAGTAATAAAATATATGTCCTCACCCTGAGTTGTCCTGTACCCTCCTGAGCCACTAACAGTCCCCTTATGTGGTGTGGGGTTTAGAGCAGATGAGGCTCTGACTAATACCATCTACACTAAGTCCTCCTCTCTTACAGTCCCTTCCGCTTTATGATGGACTTTATTACTGCAGCTGTGTGCTGGCCTCATGGTTTCAATGATTTTTCCATAATACTCTCAATCCCTTCCCTGCTTATTGCTCTGAGTGATTGGTTCCTTGCCCTTCTATTAAATTATGCTACATTTTTCTGCAGCAAACTGCATTATACTGTATTACAAGCTGGTATTTACCATCTGCTGCCCCAATCTCACTAACAAGCCAAACCCTTTTGAATAAAAAGCATTTTTCCTCTTGAGTTTACACTGCATCCAATGCAGTATTCTCTACAGACCTGAAACACATAATTATTTCATGGAGTATCCTGCAAATAGGTCCAGGCAGATGCCAGGGCATCCTACAGGATATATCTGTGGCAATGATTTTGCACACAGTCTGCCCCTTTCCAAGGCAGACAGGTAAGACAAACAGCTATTGTGGACTTTTTCCTGCCCTCTTAGAGTAATTAAAATCTCCTTTCACAAATGCACTTTGCTTCCCTCTCCTAATCTGTTTTTCTGATGCTGATTCCAGTTTGATCAGTTCTATAAAACAATTAGCCACAGGCTCTACCCCAGAGTGCCATTAATTGCTGACTGTCTCAGAACCACTGGGCCATTACATTGACTGTATTTAATTAAGTTTCTAAAAGATGCTCAATACTACTGTCCAACAATTTGCTACATCTGAACCTGATGGAATCCTAAGAGCCATAAATGTCCCAAGCCCAGGAAGCCCCCAACTCTCCCCCCACCTCCCTCTGCAACGCCTGGGAGAGCAAATGAGCCTCACAGGCAGGTTCCTCCCATGGGGAAGGGCAACCTCTTTCACTGCTTGATTGCTCCGCTGAATTTGTTTTGGCCTTCTTGATTTCATTGATCTGAGTTTGAAATGTAAACTCATCTGAAAAGATAAACCTCCAACTCAGTCTTTGGCAATGGTGGCAGGAGGGAAGGAAGGGTTGTGATGATGCTCAGAAACGAACCCAAGAGTTCAGGAAGCATCTCATTATCTCCGACTGGAATGAGGTTGCTAAGAACCGGAGTAAATTAAGAAAGGGTAACAGTGGCCCCAGGCTAAGAGGACATTGAGAAGTCAAAGTGGAATGGGTACCTCAGGCTTTGTCGTGAATTCACATGCAAAAACCCTACAGCAAGACACCTTAGTTTAAAAAGAAACAGCTGTAGCCAGCAACCCAGGGAATATGTGTCTGAAACTTGGTGCAGATTATTTCTTTATGTTAACAAATGTGCATTTTCTCCCATACATGGGAATGTGTAACCCTTGAGTTTTGCTTTGCAGCTCCTTTACCAAAAGGGGTACCTCTTAACCATAGCAGTGCACAGAGCTGTGCACAGAAACATCTGTGGGAGCCCCAGACTTGGCTGCATCCCTCTAGCCCTGATTTCTAAGCTGCTCTACACGCCTGAACTGTGCTTGCAGTGCAGATTTTTAAATGGCTTGAAGTGTTATTAAAACAGGGCTTGCAAGGAAGGAAACAGCTTTCACAGACTGAGGAATACAGTGTCAGCAAAAGAAAACTGTCTATCAACAGCATAACTGTATGTGTGAAATGATGTCTTTTAAATACGTCTGTGCCACAAGACAAAGCATATCCATGTGCATTTGATAGAGCTCAACTATTTCAGGGCTTCTGAGTTCTAGTATAGTGTTTCCACTGGTTGGGTAAAAGAGATAAACATACATTTAAACACAAAAGTATATCATCATATGTAATAAAAAAAATTACTCAAAGATATTATTATATTGTTACAATACCACATTATAAGATACTTTTATATTTTCTAAAATAATTACAAGTATGTAAATAAAAGCATGGGCATGCTTTGAATCATTCTGCATGCCTCCGTTCAAGAATAAGGATTCAGTATTCCCCCTTCAGCTGTACAGAACATGGACAAATAATACACAATTTTTCTGCTCATCTGAGTCCCAATACCTGAGTGTGAGCAATCTGAGGGATAAGGAATTGGGGAAGAAGAGCCTCAGTAGAAATTTGAAGGCATGAAGGCAAGAGGATTTCTAGAGTCTTGTCTGCTTTGGGAAGTTTAAAAGGTAGTTGTGGTTTCACATTTATTCTCTTGATTTTCTGCACTTTGGGAAATTACAGGGAAATACTGGAAACTGCAGTGACACCAGGTGTGATAACCTCTACAGACAATGTGTCCTCAGCCTTACTGACAGGAGTAACTCACTCCAAAGGCCTTATGAAACTGACTCCTTAGTCTGTCTTCTGGTGAGGGTAAGGCATGAGGCTGTCAGAGTCCAATAGCCTCTGATCAGGTTCTTTTAGGTGTCCTACATAAGGAGCATTTAATATATATTAATAATTAATAATATGTATTAAATTAATATATATTAATAATTAATATAAAATTTACTTAGTTGTAGATATTTGACATTGCATGGGATTCTGATTTAACAGAACGATAGAGCGACGTGCTAAAATCACAATGCAGACACAATAGAGCAATTGCAACATACAGTTGGATGACAATGCAAAGATGACTCCCATTGCTGGCTAAGGGCAGCTCAGGCCTGTTGTTCTCTTCAGGGTTCATTTTGTTGATTGGTCAACTTTTAGACTCTGTTGGACTGAGCCACAAACGCACTTCCCTCATGCCGGTTTTCAAGGTTTAGGGCTGGGCTGGCCACTAGACAAATGACAGATTGCTCTCTATTAACCGTTTTCCCTTCCTAAAGCGGAAGGGAAAGGGAATAAGGGAGAGAGACTTACGGATTGGAAAGGAAAACAGAAACAGTTTTAATGAAAAGAATAAAAATAAAAATGAATATATATAAATATATACAAAACCAGTATCAAACCCAGTTACATCACCATCACCAGAAGGTGATGGAGCTGTGAAGTAGGCACTGTGGAAGCCCCAGACTGGACCCAGCAGTAGATGGGAACCAGATTCAGGGACTGGATTCTGGAATTGGGTTCAGGAACACATGTATCAAATCAAAGGCAGAAGGGCGACTGCCATTGTAGAAGAGGCTTGGCCCTCATGATCCCTCAGCTTTATATTGTATATGCTGTATATGGGATGGAATCCCTTGCTGGTCAGTTTAGGGTCACCTGTCCTGGCCGGTCCTCCCTGCAGGTGCAGCCCTTCACTTTATGCACCCCCAACATGGTACAAGATTCAGCAGTGACCTTGTTCGGTACAGGAGCAAGTATAAGCAAGAGCTTTCGTACATCCCGATCCTTGGTAGTAACTATAAACATCAAGTGTTATCACTACTAGAAGCAGACACTGTCTGCCAAAACATGCCGTTAACTTCAGGAAGTGCAGCTGGTTAGCAGAGACTCAGCTGAAAAATTAAATCATTGAACAGAATTAGTTTTGTTCTAACCCAACCCAGGACTCTAGTCTGGCTGGTTCAAGAAGATAATACTCCTTGCTGATTATTTTAGGGAAGGCCATTTACACAACCAGTTGACCCACTCAGCAAATGTAGCTGTTTATCTAAAATAGAGGCCACCCTCAAGTTGCCTTTGTGTTGAGATACGTTCAGCTTCCTTTATGACAGCTGTGGTCACTTCATACAGGCTTTTCTGAGTTTCATGAGCACATCATCCTCACCTATCTTCTTTGAACCTTCTTCCACTGTAGGGGTTTGTTGGTCAGCCACAGAATTTCCCTAGACTTCAGAGCAGGCAGTGGTTCCACCTGTAAAGTGGGTAAATGAGTTCATACATAAAGCATTCCTGTTAGCAAAGGATAGCATCCACACTCATATCTTTTAGGAGCAGGATCCCACCATCTCCACCTAATTTTTAGTCATTATTAGTAAAATCACCTTGGCTAAACTCTTACTTTGAGTGGCAACCACTGGCACCAGGGCATAATCCAGGCTGCCCAAGTGCCCCAGGCAGTGAGCTGCTATGCCTGCCAAGCTGCCAGACTCCTCTTCTGTAAACTGTGCGGCTTGAGTCCCTGCCATCAAAATAATAGTGTCCAGCATTTTTTTAATGGGTGGTCATCTTTTTGGATTTGTAAGCCATTTTCCCCAGCTGGAGACCATACATGGCTAAGATTTATGTATATTTATTTTCAATGGCCTATTCGCTAACTCTACAAGATTGTGCATGCAACACAGGGCATCCAGAGCTCATTTATCTCAGAATGGGGGAGGACCAGAGAAAAAGATTGAAGATTAAACAAGTGAGACCAATACTAATAATCATTTTTTATAGCATTCTTTCGAATGATACACTTTTACGACATATTTTTCTCCTAAATGATGTGTTCAGGCCGAGGCCCAACGTTGTAAAAAGACACATAATTGGCACTCAAACAGGTCTGAGTTATTGCCTGGTTGGTGTAATTTTACACCTGTCACTGCCCATATATTCAGAAAGAGTGAAAAAAACAGACTTGGGATTGTTTCCCGGCGCGTTGCCTCCAGGCCACGCTGACACGCTTGCTGAGTTTATGGTGTGCTTTTGTGAAATGCGGTGCCTGCAGAGGCAAAACCAAGAGCTCATCTAAGACACAGCTCGGTGGGGGTCAGCAAGTAGTCTCCAGTTGCAGTTGTCACGAACGTAGCAGGGCTTTTCAGGTCTGGCCTTGCTCTCCCGTCTCCTTTTACGGGAGGCAGAAGTTCACCTCATGGAAGTGCTGCCGCTCGCCATCCCAGCTTGCCCTTCCTCACCCAGCATCGCCCAGTTCTGGTGTGCTGGAGATGGGCAGCAGGGCAGTGAGCCAAGAGAGCTGCCTTCTAAGGGAACTTTCATTAAACAGTTTTGTGTTGTCTGTTTTGTTGTTTTTTTTTTCTTTGGATTTGCTGAAAGTACCTAGCCTGTGGCCTCAGCTGCTTTTCTTGAGCTTAAAATATACAAATGTAAGAATAGAAATCCAAAAGTGCTGCCAGCTGAGGCTGCCCAGATGTCAGTAGCATTTATCCAGAAGAATAACAGCACAGCCCCAATCCTCCTTAATTTACCTTCTGGTAGCTGGTAACAGGACCAGTTATAAAGCTTGCTCCTCTCCCTGTGATCAGCCATGGAGAGCTGCAGCTTGCCCCAGGTTGGTGGGCTCCTCCACCCAGAGGCAGAAGTCTGACTGGGAGCTTGAGAGCAAGCACTTGTCCAAGGTTCTCCAGGAGCTTTCTGCAGATGTCCCGACCTGGAAGGGGAAAACAAATCAGCTGGAAATTCAGCTCATGAACTTGGCTGTGCTAATCCCCTCTGCCGAAACGCTTGTCCAGGTACCTCAGGGCCCTAGGCATTGCTTCTTAATCCTCCTAGCTCATTTGACCCAGATGGATGATTAATTTTTAATTCTTCTTCTTTTTCTAGTTACTCAGTGAGTGAAAAATAAGGCAGTTGTCTGCAGAGCTCCAGCCACGATTTTCCTCAAAAGCTTTTGCATGGTACAGCTGGCTCCATCAACTTCTTCTTGCTTATGCAACCTCGGGCAGACCTGCTGAGGTTGGCAGGCTCGGTGCAGGCAGAGCAGCCTTCCTCCCTTGCCAAGCTGCCTGGCCGTCCGTCACAGCTCCCCTGCATTTCCCAGGAAGGTTGTGGTCCCTCTCCATCTTCTCTGATGGTTTGCATGGCCTGAACAGAGAGGTTTGAGCTGCAACACAATCAGTGTCGCTTTACAGTTGCTTACTTAGAAGACTCATTCAGCAGAAGTTGGCCAGGGTGCGTTATTAGGGTGGAAAATCAGGCTATAATCAATTTTTAACAGTTTTACAGTGCTGCAGAAAGACTGGCCACTGGCTTTAGGACTTACACACTTCTGAATAGAGGCTGGTCAGTCAGTTCAAACCAATTTGATTTAAAAATCATGGTATTTTGTACAATTACTTACTTTGGATACTTTTTCCTCTCAATTTCTGTGAGTTATTAATTGTATTAATTTCATAATTTCCAGGTTTTTTTCCCTACAGTGCTGAGAGCAAGAAAATTCTCTCTTGTAAATTGACATTTGCATTTCTTTCGTGTCCAGATGGTAAGTCTCTAAGGACACACGAAATGGCAGGACCCTTGTGGCAGCAGCCAGGCTGTTAGCAGGTCCCCTGAGGCCAGGGTGTAGCCATAGTGAACAAGAAACAATTCTGCACATATTTTGTCCCTCCTCAGCTTAAACTTTCCAATTTCCTGTGGCCATAAGCCACATAAGGAAAGATCTTACCCTCCCAGGCCAGGCACCATTGCCTTAGTGTTGTGTTATGTTATATTATATTTGCATCTGTGATAAATATTGAAGATGCAGATCTGGGTTTTAGTTTCTATCTGTAAATTCTAGCCTAGAAAGGTAGGGAGATCAGCAAGCCCAAGCCACCCAAAGTCAAGAGGGGGCCTTCAAGAGGGAAAGGTTCTGCAGAACAAGCTTTCTCATTGTGAAAGGCTAAAATTATTGCTCTCCTGTGATTTATAGTGCAAAGGCCTTCAGTCTTATAGAGCACCTGGAATATTCAGCAGTAATTCAGAAACAGAGATGTGTGTTGTTGATACAGCCTATCACTGCAGAATATATACTTTCAGAATATCTGCACAAATTTTCACGCCAAGAGATTATCCTGAATGTGCTACTAATGTGTGTAAATATATTTGCTGTTGTTGGCATAATTCACAAGCACAAAATGAATGTGGCTACAACAAAGCCCTCTGGCTGCTCCATCAATTACTCCTCATTTTCCAGCTGTGACTTGTATCTACTTATATCTTCCCAGAAATGATGAGAGATTATAATAATTTAATTTATGGCTTCACCACAAATTAAGTCTTAGGTTACAAGTGTGTAATCTTTAGCATTGTAACGAAGCTACTCATGCAGCAAGGTTCTTTACTGAACAGGAAGAACCAGTGCTTACTTCTGAGTGCTTGTAGCTCTTCTCCCCAGTGAGGGTCTCGGTCTGCCTTGTGTGAGAGAGCCCAGAGCATCTTTACCCTCACCCAGATGTGTCAGCAGTTTAAGTCTGCTTCTGAGTTTAGCTGGTCCTCTCCTTTCTCCCTGACCCCCAGTTTAGCCCTAGGGGCACTCCTGCCTCTCGAGTCCACAAAACCAGTGCTGGGCAGTGTTTTCTCACTGGGTGATAGAAGGCTGCCATCTGCTAGCAGGGTAGACCAGCCCTGAGCCCTGCATCCCTCTATCCCATGACAGTTTCCTTTTCTGTCTCAAATCTGCACACTTCACCCCTCAATCCATAGCATGAATGAGGGAGTCAATATGATAAGATGTGGGACCAAAGCTTGAGAGATCTGAAAGTGGTGCCTGCTCTGCTCCTGGTCTACTTTAGATATGTGGACACTCTCTGGCCCTGCAGTCTGGATCTGAGTGCTCTGTATTCCTTTAAATCGCTACTTTGTCCTCCAGCTTAGCTACTGGGCAAGGACTCTGACACTTTTGGGTATAGGTGGGTACCTGTAGCTCTGCTGTCCTAAGCCCCAAGAGCAATCCTGAATACTCTGCTCTTTAAAGTCTAAGGTTAAAACTATTCTTCCCATTCTATGACCTCATGGGTTGCTGGTTAATTTTTATTCTTTCAGAGACACCTAAGCACTGAAGCAAATACAGCCAAGGCTTTGTTGAATGATTTCCAAATACAAGTGGCATAGTTGCAATAGGAAGCAGCAGGCCACCATTCCCACCTGTGACCTTGCAGTCTCTGGCACCTCTGTGGTCGCTGTTGTGCATGTTTCCATACTGCCTGAGTTTGAACTTATTTCTGGTGTGCAGCCTTCCCTTCTGTCACTTCTCTTCCAGGTGACCTCTCAATGTTCAGTGAACCTATACCAGACCATATTTCAGACATCTCTGATAATGCCTTATGTTCTGATTCCTTCTTTTTGCCTGTTCTTTCCTTCTGCTAAATGAGGAAATTTGTTTCACCGCAGTTACAGGCACATCACAGTCTGGGTGGAGTGAGGGGGGGGGACATTTATGAAGCTATATATAGCCCTATGTATCTGCTCCTGCAGAGATAGAGCTGGGCACCTATTCTCTTTCCTTTAGCAGAAGACATATGATGAAGATATACCAGAAAGAGCACCAGAACGTGACAAATGATAAAGGCCTTATAATGAGAAAATTCAGCCATGGCTGTAGCCACTGGAGATGGGGAGGTTAACAGGATGTACTGAATGCAGTGTTGGGAGAGGCCAAGGAATCTTTATTTTTTTTGCTGACAATCTCATGCACATTCTCAGTGCCATTAGTAAATACCTCATGCTACCATAGAAGGTTTTAACATACTAGAACCTGCTTCTGGGAAGCACTGCGTGGCCCTGGAGCCAGCCTGTGGCTCAGGCGGTCTGTCCAAGAAGCACTTGGAATGCCACAGGATTGGGCTCCCCAGTTTAGATCAGCAGGGACAGCCCAGTGTAGCATGAAAGCCAAAACACAAAGCTAGAGGAATGTACACAAGCAGAAAGGGCAAAACAGTGCCTTTCAGGACAAAGCCTGACTGAAGCTCACTGAAAATGTAATTATGACCCCGACAACATTGCCAGCACTGGTAGCTGGGACAAGCATTTGGTCTTGTTTTTTTCTATCACCAAAAGAAGGCATGGAGTTCAGCACAGAATAATATTAAGAGTTGATTGATTGCAGATTAAGAGCCTGAATAAAAGCTTAATGACGTCAATGGAAAGATTCTTATTGGCTTGAGCCAGCCCCAAGACACTGCTCGACTGATGCAACAGGATTTTTTCTTTTAAATGTAATTGTTATAATGTAAAAGCTTCTGTTGGACAGAAATATCTCATAGAAACAGAATTAAAAAGAGGTCTGGAACAAAAGGACGAATTTAGCTGCCCAAGATTGCAGTTTCAGTGTGGATATATGTTTATGTGATGCTCCACAACAAGGTACTTCACTCTTTGCATTGTACAGAGGGAGTTTCCCTGTGTAAACTAGAACAGATCTCATCCATACAGGACATGAAATGTTCTTTAAAAAGATTTTTCTGTGTCTCTAAGGACCTGCCTGCCACTGGGGAGAACTTTATCAGCCCGGAGTGATTCTTTTTGCCTCCGTGCTCACAGGAGCATGTCATGCTTGGCACAGGAGTATTGTTTGCAGGAAAGACAAGGGCCCTGTGCCCTCTTGCCTGTAACATATATTACTCGTGAGAAATGCATATATATAAATATATCCAACTTTACGTTACAGGTTATTGTCTTCTTTCTTCAAAGCTAAGGAATTTTCATGAAGTGTGTATACATCTGGTATTGGATCAATTCAAGATTACAATAAAAAAAATTATTTATAGCTCTGCGTTGACATTTGTTTGTTGTATAGATGACATCACCATGCCAGACCATTGTTCTAATCCAACATTTCACACTTTTATTGCGTTTGTGATCCTGTGTATGGCCACAGGACAAATCATTAAAGAGGATTGCATGAAGGATAATGAGTACCATAATACTTTTAAGCCTTACATATAGTCTTTAGCTGGAATCAAATTCTTTTGATCTGTTGAGCAAAGTTGCAAGAAACAGAAAATAACGGATATTGAATGACACACTTGCTTGTAATTTCAGATTTTCCAAATCCCCCTGGTGTACCTGTGTTGCCCTTTTCCTCACTAATGAATTCTGACACTGAAACAGATGTTGCCCTGTAAATTCTCTTACATTATTTTATTTCCTAGCAACACTGTAGCTCCAGATGCATTCAGTAAGAGGTAAATGCTCAAATATGTTGGCCCCTTCATCATGTCTTTCCTCTTCCTCTCCCCTTGCTGTTTGCCAGATCATGGTAGACTTCATTTTGCATCCCTCCAGAGAGACATGGGAATGGCAAGTTTTTAATATAAAGCAGTGCTCGAGTTTCCATTATTTTCTACAAACAAAGCATTATGTTGGGCAATTTATTAAAGTAAGCAGGAAAAAGATAAAATAATTTTTAAAATTCTGTATATCTATGTTATTTACAACTTTACTACCAAAGTATGCAGCTGGACCTGAGCCCAAGCCCAATCACACCTGCCAAACTGGGGAAGGAGCTTTGCACTGCAGGGCTGTCTAGGTCTCCAGCGGTGTCTGTCTGACCTCAGACCCTAAATCCACCAGAGACCACCCAGACCAGGCTGCTGATCCAGCCATCACAGGGCTTCCCCTCCACATTGACTTGCCATTGTACAAGCAGCAAGACAGGGCACCCCATTTCATTGTTGGACCTGGAGCATTGTTTTATGTGACTTTACAATTTTGCTTGTAAGACAACTTCTTTTGAGTACCTGTAGAAAGCAGCCTTTCTACCAAGGGACTTGTTCTAGCCAATTTTTCTTTCTGTGTTCAGAATTTTATGGAAAAGAGAGGTTTACTTATGCAAAGCAGGAAATAGATTGCACTGGCTCTGAGAAGTTTATATAAGGGATTTCACTGGCCCCAATATCAAACCAATTGGCAAAATTAACTTGCCTCAGACTTCTTTGGTGTATGAAATGAAATGCACTTGTAATCAAGACACAAACTTTGTGGCACAAAATCATTTCATGCCCCTGTACAGTGGATCTGCCAGTGGAGTCAGAGGCTATCCAAACTAAGTCAGGGTGGCCTTGACATTTCCATTCGGTCTGTTCAGATTTCTGAGAAAAGGCTTGTTTGCCAAATCAGAACCTGACAATTTTCTTTTTTTTTTTCTTGAATAATCTCTGTTCTTCTCCCCACTTGTCTCTTTTATTTTAATTATCCTTCTGCCACTCTCTAACTTTGCAGAACTCCCACATTTTTATGATGTCTTGAAAGCTTAGGGTAACAAAGTGACAAGGGAAAAAATCGGGAAAAGTGCTATCCTGTGGCCACCACTTAATTTATTATATTTGCAACAAATAAGAAACTGAAAGCTAAACTACCAGAAAGTTGAAGTACTTTGAAAACATTCCACAAATTGTGAAAAACATTCAAAAATGTTCACTTCAGGCTTTGCAAAATGGAAATATTTTTTATTCCATTCTGGGTAGTTTTTATTCCATTTTGCGTTCATTTAATGCATTCACTAAAAGTCATAACTGTTTAGGCCCAAATTGTCCCTCCCAGTGTGGGTTGCAGAGAAAGGTTCACAAGCATCCTTGTGGGTTTTCTGGCTGGTTGTCACTTGGGAGGAGAGAGATGGCCGCTTGTCCCTATCTCCCATGGGAAAGGCCTTGGTGGTTTCCCAGGAAAATGCATGAATTCAGAGGGAATTCTTGGAGATGGCCTGCCCTTTACCTTTTAGTCAGCTCTAAGTCCATGCCCTGTTCCTCTCTGCTGGTCCACCCAACCACAACATGATTACGAAGGACCTGTCACAGCAGTGGCCTTCACTTGATCTACTGCCACGACATCACAGGGAAGCACTGGGTGAAAATTCTCTGTAGCCTTGGGCTGTTGTACATGTGGGATTTACGAATGGCAGATCAAGGCTCTGCACTACCATTGGGAGCCTTGTTTGCATTTTAATTTAAATTTGTAGAGGCATGTAACCCTTGCAAGCAGATCCCTACTGCCTATGGGGACAGATCTGTATGAGCTGGGTCTCCTCCTGCTGTGAGGACCTCTCATCTCTCCAAACTAGCAGGGTGTGAGGAGGTGTGAGGAGGGCTCCGTGCTGCTGGGCATTGGAGCTGCCACCATGAGCTAACACACCTCCAGCTACTGCTAGAAGAAAGACCCACAGACATACAACTCTGCCCCTTCTCCTGTCACGAGAGAAGCTTGCTTGAAACCATTTTGCCTCATGTTACTCACTGTGTATGTGCAGGCAGCTAGGGAAGCATCTTCCCTGACAGGGGTGCTCCTGGACCCCAACGCAGCTTTATTTGACTTCTTGCTGGTGGTCAGGGACTCTTGCCTGCACCTAGGACAGGGTGCCAGGCATCACACTGTGGGGTGAGAAGCAGCACAGACCAATATTAGCATCTTCATCATAAATAGGTAGCACAGAGGGGATCTTTCCTCAGGGAGGCTTTTGGATTCACAGTCATCTGCCTATAAGCACTGCAAATCCAAGCTCCAAAGCCTTTACTTCCGTAATACCAACGAGAGTTTAGTCTGAGTAAAGGTTTGCCACAAAAACTGAACAAGCACTTCAGGACCTGCCTTTCTGGCATCTTCTCCTTTTGGCTGCTGCCTACATGCGCTCAGGGGATACCTCCAGAGCTCAGGTTTTGCTGCGTTTGGCTGCTAGCTGCTAGCTTTCCAGTCTAAGATCATATGTACTTTGGCCTGGGGACACATCACATGTAGCTTTACGTCAGAAGTGGTAGTTTGCCAATTGTAGGTATAATTAACAGACTGGAAAAAAACCCTAAACAATAACTTCAGGTAGCCTCAAGCCAAGTTGTGGGTAGAATATTAAATAGACTACATTTTTCAGAGTCTATAGAGAGAACTAAATCTGTAGCTGGGGAGTGGCTCCAGATGACCTGAGGGGAGCTTTGAAAGCCTCATTAGCTTGAAATGTTGATATCTAAGCCTTGGATTCATTGGGCTGTTAGAGCCCCAGGAGTATTTCCTGGGCTTTCACAATCTAGGCTCAGCCCAATTGCTCCTGTACTCACTTACCTTGAGAAAGAGAGAAGATGGCAATTGCTGATGTGAAGCTCTTCAATGGTTCATGACAGCCTGTCCTGTCCTCAGGATTAATAGGGTAGTCGTTCACATAAGATACTTTCTGGGGATCCAGGAAATTTGGGTTCAGCTACCAGCTTTGCTATGGATTCTGTGCAGTCTGGCTTCTGTTGTCTGCAAAGTGGGGATAAATAACAATTCCCTTTCTCTGTCTTGTGTCATTGAATGTAATGACTTTAAAGAAAAAAGAAACCCCTCTGGCAAAAGAAGCTGTCAGATTTTGATGCCACTTGGAACCAAGAAACACTTGTGATATAATTCAATAGGCACTATGAAGAACCCTGTGTCAGACAAGGGAAAACAGCGTGAGATTCAGGGCAAGACAAGAACAGAATGCAAAATCAGGTAATAATAATAATTTATGTGCATACAGAGTTACAGAAATATAGAAAAATAGAATCATAGAATCATTTAGGTTGGAAAAGACCTCTAGAATCATCAAGTCCAACCTTTGTTCAACATCTCCCTGATGCCTAGACCATGTCTCAAAGTGCCACATCTACTCATTTTACCCCAACGATCCCTTAGCCCTTCCTGGTTCTCCAGAAGTTTTACCATTCCCTTTGGATATTTGTCTAGCCTGCTCTCAGAGATGTCATTTATTTCATAAATTTGTTCTTGACAAATCCATGCTGAGTGCCATTTATTTTCTTGCTATTGATTACAAAATTTCCAGATGATTAAAATTAACTGAAGGCCAAAGTCTTGCCTCTTTTTCATTATTATGGATCATGCTGGTTACCTGTTTGGAGCAAAGACCAATAAGAAAATATGCAGTAAACTTAAGTCTTTTGCCAACAATTAGAACCTTGTTGAGGTCTGAAAGCAAGGTATTCCTTGGCCTTTTTTGTTTTTATAGCATATCTACCAAATGCCTTCCTCTTCCTCTAGATGTCTCTTGGTAGCTACTACTCTATGTGTGCTGTGATCTTCTTTGTTGTCTCCTCAGGAAGGACCTTCATGTCCAACAGCTCATGCATTTTTTCAATCACATCAACTTGTCTAACAAAGATGCTGCTTCTCTGTGCAAGCTCAGTGATTCGAACGCCTTAGGACATCACTACCACTTGCATGGTCATGCCCCCTTTTGAGATGTTCTTGTGTTGCTCTTGCCTCTCTCGTCTCAGCCTTGCCCCTCTTTTTCAGGCTTTATGCTTAATTCACACAATATGGTTTCCATTCTTTTTGTCTCCCTGTAGTGCCTGCAGCCACTGTTTTAGCCAAGCTAGTCACTATCCTAATTGGGATGTTTGTCCTTATGCCCTTACTATCACTTCTTTGGGGAGATGCCAGCTCTCCTTGGCTTCTTCTCTTTCTTCCCTCCCCTGGAATCTGTCAAGCAGTCATTTTCTCCATTTGTTCTCAGATATGCAGTCCCTGTTGACATACTGTCAGAGAAGTTCTGTGCATGTCCTGGGGGCATACTTTTTCATTACTATTCCAATAAATTAAAAAGAAAATCCAGACATATGATTAAAAAATGTAAATCTTTTGCTTGTCTTTATTAGGGATTTCATATAGACTGGGGAAATTTTCAGCCTGAGTCTCAGGGATGAAAAAATAAAAGAAAAAATGAATATAAATTCAGTAAATAATATAATGTAGCTTTTCAAACCTTCTGGAAAAGTTTAATAAATCTCAGTTACTTAGACACATGTTTATCACATAACTATTTGTAGAAACATGGTATATACCAAAAAAGTAAAATTTGCTTGTGTCCCCATAGAGACATATTGTAAGGTGTGAGAAGAATGTCCCAGTCAACAGCTGTCCTTTGCTTTCAAAAGCTGAAATACGTTCTTATATAACTAAAAGAACAAGCCAGTAAGTGAAGGTTATTTCAGTGGAGGAAAGTAACAGCTAATCCAGGAGTTAGATTTTTTATTGCAGAGAGTATTTTACAGTTTTGAAGTTTCTTTCATTCCAGAATGAATATTGCAAACAAATCCTAATTGTGAAAAAAATACAAGATGGTTAAAACATCTTGTGCTAACAAAATGAAGACTTTGACTGAAATACACTTTTGGGAAGAGGTTATAGTTTACAATACAAAGAAAAAGAATGATGATATCCAAATAGAAAAATGTTCAATGTTATGAAAATTATATTTCCTTTTTTTTTTTTTGAAGGCCAAAAGTATCCTCAAGACAGTTAACTGTAGTCAGCGTTTTGCAAGAAAAATCTTTCCATTGGAAGACTTCCAGCCAGGTCTCCATTTCAGTTCTGTAGAACATGTAATTATTTTTTCCATCTAGTTCTAGTCTATCAGATGCATTTAAATCTGTATTATGCTTTATGTTTAATGTGGGTGACATATTTTACTAAAAGACAATTTCTTGTTTTCAGTTTTCCCGGTGGAATTTTGCAGTTACTATCCACAAACTGAAGTCCTGATTTTTATGCTCTTGTTCTTGCTCTTGCACTGTGGCATGACCTACATGATACTTGCAGCTACAGGTCTGTTGGGGTGACAGCATGCACATGGACAACTCAACTGGACTATGAGAACATGGGTGTCCATGCTTCAAGGTGCTATGTGGTGGCCAGTGTGTATGCTCCAGTCTCCAGGCCTTCCTGGTGACTGCCCACAGAAGACAGCAAGACCTGACTTTGAATCTTGAGATAGAATTCAACTCCCAGAGCCAGACACCTAAAAACAGTGGTCTCTACAGATGAAGATATCTGACATCCTCCTACTGTCAGTGATTATCTAGTCATTACACCTAAGGAGCTGGAGAGCCTTTGGTGATCACATGTAGGCAACTACTTGAAATGCCTCTTGACTCAGATGGTGTATGGCCTAGATTGCTAAGGACCGTAATGGGACTTAGACATCTAGATGGCCTGTGGGCACAAGTGTCCTGATCCACGAGCTGAATCCTACTTCTTGTTTCTTAATAAAGCAGTCAGATCTCAGAATCATAGATTTGTTGTCCTACTACAACTTCCTTCTTGCATACAATAAAATGGCCAAAACCCTTCCAAGAATCTAAGAAAAAAAAGAGTTAAAAAAATTATTCTTTTTTAGTTCCTTTATTAGATGTGTTAACCAAGACCAGAGCTGCAGACCCACTCTGCTGTGATGGTTTGTCACAATAGTTCCCACAAAGAGACAAATCAGAACTGAGGACTGGAGAGCTAAAGCTGTTTCAAGGTAAGTTTCAGAGAAGTTCCAAACTCTCAATGGCGTATTGAAGTGGGTATTTCCAGTCTTTGAAGGGTTGAGGATCATTACTCTCTCCTTATATCATTTCACCATTTCAGATAGATGATAGATAGAAAGTAACATCACATGAGGGAACTTAGGCTGCTGCATACTTGAGCGTATCATCAACCTTTAAACATAGGGCACAGCAGTATTTGTACAGCAGGAGCTGCAGGAGGAGTGAACACTGTATTTCTTCTTGTTCTTGCTGGTTTGACTTTCTTTCTGCTTACCCAGCAGCACAATTACTGTGCTGAATACCAGCAGTAGAAGGATTGTGGCAGCATCAAAATACCAAAAGTCACATACGTACAAGCTACTCATCAGAGATTTTCTGCTGGTTCCTCAGTGTTTTAAAGTGGCACTGTATTAGCCCAGTTTTGATATTTCTCTAGTTTGGAGATGGACCCAGGAAAATTGCTGAGCAATTTGCAATCTGAAAGAGGAGAAAGACAAGGAGGATATTTTCTTTCACTGCAGTTGTTGAATTCACGTGTGGATGATCTGTCTCAACAGCTTGAACGTGCTTTGAGAAAAATCAGTGCCAGTTGGCACTGACTCTTGGCTACCAAGAATCTCACAACACATCTGTCTGGACCAGCTCCAGGTCTGATCTGGAAAGCTGATTGATCAGCTTCCTTCACATCACATGCGTTCATCCTTCTGCTGTAGAATAAACACAGAGTTTCACAGAGGAAAGCAGTGAGAATTCCCTTGGATAATAGTTTGGTGCCAGTTAGAGGTTAATGTTCCCATATTTTTTTAACCAAGAAATACCTCCATGAAGGAAATCTTAAAAGAAAATGGTTCTTTACCTGTTTGATTACTGAAAAAGAAAATGGTCCTTTACCTATTTGCTTACTCAGTAACTGTGGGAAAAAGGGATCCCGGGACACCCACTGCTGTCTGCATGGCAGTTAACAGAATATTTGATTATCTGAACAAGCTTTTTTTTAATGAGTAATTAAATGCCATTTAACATGAAATTTTCAACTGTCTCAGCTGCCCATTCATTGACTGCATCATTACTATTCTCAAGTCATTCAGTTGCAATGATGAATAAGAGACAAATTGTTTTATTAATAGCAGAAAGAATGATTGTAGCACATCTAAAATCTGATAACAGTTGGTGTGTAAATACGACTGCTACTGCCTGAAAGAAGAATAGAAAAGTAAGACAGCAAAAGATTTCCTTGCACACACAGCTTGCTGGAGAATTCTCAAACAAATGACATGAAAATATTCTTGCATGGCACTGCCACAGACCTCGCTCTGGGAAATTTATTTCTAAGGCATTATGAGCAGCAGGAACTACAGAAATGAACCAAAACCCATAATGGTGACCCAAGACTTGGGACACATACAGGATAGTGACAGAAATTCAAGTTGTGTTATAACATCTGAGGTAAATCTTTGACTGACTATCAGGCTATTAGGAAGGTTAGCTCTTCTTTCTAGGAAAGTTGGTGTCTGAACATGATCAGATATCAAACGCTTATGCAAGAAGAACCTATTTGAAAAATTCCTGCTTCACTAAAATATACCTGCACTTCAAGTGGAAACCCACGTCCACAATTAAAAGACAGGCAAGGAACAACTCAATCTGTTGATATCTGCAAATACTTGGGCAGTACATAGACTGTCTTTGGTATGTATGGGAAAAGCACTAAATACTGAACTCATCATCTGAGACATACGTGACAGTAAACTTTGTCATTGACTGTTATCAGAAACATGATTCCACAGGTATTTCATTCTACTGAGATATTTGTTTTAATAGGCTTGTTCTGGAAGTCTAGAAAAAGCCAGTATCTCCTGAGTCTCCCAGTGTGAGCTTTTCTTGTTCTCAGCCATGTCCACATCATCCTCTGATGGAAATGCTCAACACTCAAGATGATGGCATATGGAAACTTTTGCTTCAAAAGTCCCATTCTGATCTGCATTAAGTTGCTAATGATGACACAGCCAGCTCAGGGTTCTCTTACTGTCCGTTGCCCTGGCACAACAGAAACACTTGGGGAGCTGAAGGGGACAATGAATCCC
The DNA here is from genome assembly GCA_013401335.1 of Brachypteracias leptosomus. Taxonomy (NCBI): domain Eukaryota; kingdom Metazoa; phylum Chordata; class Aves; order Coraciiformes; family Brachypteraciidae; genus Brachypteracias; species Brachypteracias leptosomus. Next base: position 128,711 of record VYZX01030835.1, read on the forward strand.
CACTTTTATAACTCGTCTGCAACAATTCCACAACTTTACAGTTGCAATACTAGCAGCATAATTTTCCAGCTTGAATGGTGATGGTCTCTGCGTCAATGAAGTCTGAATCTTTTAATCCCTTGAGCCCTACAGGCCAACTGTGACTGCACAGAATACACATTAAGGTTATTGCGTGTTCTACATCCATGTAAGGACATTTGTCATGAGGTCTCCCCTCACAGAAACTAAGGGGATATCGGCACAGACCCTGAGTAGAGTCAGCTGCCTGCCCCACTAGCACCTTGAGTCCTCCCAGTCACCCCCTGCAGTCAAGCCATGCCAGTTGAGACCAGACAAAGTAAGCACTTGGACGGTGACTGATTAAGTAGGGGTTATGGAGTATCCAAGGAGGCTGCCAAAATGCCCTATGATTTGTCAAAATCTTAAAAAAATTCAGGGAATCTGAGTGCTGCAAAACCTCACTCTGTTTTTCATCTCCTGGGAAGGTAAACAAATGAGCCTGCCCCACACCAAAAGTTAATCGGCTTGGGAGACCCTGGAGACAACAAACCTTGTAGCCATGCCCAAAGCAGAGCCCTATCTCTTTCCTAGTGGATAGTTTTTAGCTAGTTCACTCTCTTCCCAGAGGGACAGGACACCTGGAAACACACAGCATAGCTTAGACAGGAGAGAGAATCTCTCCCGTTACAGAAGTGAGAGCAGTTGATAATGTTTACAAGACGGTACTTTACAATAGATGAAATCCTGCTCTTTTCATTCAGGGGTTCCTCAATTCTCCTTGTCTTCTCCCAAGAGAACAAGCTTGAAATATTCTTTCCTCTGTTGCCTGAAATGCTCCCTGATGACTCCAAGCATCCCAGGAATAGGGCAGCTGACTGCTTTGTCACTTATTCCAAGACACTAAGACCAGAGATCCAGTAGCCAGCACGCCTCAGACATAGGGGAAGGGCAGGAAGGAGATGCCCTTTAATTAGGAACCCAAAAGTTGTGGTTTTGAACAGGAAGATAGAGCTGGTAATAGTGGTTTTATTTGGGGGAGGGGGTCGTCTGAAAATCAGACAGAGCTTGATGCTTTTGACGTTGAGGTCCTTTGCCCCAGGGTCTTCTTGCACCCCTGACTGTTCCTTACAGTGCTTGAAGAAGCCTGCACTGTGCTGAGCAGTTTGCTAATGGCTACTGATTACTTCATACAAACATTAGGGGGAGGTAATTTTCTGCATGGCAATGCACATGCTGGAAAAACTTTGGGCTTGTGAGTAAATGGCATATGCTCATCTATGAGACCACAAACATTGACAAACATCAGCACAAACCTGCAACTATGGCTCCATCTGGGCTCAGAGCTGTAAGGTGAAGAGCCATGTTGCTCCAGCATTACAGGCATTTCTGTCTTTTTTGGGGGGTCTCCTGTATGCTCAGTTTCCTGTGGCACCTTCTCAGGCACAGCTTCTGTGACCACTCTGCTTGAGGTGAGCCTTCTCCCCACAGAAACAGAAAAATTAAAATAGATTCTTTGCTGAAGTTTTGTTAAAATGTAGAGGGAGCCTGACAGGAAATTTGTACATTGGTCCTCACTGACATTGCAAATAATATAAACTCTTTATTTCCTCCACAGCTGGCTGGAAGTGCGGCCTCTGACACAATGAGGGGAAATGTAGTTTTCTGTTTGTTGTACTGTTGGAGGTTCTCGTTTTTACAGCTGCTATTTTAATCCCTCTACTTTTTATAAAAGGCTCTTCTTGTCTCTCCTCATATGCAGGTTATGTCCGCCAAAAAAATAAACCTTTGTAGGGTCTGCCACACAGTCCCCAGCTCTCACATTTGTCCTTGCAGTGGGCACTGTCTCTGGAAAGAGCAGATGAGCCATAAGTCCAGGGTGCACCTTGCACCTCAGCCCTCCTCCCCTCTGCTTCCCAGCATAGTCAACCCCCAGGGACTCCTCCGAAAGATGATTGAAACCAATAACAGTGATAAAAGCTGATCTGGATGTGCCTCAAATATTTGCCCCATGATACAAATACTTGTGGTTATCCCACGAACCATCCTCCAGACAAATGTTTTGAATTATCTGTTTTCAGGAATAAGCTCTCGGGAATGGCCCTTACTAGTCCTGACAGTCTCCTGGGTCCATTCCCCTGTTCTCCTCAGGACTTGACAGCATCTCATTATCAAACTTCTTCCTATGGGAAACTTCCTACACAGCAGAGTTTGAGCTGGCCCTCATAATGATCACACCTAGGCTCCAGTTTACAGACTGTTAACAGCAGCCCAAATTAACAAAGTCCTTAGTGCCTCACAATAATAACCTTGGTTAATAAAACTGGGGGAAGTATATAATCACAATAAGGCTGCTATGTATACACAAAGGCAAGATTAATAAACCATTGTCCAGCCTGGGCTAAGTCAATAACATGGAACTGATTGGAAGCCAGGACAACAGGCAGGTAATCATTAATCTGTATGTGTGATACTGAGTTTAAAGGCCAGATGTTACTTGAAACCCGTGCAGATGCATGGAGTGTCCGGGAGGGCACTGAAGCTGCTGTTACCTTACACCATTGCATGCAGAGCAGGAAGACCTGCATTCTTTGTGATTAACCCAGCTTGAACTTTGAAATCCGAGTCCCAAATATTTGCAAGAAAATCGCAACTAAGGCAAACGATTGGGATTTGAAAGGTCCTTTGGTTCTACGGTGTGGGACGAGCTTCTTATGGGGCCTGGGGCAAGTCCCTTCACCTCACTTTCCCGTGTTCAGAGTACGATTCTTTTCCAAACATATTTCCTTTGCATATCTTATTTCCAAGGGGAATTAGTGCTGAATTTTTAGAGGGGAAAAACAATCCGGCAAAACTAAGAAATATCAAACCCTAAAAGTAAAAGTCTGAGAGAGTTTTCACTTATTTCAAAGAAGAACACAGCTGATCACAAAGGTAGCAAACATTTCCAAGTTCAAAACAAGTCTTTGCATGAGTACTTGGGTAGTGCCTTGTTACCCAGCTCATGCAACTATTGCATGAGAAGGCACCATATTTCCAAGAATCACAGCTTCACAGCTGTAAATTTCATATGTGGAGAGAGAAGGTCTGAGGGCTTAAACAGAGCCCTTTTCTCAGGATTAGTTGGCCAGTAAAATAATCCCTTTTCCTTTCCTCTCCCCATCCCAGAGTAATCACTGGGATCTCCAGAGGATGGGGAGAGTAAGGGGTGCAGTGCCCTGAGTGGTTTGATGACCCAGTGGTGCAGCTTGCTCATCCCTCCTGGTTCACAGGCTCCTGCAGTCTGACCCCACCAGCACCCCTTGCTTACACAAGCTGCAGCCAGAGAAGACTACTTATTTTACCCTTGTTAAAGTGCTTTAATTATAAGAATAAAATATTGTTTTACCCTCTGCCCCACTGCTCAGCGTAACTCCAGTGTTAGCTTCCATGAGTATAACAAATCTCCTAAGCAAACAGGGTTTAAGCTCTGCTTCCAAACCAGGCTGGATAAGGAGAAAGCAAGCTTAATTAGGTTCAGTGGGCAACTCATTTCCCCATTCCTCTGCTTCCACTCCAGACTGGTCCCCAGGAGCATGTAGATGGGCAGCCCTGAGAGTGTCTGCCAAAAGTGGACGTGCAGCTTCCAGGAAGCTTACCACGGTATGCTGTGAATGGGGGCTATAGGAAGGCATCTCCTGCACGGACAGCTAACTGCTTTCCAAGGAAGGTTGAGAGACAGGGCTCTGTCCTTGCACTTTACAGCTACCCTGAACTGAGTAAATTGGATATTTGTCTCCTTAGGTGGTATTTTAATGGCTTGGAGCCAGCACAAAGTCTCAGCAGTTTAAAGCTGTGGAGTTTGAGTGGATCACTTTCCTGGAGGAGGGCAAAACATAACCCCGCTGTGTCTGCAAGCAGCTCGGGTGTTCCCAGCTGTGTCGCCTGTATGACAAACAGGGCTGAAGAAGCTGATTTTGCAAGGTGTCAGTGGCTGGTCAGACTCTTTCCAAGCTGGGTGCAAGTATCCTCATCATTTCTACAAAGAGCACAGCCCTGGCAGCAAGCAGAGCTGGCAGGAGGGCAGGAAGGGGAGGGAGGTGATGGAAGCTTCCCAGGAAAGAGTTATTAAAGAGACTGAACAGGCTCTGGTACATCCAAGCACAAGTAAACATAGCAATGTCAGGCTCAAGTGCCCTGTTTTGTCTCACGACAGCACCTTCGCAAATATCCCAACCATTTGTTTTCCTTTGTGCAGCCTCACATGCCACCACCCAGCACCAACAAATACAAGCTCCTCACTTTTTAAGCACAGCCTTATGAGGAAATATTGTTGCAATGAGCCACAGCTTAAGCCTAGCATGAGGATAAAAATGAACACAAGAATAGCAGGAAAGCAAGAGCACATGTAGAATAGAAATTGCAAGGAGAAGCAAGGCCAGAAACAATTGCAATGCCCCCCAGTGAAGTGCTGGACCCTGGGCTGTGGGCCCCAAGTTGGAGTTGATCTATAGATGGGTCACAACCCAGCAACATGTTTTGTTCCTGAAGGTCCCAGAGGCAGAACCTGGCCCACCTGTGTGAGGCCCTGCCTGTCCCCAGGTGATCATGGATGGGGTGGTGGGTGAGGTTAGATCTATATCAACCAGGAACCGATCAGTTTGTGAGAAGCAACAAGGAGCTGATCAGTTTGAAGAGAGTTCTTGTGGAAGAGAGTTCCTGTTGGGGCAACTTGCTGAGCTCTCCCTCAGTGGTGTGTGCCCCTTTGGCTGATTTGAAATGGAGAAGAGCAAACAGATAAAGAATAAAAGATGAAGTTATGCTGAGGGGATGTTGCTGAGTTTGGTGTTAGCCTGAGAAAGAAGAGAGCTAGCAGCACACCCAGAAGCCTCACAGGGAGAAGAGGCCTTCAGATACTGAGAAATTCAGGAGACTTTGTCATCCTGATTTGGGGAGCAAGAACTTCACTGCAGTCCCAAATTAGACCCCAGCCATACAGACAGGAAAGCCTGGGAATTCTCTGCCCATTCACCTCCAGGAGACCCTGGTAGGTCCAAGATTTCCTTAAGCCCTTACTTTGCTCCAGCCTGCTGTCGAGCTCCTGCTAAGGCCCTGGGAGCTGCTGCTGGAGTGATGACCACAGCCCTTGTCTGAGCCACCATTTGCCAAGCTTATGCATCCCACCCTCAGGTTGTCATCTATTTATCTCCATTTCCACTTGCAAAGAGCAACTGGTTTGAAGGAAGGAGAAGCAGAACACACTGTCAATGGGACTGTCCCTAGCTGTGGGGATCACAGTCCCATACCTGTACAGAAGCAGGGAGGTTGTCCTAGGCTTGGCCACCAACAGGCACTCCCCCAGACACCTCCCTATGCCCCAGGTCTCTTGTGGTTGCAGATTTGGCAGCTGGCACTACCTGGCTCCACCACACACATCTTTCTCTAAATATTATGGTTTTCAGAGTGTTAGTTTTAGCTGTTGTATTTGGCAGGTTTCCTTCATTGCCTCTAACAGGAATGACTTGCTGATAGGAAGGAAAATTTGAGGGCATTAGCAGCTTATTCCAGCTCTCCTACTTTGTCTTGAGCACACACACACACAGAGCTCTCCTTAGTACTATGCCCAGAAATGCAGTCAGGTGGTAAGGACTGATGTTAGGGCAGCATATATCTGTATCTTCCTCTTTGCAGAACATTTTCAGATTCAGGCTTTCTCTCTGTGTTTTGTTTTTTTGTTTGTTTTGTTTTATAATATTCACCAATTTCTTGGTAGAATGAAATGTGGAGTAGATCAAGAGGTTAGGATTTTGCTGTTGGGAGACACATTCAGAGGTTTTGTCCCTCTTAATGCTTAAGGCATTTCAAAACTCCCTCTGAAATGCCAAAAAAGTAGCTACAGTCTCATCAGAGTTCAGATATGTTCTGCTGGTCTGCAAGGACCTCAATGATCGTAACAGTTGCTCCCTGCCAGTTTCTGAGAAGCTTAAACTTATTTCTACAGCTATTTTGAATGTTTCAGCCACAAAATTACATGGTCAGAAGAAAAAAAATATGGGAGCTGGAGGAACCTGGGAAATAAGGGAGAGAGAAGATTCATCTCTTCTTCCTAACACTGTTCTTTGATCTGTGAATATGGTTGTTACCCCAGCATTAGGATTTGGGCTGAAAGTTTACAGCAGATGTGTAAAACCCCTTCCCTATTCTGAGGAAAACATGTGTAAGCAGAAGTAAATACATATACATTCAACAGAGACATCAGATGCTTACCAAGGCTACCCAGTGAGTTGGCTTTTATTCCAGATCATCTTTCTGTTCTATATTTGTGCATGTCTTTCACCATGGGGTGCTTGGCTCCAAGGGGTACCATGACCTACCGCTGCTGTGTTGACGGCAGAACAAGGCCTCCTGTGCTTCATGTGCTGGGCTTTGCTGCATTCACCTTGCCAAGCCCCTCCAAAACAGCTGGGAAGTTCCTCAGGGTGGAATATGTAGGGGAGGAAAGCTCTTTTTCAGGACTGATTTCTGAATACAATGGATAGGCTTAATCTTACTCCACACTAGGTTCTGGAAGGAAACTACTGAGCAACTAGTCCTTCCTATTCCATTCCCACTAGAGCAAGTAAAGAAAAATGGAAGAAGAAGAATAATTCTGGGATCTTCATGACCTGAGGCCTCCTGGGAGGTGAGATGAATCCAACCTTGAGGAGCTTTGTGGGTTTTGGTCCAGTTTGCTGAGAGCAGGAGTGCAGAGCCAGCCCTTGTCTCTTACTTTGTTCTACAGGCTTTGGTTTGCCTTTTGGGAGTTCCCAATGTCACCACAACCAATGTAATCTCCTGGGGTTTACTCTGGAAATGAGGAACTGTGCACAAGTGCTAGTTATTCCTCATCCCTGGTGACCAGTTGGTGTGGCTTTACACAAGGAGGGGGCTGAGTCCCCTCCCAGGACCACTGCCTGTTTTGCACCGTGCATGCTCTGGAGTTCAGCTGTGGAGACATCCAGCTCCCCTGTTTATGCTGCAGCTGCCTCCCAAACACCATCTGAGGATTCAGGCGAGACAAGAGCACTTCTTGTACTGCATGTGATATATACAAGTTACAGGATAATTTCTGTCTCCAGGAACTCACAGTCTAAATTAAGACAAGATTGCAGTGAGAGATGTCACGAGAACTGGCACCCAGGGGTAAGGAGGATGGGAAATAGGAAACTTGCTACAATCTCATCCTTCTTTTAGCACACTGCCTTTTTGTTTAAAGCGAACTTTCCTGTTTTCTAGAATGAACACCCAGCACATTCCACTTCTCTCCTGTTTATGTCTGTCAATATCTGGTGCTTATATTGCATCTCTAGATACATACTGATTCAACTTCACATATGGTATTAATAAGGAGTGACTATCTATCTTTCTAGAGATAGTACAGAGAGGTTGCAAAGAGCATCTAACTGATTGCATTGCAGAAGGATGCCTGGAACTGGGGTTGTTTTCCCAGATGAACATAGACAGGACATTTCTTCTCCATTCCTTCTCATCACATTCATATTTTCAAGACTCGAAGTCTGGACAAGCAGGACATCACGATGTCAACCAAGAAAAGATGTAAATTTCCTTAAGTAATTTTTAAGGAAAAAAAAAAAATTGCGTTACTCTGAGTGCCATAGTTCCTGGGTAGCTGGTTTTAACTTTAGCAATCCATACTTAAAGGGAAATTTTACAGTCTTAATATATTCCAGATGCTCTCCTAGTCCCAGATGAAAGCTCTGTTGTCATTTACTGTTAATATTTTTGTCAGCAGTAGAATTTTATTGTAATACCCCTTCTTATTTGTAGTCACTATTAGTCATGAGAGAAACTTCCTCTACAAGTAATCCCTGGGTCACTCCCTGAATGTCCTGTCTCACTCTATTTAATTAAAAACCATTAACTGCTTGTTGTGCCCAAGACTTGTCTACATAATGCATGTATACAATGACTTTTTACCTGATGGAAACCATTTGCTTCTAGCAGTTAGACTAAAAAAAAATAAAGTTGTACTCTACAGCAACAATGGTTGGCTTTATAACAGATCTCTGGCGGAATGAAAACAAGAGATTTGCTTTGAAAATAAACCTCCGCAAGCTTGGATCGACAACAAGGGACATGAAGGTTTGCTGCAAAAACAAGAAATGTATTTCACGCTGTTAAACTTTGATCAGATGTTAGTTTCTCACAAGGAGAATAGTATTTAAATGTGGCAAGTTTGATCGTTTGTAGTGACCGATGGTCTGATTACAGAGGGAAGGGGATTTGGGGAAACACCATAGAGCAGATTATCAAAGCATAAGTCCTCTGGATGAATCTCTGAAGACCTTCCTTATTCAATGAAGAGCAGCTGGAGTAGCAAAAAAGTGTCACTGCATGATGAGCTCCATATGATATTCAGTTAGTATGCAAGTTGTAAGCCGCTATGTTATATTTTTCTTACTGCTGTCTCTGAAGATTAACTTGGATTTTGAAAAATCAAGTCTTGATGCTCCTGCTCTTGCCTCACTACCTTCCTCCTAGGGCTCTGGAGTTGCTGACAGCAGCTGAGAGGAGCCACAGTGGAACACACCTTCCCAGTGCTGTGGCGAGCTCTTGGGCCAGCTCCTCAGCACCAGCAGCAGGGATTAAGTTTGCTGCATCCTGAGGTGTTGTGTGAGGACTTGACAAGTATAAGGCATGTCTTTTAGTTCTGCATATATAGAGGGAAAGGGCATAAAAACCTCAACACATTTTAACAAATTGAATATGACTCCGAAAACGGAGCTTAGACCACTTCCCAGTAAAATTCTCCTTAAACATACACAACCTGTGTGGTAATTAACTTTCAACCTTTTGCCAACATTTTTTCCGTGGAAGTGGTTGAATTGATTAATGAAATTTTGTTTGCTGAAATAAAAATGTAAAGTCAGATATCTGAAAGATAATGTATACATAGAATGATACTGTTTTTCATCATTTCTGTCTTGCCATTACACTTTTGAAATAAGAATTAAGTACAATATGAAAGAATTTGTTGACAATTTTTGTCTCTGTTTCTTCTACATGCTGTGTGAAACATGACAGTTCACTAATAGCTCTTCAAGACCCTCTCTTGTAATACTTACAGTAAGCCAAATGACAATTGCTGCTACTCTTAATTATCCATACAAATGGTTTCTTCAGTCATTTTCAGCAATGTGAAGTTATTTTGTCTATCTTCAAGGGCATGTCTCTTAACAGATCAAGGATGTTATCAGAGCAGTCACTGTAAGACAAGAATTTGATCTTTAAAGCTTACAAACATGCATAGGTCAAGATTTAAAGTGCAAGTTAGAAAGGTATTATTATCATTATCCAGAGGCAGCACCCAGATTACAGCAAGAAGTGACTTGAGTAACCCAAAATACTTAGACCTAGTCTTGGTTTAGGTGTTTTGAGACATCAGAATGTCCCTGTGTCTTTTCACATGGTGACAAGACAAATCCTTGCGCAGAGGATTCATTGAAACATTGCAAGAAAGCCTGTCATCAAGTGCATGAGATAAGTATTTGCTATTTACATACCTAGCCAGAAATTTTCTCCCATGCATGCCATTTTCCTACCTGGTTTCCTTCTCTAAAAACAAAGGTCTGCAATATTATCATGTTTTAACTGGCAAAGCCTCCAGCCCCAGTGATTCTCATTTCAGGTGTGAAAAATGTGATAAATGGAGACCTCTGATTTGATTTTTGATTTGCTCTGCAATTAAAATCTGTTGAAATGCTGGGATTTTTTCCCTGTTAAACTCTGACACAGAAAATCCAAATTGAGCAGAATTGAGCAGCCTGGTGTCACTCTGTGAAGTCCAGTCAACTTGCCCTTACTCTCTCATGACCCATGAATGAAATTGTTTTCTCTGGCATCCACCTGCATGGAATCATGAGCTGATCTGCCAACAGGCAATCTAAATGGAGTGGATAACTGCTGAACACTTAGTGGAGGCTTTTCCCCCAGAGCAGGCACTGACCTGGGTCTCTGTCCTTTGGGCAGCCCCCAGGCTTTACAGAACAGGGGGGAACAACCTCTCTGGGACCCTCATCCTGCTCCAACCTGTCTGAATTGGCACACAAGCTGGAAAGGGAGAGGAAGGAAATCTGACAGGCAGAGAGCAACCACGTGAGCCTCATTTCCTATGGAAAGCAGGCTTGGCAAGAAGTGTACAGACTTTTTCTTTTCTAAAGGGATTTCTTTATGCAGCATTTAGAAGCCTAAATCAAAACTTCAGCCCTCTTGGACTCCTCTAACTTTACAGTTCGAGCACTTATATGTGTATTCAATCCTTATTATGCATAGGCATAAGCAATGGCTTGAACCAGGACCTTAAGACTCAAGTGTGGTTGGATGCTGCTCTACCACACAGTGCAAAACCACAGGCCATACAACACGTACGTAAATAAGACAGTGGGACTGATGTGGAGTGTGGAGAGGCAGTGACACTGCTGAAGGGGTGAGCAGGGACCCTCTGTGGGCCCAGAGCCAACACTGCCTAAGGCAGTGTATGGATTTCACATCCAGGTGGCTTGAGTAGGGCTGGGGTGGGTACCCCATCCATCCAGCTTGGCCAACCAGCAATCTTCAGGAGCCATCTCTCTAGGTGGACTCTGCAGAGCTTCTCTCTTTTCTTTGCTTGCCCCAGAAGATACATTTTTTTTCTGTGCCAACCACAAACAAGAAGTGGGGTTTCAACACAAGCTGTTTGGTGAAATGAAGCCAATCACCACAAGTTTGTGGCATACAGCACATTTTCCTTCCCAAAATGGAAAGCAGCTTTGGAAGGGCAGCACTTTATCATAAACCAAACTATTTTCTGTGTTTGAATGCAAGCAGATTAATGACGAATCAGCTTTTTATGAATGAGTCTTTTCATCCCTTCCTCTCCCTCACCTGTGTCTTGCTCTTCAAGACAGATGGTGTAACTTCTTTTGCAACTTCAGTTCCCATTGGTCGCTTCTTGTCTTGCTGCTGGGGAGCACTCCCAGGTAGGGCAGCTCATAGATAAATCTTTCCTTACAATTGCTCAGTGACATGGGCATCCTGTAAACAATCTAACAATGTTGAATAAGGAGCTAATTCAAGCTGGTGACCCTTAAGCATGAACTGAATACACTGAATAAAGACAGCTGGGTTGTAGGTTTTGCTACTTTTGTAAAATATGCTTTAAATTCAATGTCCAGACTGGGATGCTGAGAGCTTGGAGAGTAGCAGGCCAGGCAAGGCACTGGAAGCTGCCACATAGCATAACAAGTGGGACTCACCACTAGTAGTATGTCTGGGATATTTCCAAGAAGCTCATTTCTTCTGTGGGGTACTAAGGAGCTACTGCTCTGAATCAGTCCAGCATGTCCTGTGGAAGAACAGCCAGAAGCCAGGCTTCAGCTGAAGCCTGAAGCTGACATTAGGGAAAAGGTGTTGCAAGAAAGGGTTTTCTCATGAGTGAGGTGATATGTTCTGCCCTCTTGCCTCAAAGTCTAGATCCTTCTCATTGCTCTTTCAGTTTTATTTGGTTTAATGTTAGAATGTGAGTGTTTATTACTGTTTTTCAAACCAACATTTAATCCTCCCATTTTAAAATCTCTTTAGAATAATAATGCATTCCCACTAATAACTGCATCAAATTATAGAAACTATCAAGTATATTTATTGTTACTTCTGGAATTCCCACTTTTTCCCTGGTTTCCCCTTTCGAAGTTGCATTGTTCTAACTGAAGAAGAAATTATTTTGGGATTAGTTGTAAGAAACATCTGAGATGATTGCTGATTGAGACATAACCCAGCCCTGTTTCCACAGAAGTTCCCACTGACTTTACATGTCATGCTTGCTTTTTATTATTTAACTTGCTTCCTTTTTTCTAGTAAGAGACATACTCATATTTTATACTGACATTATCTTTTCATGGAGATATTTTCCTAATGCTCTGCATGGAGATTTCTGATTCTTGTCATTATCTATGAAGATTTTCATCTGAAGTTAATGTTTTTGTTTCATTTGGAAGCTACATTTGGGAAAGAGCCAAGGGAGGAAGTGACAAATCCATCAGCTTAAGACAGGAAACTGTGATTTCAAAGCTGCTCATATCTTGTTAGAAGTTGCTTTTCCCTTTGGCTATTTCATACTAACATTCTTTCATGGGATAGTTTCTTCATTCACATCATTAAAATACACCATCAAAATATTTATTCATCAAAACCTGACTAAAATAAGTTTAACCTTGCCCATTATACTCTACCATGTTTACACAGCATCCAAGAGAGCAGATCTTAATGGGACACGGGGGAATGACTGTATATTAAACATAACATAGTAATAACAGCTTTACAAAAAGAGTGGATCATTTGTCTAATTGCTATCCTTCTTATAAGCTATTTTCTATGGAAGATACTAAGTCAATCAAGAGTATCACCTTGTATGTGTATGTTCCTAACATATTTCTGTAGCATCTTTCCTCCTTTGCCCAAGGCACGGTGGAAACAAGAAACAGTGACTCACTTCGGCTCCTTCGCCATGAAAAACACTGTGTATTTCAGCATCAGAGAAAGAGAGATTTTCGGTTTGCTTCTCTCAGTAGCAACTCCTGGGATCTTGAGGTGCTTATTACAGTAGAAAAGCAAATGAGAATAATTGCATTGATCCAGCTGTGCATAGTGCAAGCTGTGGATAGTGATTCAGAATAATAATAAAAACATTGCAAAACAATATAAATACCACTCTGATTAAAAAGCCTTCTTCTAAAGCAAACAAGTCAGAGCACACAGAAGGAGTGTCACATCCAATAGCTGCCCTGAGTTGCCCAATATCTACTGTTTCCTATCTGAAGCTCTCACCATCCTTCGGAACAGCCTCTAGCAAGCAGAAGGCATTTTAGTCCTCAACCACTTGTCCCAAGAGGGCTCTATGCCTCCATGTACATCCTCTAACGCCTCCTGTTGCATTGCAACTTTAACAGGGGAGACACAAGGACATGGACGATCAGCAGCATGGTTTGGAGCAAGGCTGCCTGGAAGAAAAGGGAGATTAAGATGAGGGCTGCATTGAACCAGAGCCAACCAGTCAAACCATGGTACTTACACAGTAAATAACCGTGATGACAACTTCCCTCAACTTTTAGCACTTGCCCTTTTTAAACAATTCTGTAGTATCTTATACCCTTACTCCTAACAACCTATTACTGTGGGTGTTGACATTTAACCTGTTTGTCAACAGATCCATTTCACTGGCACTCCATGGGAGAGGCTGTAAGCGAAGAGCATTTTAGCCCCCGCGATGAAAGATGTCATTGCTGGTGCCCTTTAGCACTGCCTGCACTGCCATGAAGTATAGCTACCATTAGTAACAGGGATCTGAGTGTGATGTCTGCTTTCATCCAGCAAGGTCAAAAATTTATGGTTCTGACCTTTTCACTCTCATTTGATGTTGGAGTGGGTTTGGGTCATGTTCAAAAGGAATAACATAAAACCAAATGGAGTTGGTGCAGGTTCACTGTGAACTGATGCAAAGAATGAATTCCACCTCTCCCTGATAAAAATGACTTCAACAACTTTAATAATGAGGGACATAAATTTCCACTAACTTTACAGAAAAGGTTGTGAGGCTATTAAATATTTAAAAGGGATGGATACACAAGAGAATACAATTATTCCAAGAAGACCTACATTTATTCTTAGCATTATATAGTTTATCAGATGTATTTCTCAAGGTCTTAAACATACGTCTCAAGAGGAGCAAGTCTTGTTAGGGTGTAAAGGTCTGTGTTAGTTAAACCAGCATAACCTTTAAGTGCTGTGCTCTCAGCTGGCTGTAAACTGCCTCGACTTAGTTTGGATTGGTCACCTTTCACATGCAAGCTAGAGAGACATACAAGCCTTGTGCTGCATTCCCCTGTTTTAACCAACTTGGGTTAGCTGGACTGCTGTCTATCCTGATAAGTCTGGGAGTTTTAAAGGACTCATACTTTTCCCCAACTCTTATTTTATGGCCAATCAAAGTTGAATTATTTGACTAAGTCACTTTTCAGCGCTGGAGTCCTATGATGTACACAGCTGCCATATGGTCTCCAGTGCTCCTCGTACTCGCCTCTCTCCCCGTCACCAGCAGCTCAGCACGTGAGGAGCAGGAGTGCTGCTCTCCATGCACACCAGTACACACAGAGCAACTGTTCAGTGGCTGGGGAAGGGGTATCTTAGAAACTGTTGGCTCCTCGCTCGCTGAGCGTGACAGACAAGAGTCATGAAGTTCAGCCAAGATCAATTCAGCCAGTGTTTGGGATTGGGGATCAGCTCAACCCATTGCAGACGTGGCAGCTCAGTGAGGAAACATTTTCCAAATAACAAGTTTATCTGCAGGCTCAGTATCTCGAGCATTTTTTCTTTTTTTTGTTTTTATTTTCTCTGCAAAGAAGGTTAATGCCATGTCGAACTGCTTAAACTCATGCATAGTAATGATGCAGAGATTCAAAAATATCATCTATGATGCTGTAACATAGTTGGCATAATGCACTTAATTTTGGTACAGTTTGGTTTACTTTTAATTTATTTTCTTGCTTGTTTTCAACAGGATGGAGACATCATTTTGACAAGGAAAGATTTAGAGCAATTCTAAACACTCGTAAAACACGCTGATATGAGAGGTCTGCAGATGTCCTGCAAATTTTTTGCAATGGTTGTTTTTTGCTTTGTATCTGTAGATGCTCTCCCTCGCTGCAGTACCACAAGTCTAAGAAAATGTGGCCATCCTTGAAGATAATCTTTCCCAAACTTTCTTCTGGCATGCATAACTTCATCAATTCCTCAAGTTTTGGATCTGAGTTTGGGACTCCTGCCAGAAAATGTAATGTCTATTTGCATTGAAGCTATCCATTTCAGTGTGCATGTAAGCTGTCCTCTGCTGTCAGGAACTTCAGCAAGAATTGTTGCTTAACAGCGTCTTTTGGAAATATCAAGTCATACATAAGCTATGAAATAGATTGTTATTGTTATATGGATATTTTTAACACATTTAGGCATTGAGCAATTAATAACAATGTATTTTGACTCCTATTAGCTAAATCGCTTGGTATCTAGTCTGCTTCCCTTCTGGCTTTTGTAGTCTAGCAGAAGATGTAATTTGTACCAGCTCACCCAGGGCAAAGGAGCAAGAAATAAGCTACATGTTGCCTAACTTTCCTTGCTGCTTCTCACTGCTACAGTGACCTTTCTGTGACCTGCTGTGAAACTTCATGTCCAAATTTCCTTCCCAGTACCACAGGATGCTGCAAGTACTAACTAAAAGAAATACTGGGTGTGGGGAACCACCACCACCACCAAAAAAACTGAAGAGAAAGAGAGCAGTTACATGGCAGTTAGCAAGGATAACAAGACAAGTAAGAATAGCTGGCACAACACGAATTCTAACCCCAGCAAGACCACTATGAGAGAATATTATAGCCAGTAATGTTCCTTGTCAAACTTAATGGATTAGAAGTACTTTGGCTGCTCCTTATATAGATACTTTAAATTCACTTTGCAAAACCGTGAGGCAGACACTAAACACCTACCTCTGGCCATCTGCTCGTAGTCATTGCAGCTTGTGACTTGCTTACTGCTGTGGACCACTATGTCTGTGCCCAAGAACATGGAGACATGGAAACCCTCCTAAATATGAGGTTTCTTCAGATATGTGGGTAGTTCCCCAGGGTCAGCACAGCAGCATGCTGGTTTTCTTACTACAGGTGGCCAACTTTTTTCCACGCAGTCTGATTCCTCCAGGAAATACTCTATTTTTAATGCCACTCAGTTTTCACTGTGTTGGTTTTATACAGAACAACTCCCAGAAACTACAAGAAACCAGAATCTTTTTAAGTTTTGCTGTTCCTAAAGTGCTGTTAGATTGAGCTCTATGCTTCTGTTCCTGCCGAGCCCCTCAGGCTTAGGAGATAGTGATTTCTGGGGCACCTGGGAGGCTTAGCCCAGCATGGGAGCTCATCCTTGCAATGGAAGAGGCATGTGGGCCACAACACCTGTAAGGTACTGCAGTAGAGTATGCTCACTCAAACACCCCAAAATAAGGACAAATTTTGGTTATGTTTTGTTTTGTTTTTAATGTAAAAAATTCATTTTTACATTATTATTTAGTTCTTTATCTGCTTGCTGGATGTCAGCATTTCAAACCGCTCCTCCACAGAAGCTGCAGAGCATTACCACTAGTACAAGAACATGACACCATGCTCAGAAATACAATCTTTAAAGCAAGGATTACCCCACTGAATATTTTACGCTTTTGATTTCGTTTTTTGCTTAGCAATTAGAAAGTGTCCTTGGCTTGTATTTTGACAGAACTATTGTAGTAGGACACTCTACAAGAAAAACCAAGGAAAGAGCTTTCATGCAGGTCAAGAGTTCTCTTTTTATTTTTCTAGTATTTGTCTAGTAACAACAGAGTCAAAAAACAAGAGTATTTCAGATGTGGGCAATATGGAGTTTGGTTAAACAGAAATGAAACAAAATCAACAAGTGACGACTTGTTTTTGTAATAAAGATTACCTCAAACCCAGGAAACATTACACAGTGAACCTCTCCTCA
Source organism: Brachypteracias leptosomus (assembly GCA_013401335.1). Taxonomy (NCBI): domain Eukaryota; kingdom Metazoa; phylum Chordata; class Aves; order Coraciiformes; family Brachypteraciidae; genus Brachypteracias; species Brachypteracias leptosomus. The sequence continues at coordinate 145,280 of VYZX01030835.1, forward strand.
TTTGCGTTTCAAAATAGTTGCTAAAATACTGCTTCTCAGTACTCGAAAATACCCAGTGCCTATAATCCTCTTATGCCTCCCTCAACAGGGCTTCAGCAACGGATCTGTCCCACTGAATTTTCAGGCCTGAGCTGCCATGCATGTTTGTCAGTGTCTTCTGCTTTCGGTGTCAATCTGGAAGGAAAGGTGGAGCAGTTGGGTGAAGCCAGCTCCTCCGTCCCACTCCCCCACCCACAGCCAGCCTAGCCCCAGAGCAGATTATTTTCTCATCATCGCATGACTAATATAACCACAGGCACTTGAAGCGTATGGGAATTTTTCCAGCCAGGATTCAGAGGGCAGCAGCAACCTTTCTGCTGAGGAGGGCCTTATGACATGTTTTGTATTTTATTCCTATCAGTAAAGCGTTTACTAGCACTGCCAATGCAGCAAGACAGACCCCAAACCTGGCACTATTGGAAAATTACTCTTCTTAAATCCTTCATATACCTTGAATTTCATGCCAGCACAGGCCACACTGGTGACAGTGACAGTCTGTGTATTTCCTCAGGCATATTCCCTTGTTAAGCTCTGACAAAAGTGGCTGAACTTATAATTTCATGGTTACTGCACAAGAGCTCACAAGACAGAGAGTGGAGCCTTGCTAGGCTGCATGATATGTTCCAAGGCACAATACCCACAGCGCGTGGTGGCTGCTCACAAGGTCGGTAAGAGCCATTTTAACTCTTGCATGTGCTGACACCGCCTTTTCAGGTTCTCCTCCAGTTAGCCTGGAGCCTGTAAGCCTCTGAGCAGGGTTAACAAGCTCCCTGCTGGGGCTCTCATTAGGAGCAGCTGAGCCATTGCTGTTTCTTCTGTGTCTCTTTTTACATCTGTTTCTATGTTTTAGAGAAGCCTTGCCAAGAACACCCCAATTTATTTAGCTCTCATGTCTGATTTGATTTGAAGCTTCTCAGCCCCTCACCCATGAGTATGGCCGGATCACTGGAGCAGAAGTCACAAGATTTCTTAAAAAGAAAACAACAGTAAAAAAAAGCTGATTAGACAAAACTGTTGAAAATCTCCAAGAATTAATTTACAGAGTAGAAGTGATAGCTTCCCACAATGGCATCTTTCCAAGTGCAGTGTCCCTATCACTCCAGTCAGTGATGGGACAGATTAGGCACTGAATTCCTGCTAGATGATACACTAGAGCATTTTTATTTATGAGAAATGTTGCAATTTAGTAGACTGACCACTCCTTTGAACTGTAGATGTTCACATTGCCTGTTTTTGGCAAGTTTGCACCTTGGTGAATAACTGTGTGCTGTTCAAAATCTACATGACCACAGCAATGATACTTTTTATTTATAAATGTCACTCACACATGTAACTATATTGGGTCTGGTAAATGGAGAATGCAATTACACTTCAGCAGAAGAAGAGTCACAGACCAGAAGGGTTTGAAGATGTTTTGCATGTTTCAATTTCAATGCTGTCTGACTGAAAGTTTGACAAAAACCCTATCTCAACCACAAAAACTGAGCAATCAATTAATTACTAACATTGTCTCAAATGAATTCTAAATAAAGGAGAAAGTGACTATCTTTGAGGCTGACATTTTGGGTATGAAACTCAGTTTCACATCAGAGACCCTCCTCTCTGCTCTGCTCTGCACCCTCTGCGGGGCCAGCCTGGCTGCTGGCACTCCGTCTTGCCAGCCCAGTGGGAATTCAGTTCTTCAAAAAACTCTGAAGTCTCCAAGCCAGGAGCATTACTAGCTAGTCCATTAGATAAATGTCAGTAAACCTTACAGAAACATAGAATAGGCTTCACAGAAAAGAGAGGTGAAAGAAACTTTTAGCTGTGAATTCTCTATTGCAGTGAAAGCGTGTGGCTAAAAACCCATGATCTGCAGCTAAGAGGCACAGGCCAAAATCAGATCTTTGTGCTTTTGAAATGGGGGGGAATTCATATTTAAGCCTTCAGGCCTAATTCCTGCAGACTGACATTTCTAACTTGCTCCACAACAAGATAAAAAAAAGTCTTCAGCAAGCAAGGAGAAATTTTCTTGCAACTGACTCTCCAACTTTTGCAGAACAACTTCTGAAAATTGCAGTTCTTTTCCTTGGTTCAGTTTATAAGTGGATCACTGGGATAAAAATATAGACTTGGGACCAAACTCTGCTTCTTGCAATAGAAGAGATTGTTTTGTTTGTTTCCTACAGAGGTCAAAGAAGGGCAGTTATTTTTTCACAAATCTAAATGGATATCGAGTGACGGTTAAAATAGGTAAATACCCCAGGAGCTCTGGCCTCTCTGCATAGGTGCAAATCTGTAATTCAGATGAATTCATTCCAGGGCTATATCAACCTGAGCGCAGGTCAGCAGATGGCAGGCAGGTCACAAGGGCAGAGTGGGGCAGGAGAAGAGACTTGTTAAACCCTGAACTTGCAACCAGATCTCTGCCAGCGGCTGTTCAAAGGCTCCGGAGGCTGTAGGCAAGCTGGGGGTGGGCAGGACTCCATGCTGGCACCGGCGGCCACTGAATCAGGGCCTTGTGCATATTAATTTATTTTAGAAAGTCCAGGATGCAGTTACTGGACAGACTAAATATAGCTCTATCAAAATGGAAAACCAATCTGGATTCAGCCGTATACAATCTACAAACCTCCTCACACCTCAGGCACCAAGACATGCTGCACAACGTGCAAAAAGCTTTTTGTGGGGGCAGGGGAGGAAGGAAAGTGTCAGCAGAGGGAGGACCAGACCCTGAGCCAGAGCTGGGTCTCCCCTGCAAACACAGCAGCAGGTAGATGTAATGGGACTTCAGTCTGTCGAGCAAGCTGACTTCTTGCAGAGAAAGAAATGACGATACCCCAATGGCAAAAAAAAAAACCAAACCCAAACTAAACACATCTGTAGAGAAAGTAAATGGTAATTACATGTTTTTAGAACTCTGATTCTCCAAAAACTTACTCTGAAGCAAGATGTGGAGGAAATCTGGTTTTTACTTGTACAAGCATTCTTGGCCATATGTCTTCTCTTCCCTCCCCCTTCACGACTTCACTAGAAATCCCCTTCATTACTCACACACAAACAAAGCTGTTGCCATAGAAGTCTTCTTGACTTGGTTAAAAAGTGATTCAAGAGGATCACCCGGTGGCTGAACTGGCTTGTGCTGGAGAGTAAGACAGCAGAAACCATGGTGGCTGGGGCCGTGGGGAGAGCCCTGACTCTCCCGTTAGAGCTTGCCAATCTTGATCTCTGGTTTTGCTCAGAAAGCGAAGCTGAACAGGAAATTATTGTGCTGCATGACATAGAGAGCTGTGTTATGTAGTATTAGGAAGATCATGCTTATGAAATGTTATTTTTCCACTTTAATGGCTAAACCTTTGGACTTGTTTTCTTAACATAGTTTTCATTTTCTGTGGCTATTTATGTTTTAATGCTCTCCTCCTCCAAAGGACAGGCTCCCCTCCTCTTGCACTAATGCATAAACTCTGTGTCTCCATGGCAGCCCTGGGGCCAAGGGAAGGGAAGGTGAGTTAAGTCCACCCCACATGCCAAGTGTGTGGTGGAAATCATCTCCATGTGCCTCTTCACTACCAACTGATGCCAGAGTGGTGAGCTGGGCTCCTGGGCACGTGTGTGGCTTCGAGGACATGGTTTGAGGTACAGTGGAGGAGGCAAAAGAAAGGGGCTAAGTGGGCCCTTCCCCCAGTGGGTAGAGATGTGGTCTCACCTCCTTTATTTTTCAGAAATGGTCTGTAGCAAAGTGCTGGCATTGCAAGGGGCTCTGTGACCTCAAGAGTGCAGTACAAAATAATTCATCCGTTTCCAAGAGTAAGCTTAAAATAAAATATACACTGCTCAGCTCACTGTAAACATTAACAGCCTTCCTTGGAGCCTTTCTGATGAGCCTCCTCTAGCTACTGCTATGTGCTGAAGCATTGCTGTCTGCATTGCTATTGCAGATATATACCTTCCTGTGAATATTTCCCAAGTTAAGGTTCTCTCTTGCCTTAGAGAACTTGCACTTCTTACATGCTTGTTACAGACAGAAGCTGCCAGGCTCTAGGTAATGAGCCTGCCCTGCTGCGCCTTTGCTGCTGTGTGGAGCTGGCCCAGACATATGCCACCACAGCAGTCATGCAGTGGTGGTCCACAGACCCTCTGTGCCCAGGCACACAATCCCTCCCAAGGTCCCAAATATCCCTTTGCCAAAAGAGTGGCAAGGAGGGGGATGCAGCATCCTGCCTTTAATGGGAAGTGAAGGACAGAGAGAGATTGATGGGCAGGATTGCCCACAGGAAGGAGGGAAGGATGACACAGAGGAAGGAGCCAGGTCTGTTGGGGTGGATGGGGATGCCTAGAGAAGGTGGGAAGACAGCCACGTCCTCACCAGCTCCCCTAAGTGAAGTCAACTTGCTGCTGAGCTCCAGCTACAGGGTCTATGATATGACCCTGCCCCAGCCTGAGCAGGCTGCAGTACCCAAGGTGCTTGATTACTCTCTGAGAAACAGGATGAAACCAAGCTCCTGATTAGCTGTTGGTTAATTAATGGTAGCCTGCTGTAACCTGCATGAGACAGAGGTCCTACAGGAGAAGTAACATCTGGCTGTGCAACCAGAGGCTCTGCCACTGTGCAGGATATGACACAAGGAGGTGCAGGAGTGTAGCATGGGCATGGATACTGGCCTTACCTAGTCAGGTGCTTCATTTGGTAGCTTGAATATTTAGGAGACATATTTTTGTGTTATTTTAAGACATACCCTGAAGTTCAACATAAACCACTGTCACGGGCCTGAAGTTGAAATGCAAGACAGGGCTTATGGTGTGTTGTGCATCCCTGTGGATCTAATTATCAGGGGAACATTAACAAAATAATCTCTCTGCTGAGACACACTAGGGCTCTCAAGACACAATCTGAGAGAAGTATCTGACATCCTTAGGGTGTTAAGGCTAAAGATGTTTGACATTTTTTTAAAAGCCAAACATGTGGGTCACATACAATATATTTTTTTCCATTTTAATTAGCATTTTCATTGGCTAAATTGTGTTTCATTGGCTAATTGTGCCTGTCCCTGATACTTCTAGGAGACACACTGATTCCACATACCATAAGGGCTGCTGAGGAAAGCAGATGCACAAAGACACTGTAATTATGCAGGATTTTAAGCAGGTTCCACTTAACCAAGTGAATGGTGTAATACTAGTCTAAAAACTTCAACCAGCCTTTGAAGTAAAATTTAACTGTTGAAAGAGAGACAGAGATAGGGAGAGAGAGAAAAGAAAAAGCTCTGAGATGACTTTGTGAACTGGAGCTGCATAAAAACATTTGATAAAACACTGATCAGTTGAGTGCCATGTTTTGAACAGAAGAAGAGAAGAGGAGAGTTGAACCTCTGTTTGAAATTTGTTTCCTTCCCAGATGCAAACTCAAAAGATCATCTATCTGCTTGGTATTTAATTTGCAATATTGATGTGCTAAGCTGCTCTGACACACAGTAAATCAAGGAGCAAGGAGCAGAAGATAACTGCCAGCCCATATGGACAGTGACTTGCTTCATTTATTACCCAGGGAAGTGTGTCCATTTTGCAAAGTAGTGGCATTTTCCTCACTTGGTGGCACTAAGTGTCTTATTACAGCAGGACTGTAAGGGCAAGACACTTATTGACAGCTTGAGTTAAAAGTGCCAAGTGCCCTGTGACTCTAACTCAGTGAAAGGCAGCCTGATGCAGGCATGGCCATTCGTATCTCTTTACAGGACACAAATATACTGCAGTCATGCCAGAAGTTCTCAGGCATTATTTATCTGGGAAATGATGTGACTGAAAGGGAAAATTAAAGAATTTTGACAGGCTGTTCATGCCAAATGTGAAGTGCTTTGCTATCTACTGGAAGCAAGCAGGGGTAAGCCTGAGGAGGTGTGCCTTCCCAGGCCTGCTGGGACGCAGCTGGGCTGTCAAACCCAGCCTTTGCCTCTGTTAAAACAGGCCAGAAGCTCAACAGCTCAAGACTTGAAAAGCAAGAGATACCTGTTCCATCACCCAAAACAGCACTTCTCCATCAGCAGCTCTCAAAGAGCTAATCAAAAAAGCAAGCACAGACTGGTATAAGGCTTGAAACATGCCATTGCCTTTGCATGTCACTGTCATCCATCCTCACATGCTCCAAAGCCCACGGTCTGGTTTTCAGGTGAGGCACTGGAGAAACTATTGCCCTGGGAGCTGAGCAGAGCACCGCAGGGTGGTGCAGTCCTGGAGCACAGCATTGCCTCTCGCAGGAGCAGCCAGAAGCTTTGCACTGAATTTTGTAAGGCCTCAGAACTGAGGCTTTCAGACTGTGCTTGGTCTGAACTTTTCTTGACCTGCTTGCAGCTTTGTTTCACTTTGTTTTGCTTCATTTAGCTGTGGCAGCAAGTTCTCAAAGTGACCACATGTGCAAAGCTGATTTGTTTAACTTCTGTATATCTTTGCATGGTACAAACATACTTCCATACAGGTAACAGTTATTCTATGCAGAATGAGATATTTACGACTAAAATAATAATGTAGTGTAGGAGGAGGGCAGGTCTGCTATAAGAGCCATCAAGAAGTGGAGGCAGGATGAGATGCAGAGGAGCACAGGTGTGGGATGATGAAAGATGGGGCGCAGGCTGGCACTGGTGGTCCCACAGCTATAAACATCTCTCCTGCAGTCAGTGCAATAGAAGTGGAGCTGGGCAGAACTGGTTTTGGGGTAAAAATGAGAATAAAGAGATAGCACCCAACATATGTAAAAGACACCACATACAGTAAATTCCAATGAAACATGGAACTGCAGACTAGTGGAGGAAGAGAAAGGTGCAAAAAAAAATTAGCAAACTTATAAAAATGACTACAAGTGGATCCTAGATCTTGAAAGGAGACACCATCAACCTGAACATCACACCCCTCCCCGCAAAACACACTGACTAGCTGTGACAACTCCAACCTCACCAGACTAAGACCATCCACCTCAGGGAATGGCGGAAAGGGGACAGACAAGCCTGACACCAGGAAAAGGGGTAGAAATTAAGTGTGTTTGAAATGATTTTAACTGTACTGTTATTCTTTTCCTGTAACAATTAGATCTAGACTAGTGGTGAGTCTCATTTTAGTATAAAATGAGCTTCCTCTTCACCTGTAAACAAGATTTTTAACATAAAAATTGCTGGAATTAGTGAAATGTGGTGACATCAAATTGATGGAGATGTCACGGATAAGAAATAGTCTACTGGTCTTCTGTGCGTTTGCTCTGGGCTGTCACAATTTCCATGACTGAACTGTGGTACGAGGTGACTTCTGGAGGTCATATGAGGCATGGCTGGAAGCTGCACAGCACAGCATGTTCCTAGTCAAGGGACAGCTATTTTGGCAGAGAGCAGTGACAGTGGCAAGCTTTCACCCACCACAAGGAAATCGCTGCCTTTCCCAGGAAAGAGAACACAAATGGATTCTACTGAGGAAACGAGAATCCTGGGACAGATGAACTGTAACATACATTATTTATGTTAAAATACTGAAGATCAGGCCAGAAAATGCTGTAGCCAAATTGATTCAGAAGGGCCAAGCTGGATTCATGAGAAGAAGGCTGGCAGAGGACGGTATGTGTATAATTTGTAACTTAACCCAGGCTGCAGTGATATGGAGACACCAGCTGTCATACCCTTCGTGGATGCATAGAAAACATTTAACAGGATTTAACAGGACTATTTGGATCAAGTGATATTGAAGTTTGTTTTTCGCAAAACCTTTGCTGATAGTGTTTTCTTTATGGACCTTCCATTGCCAAACTGCTGCTAAAACTCAGCAGGATGCAATTTCTTCTCCGTTTTCCCTGGGAAAAGAAAAGCATAGCAGTTCAGTGGGGCTAATCATACTAAGGTATCAAGTCTTTAACAATCTTTAATCAAGTCCCTTTTTAATTTTTTTTTTCCTTTTTTTTTTTTTTTTTTCTTGCAGCTGCTAGGTTAAAGCCCCTCAAAACACCAATAGCAAAATAATAGAGACCTGGGGGACCAGTGTCCGATGCATTATCATGCAAACCACAACATGTAGAGCATCAACTACCAGCTCTGTAATCACAGCTTTTATGAGCTCCAGGAGTGGCAATGTACTTTCAAAACCTGGTGTTTGGATGGACATTATCGATGCCAGACTCAAGTCAGCCTGATCAGCTCAGTGAAATGGAAACTTATGGATATCATCAACCAATAGAAGCACAAGGATCTGGCAACTCTTTAGATGGGCCAACATTTTCAAAGGTCATTGCCAATTTTGCAGCACTAGATTTTTAGTCTAATGCTCAGGCCTATGCCATCTGCTTTACAGATACACAGAGAAGCTGATCTTTGCTGCAAAGACCTTACTTTCTGACACATGGATCCCATACAGGCATGGCTGTTGCTAGAATTAATAGTCTACTAATCATGTTAGCTTTTACTTTTCAGCATATGCTGATGGCATATTTCTGCAGCCAAGTTATCTATAACATGATGGATAGTTTTGCCTGCTTCTTACTTTCAAGTAATAGTGGGAAAATTTTATATTTAATCAGAAGAACCTGACATTATTCTATAGGTTTTTTTCTTGGCGTTGCTTTCATGATTCAAAAACATTCCTAGTACTCTGCTTTCAAACTCTTATTAAAAATGGGTGTGACTATACACAGAATTTCCTGTCTCCATCATTATGAGTGGGATTCACTCAAGAGGTGAGCCAGTTTCATGTTACTTGCTGTGGAGTCTAGACTTCCTGTGTCGTCAGCTCAGCACCAGCGCTGCTCTCGGTGCTTTTCAACCCAGCAGTCATCCTGTGTCTTGGACAAAGGCCATGGGGCAGAAGAGGGGCTGCTGCTGGGGAATATCCCTCCTTGACCCTTTCCAGAAAGCAGTCTAGCTGCAGGACCTGCTGCACTGCCATATTGCCCTTCCAAAGCCTCTGGCAGTGGGAAGTGCAGGCACGGTGCTGGCGGATGGAGGATTTTGGAGTGTGTAGCACCCTGCAAGACTGCCATGGTCTTTGCATGAGTTGAACCATGTGCTGTCAAAGGAAAAAGCACTGGGAAATGTTTTGTTGCAGTATGTTCCCTTTCCCATCCTGGCAAGATAAGTTGTAAAGCAGGATGAGTTCATTATGTTCCTTGTTTGTTGATCTAAGTGAGACAGAATGAACTAAGACTGATTTTATTTGGCTGGAAAGGGCTGAACAGCAGCTAATATTAAACACCTCTCATGTGAAGCAGGGACATTGGTACTGAAAGAATTATAATGACTTAATGTGAACATTAATGAAGTGTTCATGAATAATACATTTTAAATCATTACCTAGATATTGGCTGGCTGGAGCTCTGACCTTAGCCCATATTTCTCTGGCACTATTTAACCTCGTCACTAATTTAGGGAATTAGAGGCACTGGAAATCCTAGCTGTGGGGCAATATGGAAAGACTTTATAGTATAATCCTTGTCCCATTCATGCATTGTTTCCTTTTTGCTCCTCTAAAAGAGGCTAACAGATAAAATGAAGTCTAGGAATGAAGCCCATAAAATGAAGTCTATGCCAAGTCTATGATCTCTCACACAAAGAGATGGGGTTTCCACCAACCCAGGTCATGCACTGTTCATAGCAGCTCATCAGAAGTGTGGAAGCCATTTTCTGTGAGTCTCTAAGTGCCTCCAGTATGTCCCCACTAATTCCACATAGTGGTACCCATTTCCAGTACTCTGCACACTCCACATGTACCTCCTGGACAGCTGCTTTTTGCAGCCATGAAACCACACCTTTAGCAAGTTTATTAGTGACACAAAGTACAGCCACACAAACAGATTGAATGAAGTGGAGATGTGGATTTACAGTGTCGGTGTAGCTGCTAGTGGCAATTTCTCTCTTGCCTTGGAGCAAATTTCCCTTTATGGTTAGGCAACTTTTCACTTACCACGGGCTGTGAATGGGACCTTGCTGTGGAAAACATGTTGTGATGTAAATGCACATCCCCACAGTTGCTTGTTTGTATAGCTGTACCTTTAGAAATAAGAGTTGCAACCAGAGGAGAGCTTGAAAAGATCCCTGCTGCTGGCCAAACAATGCTTTCAAAGGACCTTCAAACAATGCTTCATGTGGGATTTGTAAATTGTTCTGCTGTACGAATCACTGCAGCACTCCAGCTGATTTCAGCCTGAGTCTGAAGCACGGTTTATAGTTAAAAACACTGTGCAGCTGTAATACAATAAAAAAAGTTCCTCTGACTAAAACTGCCTGCAGTCCTAGGGGCTTTTCTCTTGCTCTCTCAGTCACACCCTTCCCTTAAATCCTCTCCTGGGTCATGCAGCTGACCTCAAGTCCAGGGCCTTTAATGTTAAGTCTAAACCAGCAAAATGAATTTCCAGACTAGAACATTTAGGGTTTGATATATAAAGACTGAGCTTTAATACTGCCTCATTTTTGACTCATGAGCAATGTTTGACCTCACTGATGTGCCCCCAGCTGGATTTCAGAAACTGAGCTATCAGGGGAAATATTCATCCTCAAATTCCCAAGCACCACAGGTGTCATGTGGAAGTCACCAGAAGATGCTACCGAATGTGCACCCTACTCTGCCTCATGTGGCTTCTCCTACCTCAAATTGCTGCAGCCCTTCAGGAACTTAAACATCTGTAGCCTTTCTATCACTCTTGGGGACACAGGCAGGTGGCAGGTGTTGGCTTTCTTCCATCAGTGTCAGCACCCAGAGACAGCAGCCAGCAAGGCAAGTCCTGCATGCACAGCCAGGCACAGCCACCCCTCCCCAGCCAAGCAATGCTGTGCATGACTGTGTTTTAAATTGGGATTGGGGTAGGGCTAAGTAGAACAGACATTTTCTGCACAAAGTATGTATTTTCATCAGAATTTTTTTGAAGACTGAATTAAAATAAGGGAATGCACATAAATACATATTTGCAGTAATCCAATTTGAAATTTTGAATGTGATATTAAAAAAAAAAAAATTGGTTTTTTTAAGAAAACATCAACATCTGCAAAGAAATATTCCCCAAATTTCTCCAAATTTTCCCCAAACTGAAACTCCTGTCCAAGCCAGCCACTTTCAAAGAAACAAAACCAATTGCAAAGCTGGATCATTAACATTGTGTAGAAGCCCAATTTCAGCTGATTGTGTTGGAAATGTTCATACTTTCAATATCTTTTTCTTCTTTACCAGTTCTAATAAACCATATAACTTAGGAGAAGGAGATACTACAACAAAAAAAACCCTTAGTAGTTCTCAGTGCTCAGCAATCTTTAGCAAGCTAGGGGTCTGGTCTTGTCAATTCAGACATCACCCCACCTTGCAGTCCACCTTGCAGTGCACAAGAGTGCTGCACTGGCTCTACTTAGACCAGCATCCACTTGAAACGACGAAAGTCCACAGGACCAGGTGTCCCTAGGCCAAGCATTCCAGTAAGTGAAATTTATTGTTTTAATATTGCTTTCTCCAATTTCTCTATCAAGGGATCTTCCATTGCTAAATCAACATGACTCAACCTGCTGCAGGAAGACAGAAAACAGGACATGTGCAGGCTATCTAAAAATAAAATGAAGCCAAAGAGATCCTGTGCAGTATTGGGTTTTACTACAGCACCAAGATGGTGCAAGAGAGCTACTCTGCGAGGCCAACAGAAGAAACAGGTAGCAAGTAAAGCTTGCAGTTGGTGTTAATATGACAAGAATAGGTGAAAGTCATCCCAGTCTCCACTTTAAAGATGGAAATCTGAGGTCCTGCACAGAGCAATATGAGGTCCTGCACAGAGCAGGCAATCCAGCCCAGTGCCTTTATCATCGAACTGGTCACAGAGGAGGGCAGGAAGGTTTGAGGGTGAGCGTTTGCTTTGTGCTTTGCCCCTTTCTCTGTGCCCAAGACAAGGCCATCTCCTTTCTCAGTGTTCACTGGCAATTTCTCACTGCCAGAGGAAAACTGGGGTCTGCAACACCCTGTCTCATGGATGTCCCAAATGTACCACCCAAGGGAGAGGACAGAAATAGCATCTTCAGCTTTCCCACATCAGCTGTCCATGTGTGAGCCACTAGATCTTGGCCCATGTAGCTCCTACAGGATACCTGGAAGTTCTCTATTTCTAATAATGCTGAAGAAGTGTAGTCTCTGATGATATGTAGTGCACAAAACCAGGGCAAAAATATGATCCAGAGGGCTTACAATCTAATTAAAGAGTTTAATTCTTTATATACACTGTAAAACTGAAAATCCAGGGTAGGTCCATTTGAAAACAAAGCAAACCAGATAAATGTGAGCTGTTTCACACTGGACTATGGGTATATTTATGTAGAAGACTGAACAAATAAATTAGTGGTTTCTTTTCTGATAATGTAAATACTCCCGAGAACACTGGAGATCCCAGAAAAGCCATCTGGATGGGGATATAATGCAGTGCAGATGTGAAAGTGCTTGAAGGAAAAGTAGGAGCATCCAAGTCTTTCCCTAGACTCTCCTAACACCCTTATGACAGTGATCTGCCTCAGTGTTGTTGTTGGCATGGCTTGCTCAGCAGCCATCACAGCCCAGCTTCATAATTGAAGCTACAGGCCCAATTCATTAAAAGAAGATTTACTGGTGTTATGAGGGTTTTGTTACAGATCTTGTTTTCATAAATGGGGCTCTATAGTGCATTACGTGTGTGATTTACAGAGGAAAGAAAAAACTCTGAGTTACAGGGAGAAGTGCATGTGAGAAAGGTTCTTGGGAGTGAGAATAGTTTAGTATGGAGATGAGATTCAGATCTGAGGGAGAAAGAATTCAATCTCCTCCTATTTGCTGGTGTCCCAGGAGATGTCACAGCAAGATGTGACTACGTTGGGGTTGTTGCGGTGCTCTGTACACCACCCTGCTCCTGCTACTCTCCTGTGTGCTCTGGTAGCTCCAGAGGAGATGGTAAGGGGCAGGGGGGCCCCAGCTCCCACTGCTTGCTGCTCCCAAAGTGTAACCTCTCCTGTCTCAGAGAGCTGCTCGACTAAGGGCTGAGACCCTGTAAATGTCTTCTACGCTTGGAATGACTTTCCAGACAGACTTGCAAGTACAGCCCAGCAAGGTTAGCAACAGGAGCTGCAGCTATAGTGCAAGTAACTATGGGAGCTCTAGTGCAAGAGACACACTAGGCATCTGGGTACGGCACAATAAATAACGTGTAACGAATAGAGACCTAGTCAATACAAGCAGTGGAGTCTCGGACATGTCATGTCTAACACTAAAATGGACACCTAAAATACATGCTCCCCAATTCCCCCCCTCTTTCCACTGACTACAGAGGGAGCCAGGGTGACTGGCCTCTGTCAAGACAAAGTCCTTCCATAGGTCCTGATTTAAGCCTAACTGCAATGTTCAAATCTCAGTTGCCCATGTGGCAGAATACAGAGAGCATGGCTACGTGCAGTGCTATCTACAAGGCAGAAACAATACAAGGGCTGGATACAGATGGGAAAATCCTGAGGACAAACCAAAACTCTTCTAGTCCACTTCCCCCTCCCTTGAGAACAGTTTATGCCTATTAGTCTTTATGGCTAGCTGCAAAACAATTAAGTAAAATATCCTGCTCCTTTACTGAACCCTTTAGATTTCTGTTATTAAAAGAGCAGCTAAATTATTTTATTAAAAAACTGTAGAAATTTCTAGGTTTTATGGGTTTTGCCTCTCAAAATCCATCAAATCTGCTGTGTAAATAACCAACCTAATGAATAACACACAACTTAGTATCAGGCCCTTCAGAGCTGCTCAAAATCAACAACAGCCAGGAGTTAACAGACCTATAGTAGTCAACAAGGGAAACTGCGGTATGGGTATATTTTGATTTATGATGCTATATTATAATTATTTTGCTCTTGTAATATCAGATATTCTCTAGTGACCTACGAGTGACACACAGCTCTTCCAGAGGGTGTCTTGTACACAGCCAAGCAATTTCCCTGGACAGATCTTGTGCGTACAAATAATTTCTGGAAACATTCATTCACATCTTTACAAGTGATTTACTTACTATAGGGATATCATAAAGGCCAAAAAAGTTTGTAGGTATTTTAATAAAAAGGAAGTGTGAAGTGAAGCATTTATTGCCTTTAATTTAAGTTATTCATGTTTCTCCGGCAATCAGGAGCTAGTTTCCAGAGGCTCTGCAGGTGTTCAAGTGCACAGTGGATTTGACAGGGTCTATTGTTTGTGCCAAGCAGTAGATTTTTAAGCAACATTTGGAAATGCAACATTTGGAAATGCTCAAAGAAAAGAGCAATTTTGGACTTGTACAATGTGAGTGATCAGGCACAAAACCTGAAGATAAGTTTCACTCGCCCAATGGGAGAACAAGGAGCAAAACTATCCTTATAAGTCATGAATTAGTCAACTCAGTCAGTGTCCAAAAATTGCATAGGCTGCTCCCAAATTGCTTTTTACCAGGGAGTTATCCACTGGGTAATTTTGACAAAGCAAAAATGTTCTGAACGGTCATAACTTGCTTGTGGCCAATTCACAAAAGGAAAAAAACCAAGATAAATCATACAAATACAATCTTTATTTCAAGAAGTTTATTCTGTTCTAATCATGGCAACACCCAGGTATGTATGTATCTAGTCACATCCCACTGGCCAGCAATCAGCAATAGGACACCAGGAAAATCAAACTCATGTTTTTCATTTGCAACCTCTGAGGAACCATTTAGTGGAGAGGAAGGTCTTGCATTTCAAATGCAGGCTAGCTGACAACAAGCAGTTAACTTGGACAATCCCCGCAGGAGTCATTCCACAGATCCATAGATGATGGCTGAAAACCATAGTTTTAGATCAGTCATATTTGACAACCCAATTTCAGGGCTGAGTTTTTTAAGTCTTGGAACTGTAAAGTTAGAAAGAGATTAAGAAGTCTACCTAATAATTGACATTCCAGCCTGTCAGAGTCATATCATCACACATAAAAATTCTATTAGTTGAACAATACAAAGGTTGAGAAGATGAGTAGTAAAAGGCTAGGCAATACCAGAAATAAGGTCAGTTTAGCACTTTGAATAACACAGCCATGTTATCCTTCTATGGCAATCATCACTATAGTGTCTGTCCTCCACAGAAAACATTATTTTCAAGACAGTTTCTGAGATTAGCATTTCCATGAGCGAGGATCCCATCTATACTCACCCATATAAATCATGACAGCCAGAGCTTGCCAGAAAATTGATTGCTCTGTTTGAAGTGTGTCTCACCTGATTTTTCAGGATTTTTAAGCATGGTACCTCGTCTGCCCAAAGCACAGCTCCCACTGGTGTTCAGTGGTACTACTTACCTCTTCAAAGACTATTTGAATGATGTGCCCTGTGTTACCCAGGGGCAGAGGAACAGGGACAATCCAGCTGTCTGGGGTGGTACTGTCCTTCCTATCCCTGTGCTTCCTTGCTGCAATATGTGCTTCCCTTCCATTTGTGCTCAGAGAGGATGGACTCTGGAGGGTAGTAGAAACACAGACTGTCAATGTACCTTGAAGACTGCTCTGGTGCTTCAAAGGCTATTATTTTGCACCATGCTCTGCACTATACCCAGTTCTTTCACCTCCTTGCAAGCCCTTTGCAGAGACTGAAAGAACTGCACCCATCTCACCCCCCACCCAAAAAAGGGCACTCAAGAATTTCACACCATGAGAAAAAACCCCATTTTTCATCCTTAACTTGGATCTTGGAAGTAGCTCAAGCTGAATGTCTGGCATGGAAAATCTCCCGCCCAAACCCTTTTAGAAGTTTGGCAAAATCACAAACAAGGAAGACTGGGGTCTTATAACGGGGGAAAACTGTTCATTTCAAATAATAACTAGAGCTGTGAAATCTCTTCAAACTAACACTTGATATAAGATCTGTAAGAGTTTCTCCACATAGGGTTCAAAGCTGATAAACTAAGGACTGGTGTTTTATGAAGACCTGGAAGGGCCGCAGAGAATCCTCTACGTTTTCCTGTAGACATTTGCTGAGATTAGACTGACACCAAGAGTTGCACTGAACTAAATTCACAGCCAAAACATGATAGTGTCTATTGGTTAATGTAAGTAGCCAGACTATTCAGATTGAATCACTAGGTTTTTTTACTACACTAACAACCTGTAGAACTGATCAATGGACTATAATTGATCACTCATTACATAAAGGTAACAATAAATATTCATACAAATCAACTTCTTTCTCCTTACAGATGACTTATTAAAAAATGTTTCATTTGCAGAAAGCCCTGTTCAGAAGAGAAAGGAAAAGCATTAGTTTGACCTTGACTGTGTGAGCATTGCCCCTCCTTACCTGTTTTTCTGAGGGTTAAAATGTGGGAACTGAAAGCAGTGACTCAAAAAAGGTTCTGATTTAGATATCTAATGTTAGATAGATGTAGAATATTTACCATCCCAAATTCTGTTTCAGATTCTTTGCTTCACGCTCATCTCTATTCCTTAGGATTTAGTTTTCACTGATACATGTTATCCCTAAAGCCTCTTGCACTGCAGGAGAGAAGAGTTCCCTGGAGCCGGTTTGTGTAGATCTTTAAAATAACACTGGCTTACACATTAAAAGACAGACATAGCTGCAGTGAAGGGCAGTGGACTTTTGATCTTTAAAAGAGAAGAACCTGAGTGTAAAGAACATTCGTTTTGTGCAAATAAATCTGTGCGGAAAAACAGCGTAAGAGAAATGTGTGCCCTGCAGAGCCTGGGGAAAGCAGCTGGCCTGGCTTGCACAGGATGCAGCTGCAGGTGCTGGGAACAGGCCAGAGGGTGAGATTCTCATCTGCTGGGCTCCAACCTCGCCCTTGTCACAGCAGGGTCAGGAGGATGTGCTGGAGGAAGCCAGGCTCTTGTGGTAGCTCTCCCTGGAGAGATGTTCACCCCCTCCTGGCTCCACATGCTTGAAGACAACTGCTTGGCTCTTTGCATCTATCATCTCTCTGTCAGGCTGAGCATTGTGTTTGTCTTTTCTTGTGAAATAAGACTTCGTCTGAGCAATGTTTGTTCAGAGGTGGTGGCTGGCAGGTATTTCCCTGTGGGGCAGACGGCCTGTGCTGCAGCTTTGGTCAGCTCAGAAAAGAGTCAGATAAATGCTTCTGGAGAGCCGCAGAGGAGAGTCTGATCTATTGCTCATTTGAAACAATAGGAGTTTCTACTTGCAGGGCTTGAAACCTTTTCTCTTTATTTCTCTTTCTTTTTTTTTTTTTTGTCCTGCTCTCATGACTGTGGATTTTCTCCCTCTTCAGTGTCTTTTTTTATGAATACCCTGCCTTATCATAGGCAGTGTTAGAAGGTGAGGGGAGAAGGTGAGACAAAAGGAATGCAGTTCCCATGTTTTTCTTCTCAACCAGGCAGACCTGAAGTGCTTGGCCTTCATCTCCCTCCTATAGTCTGTAACACCAGAAAGGTCAGTATAGATAAAAAATGTTATGTTGTGGTGGGTGACTTGCAAAGGGCTGGCAATTTCAAGGGCTGTATAATGAGCCAAGACTGACACAGCACAGGTAATGTGATGGCACTGCCTGCCTTCTGTGTCACCACAAAGCAACAGGTGAACCACAGCACCTGGCCATCTCCCAGCTAAGACAGGGAACAGAAGATGTGCAGGGAGCTGGAAAAACAAACATTTTAAGAAAAACAGATGAGATGAACGGAAAACACACTCATAAAGATGTAGTGCTAGGTAGTGGGTCTGTCTGAGATGATTTTCCCCATACAGCCCTCATGCAGCAGTACTAGGACCCAGAGAGTGTTGATAACACCCTTGTTATGNACCTTTTCCTACCTTTGGATCTCAAAATGTTTCACCATTTTGTAGGATGGAAAGCACACAAAGCCCATTACCAAGTTCACCGATCCTGTTTGCATCAGAATCAAAGGTGAAAAGTTACCTTCATGCTACTGCATTCTTGAAATGTTCCTCTTACTTCCTCCCAGCCCAACTCGTGACATGTTTCAGTATAAATGCCCTCTTCCCCACAACAGAGATTCACTGAGTTCAAAGGTTGGGGTAAATCTAAGGTAAATGTGCGATTGAGATGGATTTCAGGAAAAATGGGGTTAATTTGGCAACACCTCTTTCAAACTGTGAGAAAAATGGGTAAGTGATGGTTGAGGTTACAGAGCAGCCAGACAATTAATTGTTCAGTTCAGTGGGTGTTCCCAGTCATCCTGGGACCCAGCTCCTCATGAAAGAAAAGCCAAGAGACAGTTTTCCTCCTCCAGCATCAAGCTAACATCTCTAATCTCTTCCCAGCTATTTTTTAGCCATCTCTACACAATCGACAATGAAAACCAAAGCCAACCTCCATAGACTTTTGTTTTACTCATTGCCTTCAAGCTATTTTCCATGCAAGTGTAAAATGTCAAATTTGCCTGCACTGGGCCTGAAACCACAGGACTGGGAATGGGACAATTCAGTTGTGATATCAAAGTCAAATAGCATTACGGGTTGCATATTTGATACTGGGGTATAGGATGGCTGGCATGAAAAGAGCTATGGAGCTCTGGCTGTTAGGATTTGGCAAATGGGAAGAAATTGTGGTTGATCCCTTTTTGAAAACAGCCTCTTATTTCTTTGCCTCCATGAGAACCATCACTGGAATAACCTCCAGGTCTTTTGAAATATTAATTAAAAATAAAAGATTCTCTCTTGCCAGAAGAGTCCAGCAGCTCTGGAGTATGTAAACCCAACCTCACAATCTGGGTATGTAGCAGGCAGAGCAGAGAGTCTAGCTGCCAAGCATTGGCTTTTACTCTTTTTTGAGAATCTGGGTTATGTCTCAGTCTCTCCATCTAAAAGTATCCTATTTTGTCTCAGTAAGAGCAGGAGAAATTGTGTCTATATGGGCCATTAGTTGGAGTACACTGATTACTAATTACTGGCATCTCAGTTTAGAAAGAGGAAGGAATTAAAACCAGAGTGTTTTGGCCAGAGTGCAAGGTGTAAATGAGAACAAGCCAGGCATGATACCAAAGGCAGGGAGGAAGGATGGCTATGGGAGGAAATCAGTGTACTCTGAAGAAGTTTACTGAAGAGTCAGATGCTGCTGATGTTGTTTTGGTTGAAGTGGAGCTAGAGGTGTTGTGTTCAGAATCAAGAGCAGATGTCAGTGGAGACAGATGTTTTAAAAGGTCAGTAGTAGTGATGACACTGCTGTCATTTCACATATGTTTTGGTGACCAGTTCCTAGTCCTGGGAAATCCTCTCATAGTGTAGTTGTGGGTCCCCACACCTTTGGGGAAATTGCTAAAGCAGAACCCCTGTGTCTCAGGGATGACTAGAAGGGCAAACTGTTTGATGGCAGTAGATGGACTGGTCACCTAGAAGAGCAACTCTGGGCCAGGTGCTGTAACAGGTGCCTTTACAGATGCAAAGGGAACTACTGAGGTCAGGTACATGCTCCCAGGTAGGTCTATCCTAAGGAAAGTTACAGTGAAAGTGTTTTCAGGACAGATGTATATTGATATATGCCTCATAGATAAATCCCTCAGGAATTCCAGTCTTCCCACATCCTCTGCCTCAGCTCCCTGGTGAGCCCTGGTGGGGGGCGGGTGGGTCGATCCTCAGCGCCCCCAGCGCCGTGTCCCGGCGCGCCCCGCAGGTGGCGCTGTTGCAAAGGCTCCGGCGCCGCGGGAGCGGACGGGACGAGATGGGACGGGATAGGATGGACGGCAGGGGATAGACTGGACGGGACGGGACGGGAGGTCACGGGATGGACAAGATGGGACGGGAGGGGATGGACAGGACGGGAAGGGATGGGGCACGGCCCCGGAGAGCAGGCGAGAAGACAGCAGAGAACTCCACCGGCCTGCCGCCTGCTTGGAGGAGTGCAGGCAGAGGTATCTGGAACGGTGGGGTCTGGGGTTCTGCCTGCTGGGACTGGAGGGTGGTTATTGCAATGCTGCAAGCAAGGCCTGGATTTATCCGTATTTGCCCCTCTCTGATGAAGCCTCGTGATCCTGAGGGGCACTAGTGGACCCCCGAGGAGGCTGTGCAGAGTGGATATGCCACAGGATGGGCAGTAGCCCTAAAGACTTGACAAACTGTGGACTCTTCTCATCACGTTTCCCCATACATAAAAACCAGCAATAAAACAAAAAAATAGAGTAGTCTTTCACTGGTGGACTTTCTTTTGCAGAAAACAACCAACCAAACCACCAACCATGGTGATAAGCCCTAGGGCAGCCTTCCCCCAGATGAGAGACCTGCAGCCCCCCTGCATTTTGTTGACACAAAATGGCACACCCAGTGCCAGTGGTGCAGTGGCTCCAGGTGTGGGAAACCCTGGTGTTACCTCACAGATTTTGGCTTAGGGCCAGGACACCTCGCAGGAGGGACTGGGGCAGCAGAGCAGCCCTGTGTGGGGCATCAATGGTGGACACTGAAAGGAGGAACAAGTGCTTGACAAAGATAATCTGAAATTAAGGAGACAATACTTCACAGCTGTTACTTTTGTCTCTTCTAACGTCTTCAGCCTCAAGAATGAAGGTCTACACCCTTGAAGGTGAAGACCTTTGGGAGGATGTTGAGGAAGGAGATCTACTTCTGCATTTCCAAGGGTTTCCACTGAAGAGCACAGTCAAACCCAACTGTCAGAGCAAGAGTAGTGCTTACAAACTGCCTGTAAAGGGAACACGCAAGTCAACAATCGTACTCCAGGGAGGTTGGTGGGCTGACAGGAGATCAGAGGTCAGCTGCAGCCATTTTAAACAAGTGAACGTCCTGAAAGGAGCTTGGCTTTTTTGCTGCCCTGCCTGCATGTAATTGAGCTTTTTATTTGACTTCTCGGCTCTTTGCTTCACTACTCCATGGCTATTATGAACTCCTTCAGCTATTTATATGGTTCAAATGTACCTACACTGCCTAAAAACCCCCTTAAGACACAGTTTTAGGAAATTGGTCAGAAGTCTTAGAAACTGAGTCCTTGGGGATGGGTTGAACTTTGTTGTTTGTTTTTTTTTTAATTCCAGCTGCCTGCTGTGTGTTTGTCAGATAGGGATTGAACTGAGAAAGGGTCTTGGAGTTCAAATGCCTTCCCTGCTGCAGTGAGGTGGAGCATGGCACAGGATGCAGCTTATCTCAGATCACAGCTGTGTGTATCAGGGGGCTCAGCTTCCCTCTCCGTGATGCTTGCTCGGCTCCCTGCCCCTCCTGCACACCCTGCATGGAGGGAGGCTGGGGTGGGATATGGTCTTAAGACCCATTAACAGCTCTTCAGCCAGCTAAATTCTGTGTCACAGGGCATATCCTGCTGAGTCAGCAGTAGAGGGCAGTTCCTATCTCAGAGGGAAGGAGAATAAAAGAGAAATAAATCTGCTTTGCTTTAGGATGCATGAGTTACACCTTTCAACCCGGTGTGGGTGAAATGTGGGCCTTTATTACAAAACCCCACTGCTTCACTCATATGGCTAAAGCAGTGTGCTTTCTAAGCAGTCAATAAAACTGCACAGGTATAAATGTAGTCACCAACATTTACCAACCACTAGATTGTAAATTCAGCTGAAATAGATATTCTGTAGAGCTGTGTGCACACCAGGCACTGGTGGTTGTGGTATGAAAGGTTAGGGGTGGAGGGAATATAGAGGCAATTAGATTTTTAAAATCGATAGATAGAAAAAATAATTTTAGAAGGGGTGGAAAGAAAGTTTTCAAAGACCGTTTCTGAAGATTTGAAATGTATCCTCAATTGTTTATTTCCATTGCCCCCAAATCCTCTTTCTAAATCTGTTATCAAAGATATTATCCAGGGGTTATTAAAACACCAACATCATAACCAATAATCATTTGATAATAACAACGCATAGCACATAGAGCAATAAAAGTCATAATGTTCTCTATCCCCTTGTTACAGGAGTTGACAATATTAGTGAATTTTGTTTTCCACTTCTCCATGGCATAAAAGGATGATTTTTACATAAGGAATGTTTCTGCTCAAAATCTGGTCCAGGAGCCTCTGTTTGACTGTCCTGACTCATCTTCCTGCAGTTACTGTGATTCTTGGGGGCAGGGGAAAGGGCTCTGTATTTTTGGCATGGTGCTGATGACCTTCAGGCTGAAGTGGACGAATTTTATGAGAGCTGCTGAGGGTAAGGAGGATGTTGCAGGAACATGGAGGTATGTCTGCACTGAGAGGGAGAAGGAGCTGAATAGTAATGCAGAAAGGAAAAAAAATATTTGTGGATACTTTTCATCCTTAGGCACTCAAGAAGATGCTAAGGAGGGAGGGAAGTAAGAAAACCAGCATATCATGAAGTGAAGAGAGCGGTGACATTTTACAGCAGCCAAAGATCTCCTCCACAGCATTTGCACTCCTTTCATGTGGTGTTATCAGAGTTCTCTGCGAGAGTTTATTATCGTGTTCTCCCAGACAGAAAGCAGACAGCCATCCTGTGACCCACATCCTGAGTTTTACAGCCCTCCTTGTCCTGTGCCATCTGGGGTATTTATAGTGTGGCCCACCACTGAGAGAACAGAGGACTTCCTTTGTACTCTAAACATTATGCTACAATAATAATGAGAAACTGGGACAAATGACAAGCTTTCCTGCCCACAATATGTCATAACCCTTCCACTTCAAATGACATGAGCTGGCTAGGTCACCATGCTGTTTGCTCAGCAGCTTTTGGGTTATTGCCTGTTGTTGCTACTATAGTAAAACTGAAGCTAAAGGCTATATACCTGAGGCAGTATATGGAAAGAGGGTCTAAATACTCTGCAAGCTAAATGGGGTAGGGGAGGGGTAAGAGGAGAAGCTGAAGCCCCCCAGTTAGGACAACATCTGTCCTTCAAGCTCTTCCCAAGGACTGAAGTCAATGACAAGGCAAGCTACAGCTAGACTTTGAAGTACACTGCTACAGAGCAGCAGTACAGCACCACAAAGAGATTTAAGAGTTTTCTTCCTATTGTTTTTGCAAACATTTGTCATGATCTTGATTATCTTTACAAGAAGTGTTCTTATTTTAAGGTGTAAATGGAGGGAATTGGTTTCCTTCCTTTCTGCATTGTCCCCCTGAGGTGTGACACTTCTGCAGGCTGACGTTAGCATCTCGCTGCATAAATGGTGCAAAGGGATTTCCAGGGGGCTGTTTTTCTTTCCCCAAAGAAAGGGAAGATTCAGAGCAAAACAGAGCAGGAGATAATACAGCTTTAATTGAGCCGGGGCATGCATACCATTGTTACCCAGAAAAGGTCAAACATGCTCTAGGGCTGTAGGAGGTCAGTGGGAGAGATAAAGAAGATGAGGTGTGTGTAGAGTAAGATAAGAACTAAGGGTCTTTTGTGATTAGCCAAGGGTCAGGCATGTGTGGGCTAGTGGGACAAAGGGTGAGCGAGCTGGTGGCTCTCCAACTAGTTCTGGAGATGGAGTGAGGGGAAGTCCTGCAACTGGGAGGGTTTTTGCTTGACTTAGCAAGAAACCTTCTGAATGAGGGCTGAGCAGCATTCACTCGCCCTTAGCTGTCCCTACATCTTCCCAATGACTTGCTTTGCAGGCCAGGGTGGGCTTGAACACCTACAGATTTGTCTGGAGGGAGCAGAGACTATGTTGGCCAGTCCCCGTCCCTGTCTCATGGTAGACAGCAGAACATCTGCTCACCTGAAGCATGTCATGGGAGTGCTGGCCAGGTAACATTCAAGAGAAAAAGCGAGAGATAGCTCCCTGCTGGTGTGGGCCAGCCTTGTTACATCCACGCACCTCTTTGCAGAGCAGGTGAGTGCGGTTGGGTGGGAGCAAGCACAGAAAGGTCTCTGCCCTCAGGCTGTGTGTGCAGTTTCCCCAACACATGGCCAGCCTATGTGAACCATCAGATCTCAGAGCAACAGAACAATTTGTCCCTGGGCACCCTGGGGACTTCCTCCCTTTGTAGCTGATAGCAAATTAGCAAATACTAGGAAAAATTTCTTCACTGGAAGAGTTTTCAAGCATTGGAACAGGCTGCCAGGGAAGTGGTTGAGTCACCATCCCTGAGGGTATTTAAAAAACTTGTAGATGTGCTGCTTATGGAGGTGATTTATTGCTAGGTTAATTGTTGGACTTGATGACTTTAAAAGTCTTTTCCAACCTAAATGATTCTATGGTTCTACGATTCCATGAAATCAGCCAACTCTGTTAGGTATATGTCTACTTCTGGAAAAAGTAATGAACAGTATGTGTGAATTAATGCAGGGACCAAAACTAAGATGAATAGTTGAAACAAAAAAAATCACCCATCAGCAATTGGAAAGAATTGAAGGCCTACGTTCTCCTAACAGCAGATAAAAAGTAGGAAAATTGGTTTCTAGACTTAAATTGTGTGGAAGATGGGATTATCTTGGACTAGAGACTTTTATACTTCAAGCAGGTGGAGAAGGAGAGGTTATAGTGAGATCAGAATGGCTGGATAATGGAAAGAAAGGGAGAGAAAAACTGCCACAATTATTTCCTTCATCAGCCTCCCCAGATCTGTCCAGTCATTTGTTCTACAAGTTTCTTGGTGACAGGTAGAGAGTACCAGGATGAATCCATTGCTTCTCCACAGCAGTACGTGTGAGCGTGACAGTAAAGTCTAACCTGCTTATGACCCAGTGACAAAAGACAGAGTTGCACATTCTAGCCATGAGCAGACTACATTTTTGACTGAAAATAAATTAATTTTTTTTAATATTAACTTGATAGCTTCGCTCTCTTGAAGTCCTATCAGCACAGATACAGAGCATGCCATTCTTTACTGCAGCATAGCCAAAGTAAACTATCCCAGTGCCATATCAACTTGTGTAAAGGGAGTGGAAAATACTCAGATGGAGTGGAAAATGCTCTGACACGGAGGTTCACCCAGTGCAGATGGCTGGTTGCCAGGCAGTAAAGGAGGAATTGGCTCTCGCACAGAGGCAGAACATACCCTAAAGGTAACAAACAGAACACAGCTTGGAAGTGAGTAACCTAAGGTCTGTGCCCACCTGAGAAATCGTGAACGTAGAAAGTTATTTTTTCAAGTAAACACAATTTCTGTACCCAGTGGTGTAACAGGCCAGTCACAATGTCGGGTTTTGAAGCAGCAGTCGCCTGGAGAATACTGCAGCCTTTTAACACCTCAGCAATATATTTACCTGCAAACATTGGAGTACATGCTCCATTTTGCTCCATTATAACAACATCAACAACATCACAGAGGAGCATATCCATGCAAAATCTTTATTTGGAGAATGTCTCCTCTTGACTAACAGCACTCTTCCAATTTACATGTAAGCCCAGAAATACAGTATTTGCATTGTGCAGAAAAAATACAAAGAAAATTCTTAAAACACATTCATCTTCTGATATCATATAAATAGTGCTGCAATTGCTTACCCCTATTTCCTCTCTTTTTATCCCTCTAAATCTGCCCTTGAGCTAGTTGGAGCAGAAAACCATGGCAATGACATAGTATTAGTTTTGGACATAGGCCACAGTATCTTGAAAGTCAATGTGGAGAATTAACTGCATTGTATAAGGACAAAGACACAAGGATACTGATATACTGTCTAGCACCTCTATCTCCTTTTCCTTCCAAGGAATGGTTTTTGGAATGGTTCTGATTATTTTCTCTGCTGGTCCAGAGCTTGATAGAAGGCTGAGATTGCTGCTGTCGAGGGTGGAAAGTTTCTCCTTCATTTTTATAATCTGTATGTTATTGTGGTTTCTCTTGGCTGGGAAATTTCATTTTTATTTCTAATCTCAGCCATGTGTCGGTCAATTTTGCCTTAAGTTCCCTTCACCCTCTCCCTGCTGTGCAGCTCTGCAAGCCATATTGCAAAGATATTTTTCAGCATGGGTAGGAGGTAGCACTGTGGTTTGGGGCTTTGCTATTGATATGAGGATTTCCCTTTTTCTTTGTTTGAAACATTTTTTTCTTTAAAAATAGAGTTGATGGTAAACAGCTTTCATTTAGTCCCCAGCGGGAGGTGCAATGAACATTTTCATGCAAGTTTGAATAAGAGAATTAAATCACAATTTCCCAGCTTTTCTAATTAATTCAGTGATATAGTAATCATCTCACGAAATCTTCAGCTTGATCCTTTATTGGGATTATGCAGAAGAATAGAAGTTTAAACTTTGTAGACTCCACTTGTAATGAAATCTCACTCCAGTAAATTAGGACTGCAGCATTGTGCGTGGCTTATTGCCAATGCAGAGAAATGAGGCGATGGTTTGATCCTCAAACAAGAAAATATTGATGTCCTTCAAAAGGACAGCTTTACAGAAAATATTCAAAGGGCTGGTAAACTGACAGTCTTTTCCATTCCTTTTAACAATGTGTTCTCTCTCTTCTGAGCTGATGGTTCCTGCCAAGTAAAGATTCACTTCTCATATATACTTGCTTGGACAAAAGTGCCCACTTTACAATTGCAAAAGCTTCCATTTAAAATGCAAGAACTTTTCACTTCCACTTGTCTCCCAATCACTCCACTATGTTTTTCCTTTGAAAGGGGGCAGTGAAGAAAATATCAACATTTTAACCCAGAGAAGGTCGAGTACTAAAAACCTAACATTCAGCTGGCTGTCCATGTGGCAAAGGCAACAGAAAAGATAGTAATATTGATTTATGATATTAAACAAACCAATATTTTACTAAGTCCCAATGTTTCTATGTAAATAAGCTTGATGGGACTGGTTATTTTCTAAGGGTGATTAAATCTTTAACTCGACCATTAAAAGCATATGCTGGCCCTCATGTTTTGTAGGAGTTGTTGGATGTTTTAGTATATAAACTCTTTTCTTCCAACATATGCAGTTGAGTCAATGAAACTCGACAGTTTCAACACATGATACAGTTGTTTGCAGTGAAGACCAACCCACTGTAGAACCTGTGGTGTGAGATACAACAGTCCTTCTTATGCCCAGGGAAGGTTTCTTGAGTCAGTAGCTGACAAGTGATGCTTACTCAGGCATTTCAATGCCCTTAGCTGGGCATTTCAACTGCTAGAGATCTTGAGTCATTCAAAGGATTTCCCTCATTGGCCTCCCCCGTCCCACCCCGTTTGTACAGCTGTGACGGCGGTGGGGTTTGAAACACATACTTAAGACTCCTTCTCAGACCACACTTCTGTTTAGTTCAAAACGCCTCTAGAAGGAGGGTGGCGTGGGGTCCAAAAATAGCGATTCTTAGTGGAAACCTGCTTCCAGTTGGTGCTCAGGGGAACCACACGAGGGAGCGCTTCCCCCTACAAACCGCGGCATCCCCCCGGGCAGGGCTGGCACCCTCCTTCCATCCTTCCCTCCCTCTTTCCCTCCCTCCCAGACTTGCCTTTGTCCCTGTGGGCGAGTAAAGCTGGACGCGGACGATTCAGTCTAGCTATCCATCTCCTGAGAGGTATCCCCATTAAACATTTTTGGAATGTATAAGCCAGGCATGGGTGTTTTGCACGAATTTCTGGGAATACTCATGAAACCAGGATCTTCCCAACCAAGCCCTTTGGCAACCTGTCATCCAAGCCCAGCTTCCACAGCACCAGCACCATCTGGACACACAACAACGTGATTTCTGAGGTTGTAGCTCTGCTCCTCCTTCTGAGAATAAAGGTAAATTCACGGTTCTTCACTGCTGCTCTGCTGTCACACAACTGGCATTGCATGAAGCACTGGAAACAGGTTCCTGCTCCACGTCCTCCTGCTCTCCATCCACTCAGCCCTGTGCTCCTGCCGTTGCCATTACCACTGACAGTTGTTGCCATGACAGTTTTATGCACCCAGTGAGACAGGCGCTGAAAGTCACCATTTACTGGTCTTTAACTACATCTGGCACAAAAGGAGCTTGTTGACTGCTGTTTGCAACTGGCAAAAGGCTTCTGGAAAGATGCTGAGCTATGAACACCACAGCGTCCAGCCCATTCCGGTAGATGACGTTTTAATTGTGGCATGGGTACTGTAGAAACACTAAGGCACAATCATTCAGAAAACCTCACTCCATGTATTTCTTAGTTGTCTGTATCATAGTATCACATGAAACAACCACTGTTGTTAGAGGAACATACCATTTTTAAAGCAGTCTAGTCTTTTATCCACTGGTTAGTCACACTACTGCAAAACAAAGCTTACCAATTTTTTAGGTTTTATTTTTTCATTCTTTGCCAATAAAACCTTCCCCGCAATATTGCTGCTTCCTCTTTCTTTCTTTTTTTTTTCTTTCCTTTTTTTTTTTCCTTTCCTTAAGATTTGGGCTGTTTATGTGTATTGAAAAAATGATTACTTGACGTGACTGATGAAACAGGCATGTTGCAGAACCAATTAACCCCCTCCCCATCAAAAGAAAATAAAATGCAAAGAAAACTCATGTTCCACAGAGACATGAACTAAAGGTAGCAGGACTGGTTATACAGGACAATTTACAGTTCTCCAGAAATCAAGGATAAATTAAAACTTTCAAGTTATTGCCAGGCATCTCAGCTTCACTAGTAAGTGGAATGGTGAGAGTTGAAGCAATTCTTTTTAAGAACTGGGGGTTTTTATGGGCAGAATTGGGCAGGAGTTGGGGGCAAAACATGTTTTGTAGCTCTTTACTAGCCTGCAGATGTCCTAGATGGTGACAAAGAAAGGTAGATATAGCAAGAGTGGTGGGAATCGTTTGTCAACAAGTATAGCTACACAGCATGCACAGGAGTTAATAAAATAAATTATACACCACATTTTCTTTTCAAACGAGCTTTAAATAGTCCATATGTAACAGAATCATGTGTTACAGACAAGAAATTCTTGCTGCCAAAACACAGGATGAGTGTTTTTCCCCATCGTTCTTTCCAAATTACAGACTTAGGAAAAAATATTCAAAGAAATTAGAAGATTTTAAAAAATAAAACTATGCTAAAAACCAGAAAAGGCCAGTAGAATAGACCAGTGAAGTACATGAACAAGTCATCAGCAGAATGTTAGTACACAGGTACTCACAAAAAAGCACACAAGAGTGGACATAAAGGCTTTAAAGACACAGATACTATGCAGGCCAATCCAGTATCAAAGAACAGAATGCATAGGCTTTATTATAAACTCCGTAAATCATGCATTTGTGTGTGCAGATAAAATATACTTAAAGCCATGTATTTAAATGCTGTCAAGAAGACATCTCAACTCCTTCCCAGCAACATCAGTTGACTTCAGGGCAGAATTAAACCCAGTTTTGTTTATTTTTACACACTGGCCTAATACAAACCCACAACCTGTAACTGTGAACAAAGTAAAAGGAAGAAACCAGCTAAAAGAAAGCAAGCAGATAAAAGAAAGAAAGCAGATATTTTTCTGAGCAGCTCAGAGACACTGAGACAAAGATCCAAACCCACTTTTTGGTGACCACCATCACTAGGATGTAATGGCAGTGACACTAACCCAGACAGTTCACAGCTGTGTTTCAGAAAGTGGCTCCAAGAACAACGATCCAAGGGTTGAGTGGGGAAAAATAGTAATTAACCCTGCAGTACATACATACATACATACATAAATGGCTCTTTTCAGAACAAAATAAGGTATCACTACTGAGTATGTGGCAATAT
This sequence comes from Brachypteracias leptosomus, assembly GCA_013401335.1. Lineage (NCBI taxonomy): Eukaryota > Metazoa > Chordata > Aves > Coraciiformes > Brachypteraciidae > Brachypteracias > Brachypteracias leptosomus. Next base: position 174,786 of record VYZX01030835.1, read on the forward strand.
GGAGTGTGCATTAAGATATACAAGTGAAATCTGCTTGGGGCACCTTCACTCAGAGGGATAAGTCTTCTTAAAATATAATAATAATAATAATACTTCTTTATACTTGCCACTTGTTAGCAATTGTTTACATCGTAGAAAAATAGATAGTATTCTGTAACAAGAAATATAGTTACTTTGTTAAAATGGGCTATTTTAAACCAGCTACTATTCTTTCATATAAAGAATTTCTAAACAGCAAAACAAAAATAGGTAATACTGAGTGCAAAACAGCCAGTGGTATACTTTGCATTGGTTTGAAACACTAGTTGCCAGCTACTATAATTACACGTTCTGTACACTCTACTACAAAAGTCATCCAACTTTTAGAAGCTTTGGGGTTTTTGCTTTTCTTCTCTCTAGGTGGCAAGTAAGTATTTAATCTGAGTAAATTCAAACTCTGGAAGTCAGAAATAATTTCACAATCAGTCTTCGCTACCATTCTCTCACATTCCTTTCCCCTTGTAGTGCAGCAGCACTTTCTACTTTATGGCCAAAAATCCCTTAAAATAAACAAAGTTTAGACTGTAGATACTTAGAAGTTTAGCTTATAAATTCACATTCTTTTAAAAATAATTTCACTAATCTCCCATGTTTACATTTACACCAAAGAGAAAGCTCAAAAGCCTCACGTCATGCATTTCACCATCCCTGTTGAAGACTGAAAGAGAGTTCAGATAAAAACTCTTTGTCAATGGTAGGTATTAAGTCTTAATGCTACAAAGCCAGATGGTTCCAATGTAGAAGTCAGGTTTTTCTGTGGTCTCCACAACAGTTTCAGATACGAATAGCTAATTCCTAGTGGCAGTGGTAAAGGCATTTATCAGTACACCATGAACACCACAAATGGAGGCAATTTCCAAGCATCAAAGAACAAAAAACAAACAAAAAGCACCCAGTAAAAGAATCAGGGAAACATTCTTAGCAGAGCAGAAATCTCTCTATTCTTCTCTGTTCATCTCACACCTTTTCAACTTTGGTGGGGTCATATGTATCTGAAAAAAACAAGAAAACACTGTTATTTATGTATCATGGTATCTATTCAATATTGCTAGCTGCAGAATGAGACATCTTTTCCCTAGTTTTAAAAAGAAGCTAATACTGGATTTACAGCCTTAAAGGCATGCTACGTTACTGACCTAAGTTTAGAATTTACACAGAAATAACTGTAATTCTTAATTTATTTTAATAATTGTGTAATTCATGAACAACTTGGATCAAATGCATGGAGATAGAATTTGGGAAGCTTTGGGTAGGTAGGAACAAGCACACTGAGTGCTATGTGATTACTTCTAGTTTTCAGATGCTTTGACAGAGAAAGACATAAGATTTACCCCTCCTTAACTGAGCACTAGGGACAAGTAAATGCTCTAAGTATCCTAGCAGGATGTTTAAGGATGGCTGAAGAAGTGATGATGCCATCCAGTGATCAGGGTTTTTTCATTTGATTGCAAATCCTTAATTTCAGATGAATTCAATGGAATACAGGAGTGGACAGCTGTGTTGCATCGGTCTGGTCAGACCATCTCGCTTCAACCTGCAAAACTGCAGCTCATGTTTGCTTCACCTGAGCACTGGGCTGGCTTACTAACACTGGGCTTCATTTCCAGCCTACCTCTTGTCAGTTCACACGACAGACCAGCCCTGAATCCCCAAGGACACTCTTCTATCAGACTTTTAAACTGGATTTATCCCAACGTTGGCCATAAAGGGAGCAGATACTAGCATTTTCTCTCACCCTTGTGACTCTGGGATAGGGTTGCAATGAAAGGGCTTTGCCTTGTGAGAGCTGCCTTCTGTGTGCCATCATGCACATGTCTGACTTATTCTAGGCTCCTTGGGATGCATGGTTGTGGTGTGGAGGAACCAGGGCTACCTACAGAGGCATCTGTAGGCACACAGCTCCTGTGTGCTACTGGCTGCTCTTATGCAACCTGGGTATCTGCTAACGTGAAACATCTCTCCCGTAGGTTCTGCTCCCACAGCACTCACATTTAAACAGTGGAGCATGAAAATAGTTGCACACTTTGGAGTAAAATGTTCACCCTCTGGACTTTTATGTTGATATGAGTGAATGTCTTCAAACAAGCATGAAAATCCTCAGAGGGAAATTTTTACTCCTGTATGCAAGTGTCCATCTGCAGCATCCAGACTCATATAAAGGGGGGCCTGGCTAGGAAAGAACTTCTGGATTTGGCCCCAGTGGGTGGGTTCCTGGTGCAGGATCCTTCATTGCTTCACTTGCCTGCTCTCCTCAAATTGCTAAGCTGGCCAAGAAAGGAGTCTGTGCCAGCAACACCTCTGTTTTCAGAACTGCTTGTCACTATTCAGCCTCTTCTGGTATTTCTAAACTTCAAGAACAGACACCACATGAATGCAAAAAAATCAAGAGGAAAAGTTTTTGAGGCTACTGCACTCCAGGATAACACTGAATCTTTCTAAGCTTAATGCACTGATGGTGTGGGAAGATGCCTCTAAAGCAGTAACATTTTTTCAATTGTAAATAATTTGCCATCTAAGCTGCTAAAACATACAAAAATTCTGAATTGTTCTGTGCGAGGTTTACCTGAGAATAAAAATGGATTTGCATTTCAGAAACCCGATTTTCCAAAGGCCAGACACATTCACACTAATAGAACTCCCCACAAAATTTCAGGTGCTCACTGTTTTGGGGAGTGGCAGAGGTGGGGGGGTGTGGAAAATCAGGCCACAAGACATGGAGCCTCTGTGTGGCTCAGTTTATTTCTTCAAAGCTTACCCACACCCTCAACACCTGAACCAAGGACAGAAAAGGGCCACACTACCAGGCTACATCACAAACACTGGAGTTCTAGCACCAATACAAAGTAGTTTATTCAACATTTGGTTAAGCTCATTTGAAATGCTCCCTACAGAAACAAAGTCAGATCAGCAGCCTCGTGGAAGCAGTCTTCAAACAGCAAAGGAGAATAGACATCCAGTGTGTTTGGGAACACTTGGAGATGTTCTTCTAATGGCAGTATTTGCATAGTAAGATCAGCTTCTTACACTGAGTTTCGGCAGAGCTCTTACTCTGAAAGATGACTGTTCATCTGCCAAGCTGCATTATACATGTGAAAACCTGCTTCTGCTAAAGCCTCTAGCCTCTGTGACAGGCCCAGTCTGCAATTAGAAGACTAACATCACCCTACCTCACTCCAAATATAATGGCCTTTAGCAATATTTACTCTTGAAAAGCAACAAATGCAATGATTTTTCAGGATTCTCATTTTGGCTTTCAATGGTAACAGAGAGCTAGTCTGGAAGTTGGAGTGAGAGTTAACAGGGGAAGACACAACATCAGGCCTTTCCACAAACTTCACACTTTCCACAATCTTCAGCCCTGCCCTGTTAATGTAAGATGAAGATGTGGCCATGATCAACTCAGGGTGTCTGGAAGAGAAGAAGCCAGCAAAGGAGGTGTCTTCTCACCCTGTGTGAGTGTTACCCTGCAGCAGTGGATGTGAGAAGCAGGAAGGGACACCCAGACATGGGGAGGGCTGTGAGGGAACTGCTGCAGTGGGAACACACTGCAGAATACAAGCCTGGCATTGTCAGCAAGAGGGATAAATTTAGACCTAATTTACTGCAGAATAACTCTCCAATAAAACATACACAATCTGTTTTGATACATCCCTGAAGTCATGTCACCACAACAGTTATTTTCTTCACTCCAGCAGAAAGCTCAAGGGGGGAAAGCATATGAAATGCATGCAGGGTGTACTAGACCTGATGGGTACAAGGAAGCTGAATTAGCTTGGAAAATCTGGTCTAGCAAAATACAGTTCAGAGCAGAAAGAGACACAGAACTGGGGGATACAGAAAAAGACACGAAGGGAAAGGCTGCAATACTGCAGGAGTCAATACTTAGAACTCATACAAATATTTCTCTTCAGATGGAAATACATAAATCCATTTTAAAGTATGCTCCATTTAATTTCAGCCCCTCTGTATGGGAAAACTGTGAACAGATTTATATTGAGGAGGTTTAATGAATAGCCTGTGCAAATTTCAAGGTAGAGTGTCAGCTGTTACAGAGAGGATGGAAATAGAAAGGATGAGATTAATATTAGTTTAACAACTTTCACACCATACATTTGCTCACTCCAATTAATTTAATGGACTAGACAGGTGGCCCTGAAGATTTATCCCTTTACACAGATCTATGTCAACAACTTATTTTCAGTTGTTCAACACAATGCTGTATGAAAACTGTTCCAGAGAGAGAACAGCTCATTTTACTTTAGGGATGCATATGGACTACACAAGTTTATATGCTTTAGAGAGATGAGGAACAGCAAAAAAAAAAAAAAAAAGGTGTTCACTGAAAAAGTCAACTTTCCATTTGACCTGGGGATAACAGTCATTCTCCACATCTGATCTGGAAAATATTCATGAGAGAGAGAGAATTTTCCAGGCCCCTTAATGCAGCCATTTCCCAGAGGGTTCACAGAAGAACATCAGATTTTTATTTTTAGTTTCTTCTGAACTCTGATATAGTATGTGTCTACTTAAGTATTAGAGAGGGAAGAAATGGGTATTCAAGGCGAGGCTATGATTAAATCATCACGTGTTCCCAAACACTGGCACTAGAGTCAACTATCTTTGAATTCTGCTGTTTGAAGCTGGCCGTTCCCTGAAACAATTAGACAGTGATAAGACCTCAGGGAGTGCTTCAGTCTCTGTGAATAACTTTCAATATCACAAGTGAGATTTACAGAAACTTTTCCTAAAATGGGATCGGAGAATGCTCATGTTATCTTTTCCACAAGGAGAGCAAAGCGAGTGGCAACCAGATGGGGGTAGTACCACCTACAGCCTGTTACTATTTGAGCAGCATTATGTGGGCATAAGCAAACTGATCATGCCCATTACATAAGGAACCATTATAGATTTGGATCTCCCAGAATAGGGTCTTACCTAAGGAAAAATCTCTGTCACTCTTCTTCTTGTCCATTCCACCTAAATACCCGTTCTCACTGAGAGAGATAACACGCTTGGAAACGGCCCCTGAGCTTGCCAGTTTGCTTCCTCTCTCCTCTTGTACCCTCAACAGCTTCTCCTCATCTACCTCCTCTCCTGAGTCTGCACTCTTGATGCTCAGACGTCTCATCCGGGACACAGAGTCAACTTCTTTCATTCGCACTAAGCGATCCATGGCAGTTCTGCTCGGTGGAGAAGTGAGCTTGACTTGGAGTGTCTCTATCACTTTTGAGGTGCTTCTCGCTCTCTTTTCTGAATGCTGATACACAGCTGACTTGCAAACCAAGTTTTGGTCCTCACCTTGGCTGGGACTCACAGGTTGTTCAAGAACTTGCTCAGTTACCAGTGTTTTAGCACTGGCTTCCTGATGAGTGGTCTGGCATTCCTCAGGGTATAAAGATCGACCTCCCACTCTGACAAAGAGAGCACTCTCTGTCCAGCCACACTTTCGTCTGCCTTCATAAGAATCCTCTTTTTTTCCTTCTTTGTCACTTACTGTGCTCCCCACTGATGACTCAAAGTTCTGGGCACCGTTTGCAGGGCTAGTGTTTGGCTGGGGCCCAATGTGGTCATTTGGAAGGAGGGACTCTACTGCTATATCTATACCCAAAATTCTTGCAGCTCTTGCCTCCAATGACTCATTCACAGGGATTTCCACTACATTTGCATTTGAAAAGTGATCCGAATTGTTAGTACCAGGTCCTGGGGCTACATCAAGTCCCACTGACCTCAGATCTGGCTCAGAGTGCCCTTGGTTCCTTTTTGTTAGTGACAAGCCTACCATAGAACCTCTCTCTACTACTGTATCATTTGTGGGAGTTGCACCTTTGCTGAGTTTAACAAAGTCTAGGTAATTTTGGTCTTTACTCATCTCCTGCAAGACAGGGTTATTGAAAGGATTAGTGTGGCATGAATTGCTTGGGCTACTGGACAAAATTCTCTTGCGAGGGTCCACATGAACTGGCTGCTTGCTTGTTCTGCTCTTGGCTTCCCCCGACCTCATTTCTGCTATCAGACTTCCATCTGCTGGCCCGACTCCTTCACTGCTCCCTGTTGGCTGCGAGAAGCCTGGGGAGCCACTGCAGCCTGGCTCACCACCATGCTCTGTCCCCATGCTCCAACTTTCAGACTTACTTTTAACTCTTACTGACTTAATTATAGACACCTCTGGCACAACTATTACTGATTTCCCACCATCCTTTGGCTTCTGCTTCGATTTCTCATTTCTGGATGCCCTTCTCTGCATAAGGGCACCTGCCTGCAGAGAAGCTGCAGCACTTTCCAAATCCTCTTCACTGCTCATACTCTCTTCCTGCTCTTGCAGCTCCTTGTTAAAACTTTCTAGCTCACTTATTGCATCCCAGGGACGACGACTTACAGGCTTCAACAGGAACTGCCCAAACAGCTCTTTACTGTTGCAGGGAGCACCGGCTTCTCCCTTAACTACATCTCCCTTGGAAAGAAGGAAGGTTTCCCTCTCCTGGGCAGACACAGGCTGGCTCTGGTGGGCTTTTGAGGAGGGGGCCTGAAGGACTGAGGTGGCAGTCCTGGAAAACGCACTGTTGCTAGACTGGCTGAGGTACATCTGACCCTTCATACCGTAAGAGCTCTGTCTGCAGCTTCTCTCATCAGAAGGTAACCCTGTCTGTTTTGACCCTGTCATGGATGCTGTATGCCCTAGGCGCTTTGGAGACAGCAGTTTGTTACCATTGGGCTGGCCAGGCTTTGTACCATTGAAAAATTGTGGGCTTCTAGGTTCTTCGGCAAAACTGGTCTGTGTCTGCTGGTCTTTGTACTGATCACCTGGCCAGGAGCCAGAGTATTTGAGCTCTCTGTGTTTTGCAGGCTGAATAAATCTGAGGTCATTCATTTGTTTGAACTCTTCTGGTCTCCACAGCTCTTGTTTTTGTAACTCACTTTTATTGGTCATGCTTCCTGTAAGAGCTTGTAACTCCAAGTCTGTTGAAGACATACTTAAGAGACTTTGTTCTTGCAAAGCCCCTTTGTTATCAAACCCATTCTTATCAGGGCTCTGGGTTATGTTGTTGTTCCTATCTGTATCTGGCAGATTGGATTCTGATTTAACTGGGATGGAGACCAAACAAAATATAGTTTCATTCATTTTTTTCTTTGAACTCTTTTTGCTCTGCATCCCAGTTCCAGGTTCAAACTTTTTCACTTTTGTAACAGTCTCACAGGTGCTGTCCATATGTGAATTTCTTACAGAAAGTTTGCCTTTTGTGTACTCTGTGCTGGCTTCGTTACAGGGGCTGTGATTAGTTGTGCTACAACTGTCTCTTTGGTCTGGCAAGGCACAATTTTCCTGATCTCGGATGGATGGTGCCAACCATCTGTTGCTATGGGTGGAGCTGTCGGAAGTTCCTTCTCCCTTTGCAGAATTGGACAAGTCTGATGCATCCAAAAAGGCACTGTTGTACTGTGCTTCAAGATCTCTCTCTTGCAAAGCACCAGAACTAGGACTACATGCATTTTCAGTGTATTTAGCATTGTCCTGCAGACTTCCCGGAGGTGCAATTTTAATATGCCGTATCCGAGGATCATCAAAGGGAATATACTGAACAGAACACAGGTAGTCAGCAGGGCGCCTTGCATGGCTTTGCTTCCCATGAGGAAGGTGGTTGTCTTTGCAAGGGTCACCCTCTGCTTCAGAAGTATTTACAGCTGGTCGTTGGCAGGGGACAACCCGCTCTACAGGGTCCTGCTGATCGCTGCTGGCATACATGTTGGTGTTAGGCACTTCACTGAGGAGATGTGGGGTCACGTTTTGGTGAGGAGGGGATTTGTAAGAAGGAGGAGGTACGTAGACCGGGGGCTCCAAACCAGAGTCTTGAATGCAAGTATCTTGCCTTGGCTCAACTTTGGCTAAATAGGAGACGGGTTCGTCTTTCTGGTACTGATCCTGGAAACCTGCAGTTTCTGTGGGTGTCCTGGTCTGCCTCTGCAGCTCATAGCATGGAAGCTTGAGAGGTCTCCCATATTTGGGTTTCACCAGGGGAAGGAAATGGCCTCCTGTTTCATGGTACTTGGCTGGTTCCACACTCAGTCTGTTTGTGGGATAGGAGGGGTTTTTAGTTATGCTGAGCGAGTTGTTACTGTTGGTCAGGGAGGGCATTTCCACACACCTCATGCTCTCGGGTGAAAGGACCCTTGGCAACGACTGTGATTTTCCATTGTTGTGGGTGCTCAGTACATTGTCTCCCAGGGTCAGCGAATACAGTTCTTGAAGCAGCTTCTCCCTGTCACCCTCAGACATTTGCCTCCCTACTTTTTTTGGCTGGTTCCAGCTTTCCATTCCCACACTTTGCCATTTTCCATCACTGGGCACTTCACAGCTCTCCTGCAAGCCGCTTCTTCTGATGTACCCTGTGCCCATCCCCACCTTCAGCTGACTCTCCCTGGGGTGCCGAGGTGTCCCTGGGATTGCAGTCAGGCCTTTCATTTCCACATTGGCTTTCTGGGAATACCCCAGGAGCACACTGAAGTCCTGTCCTCGTCTTCTCCAGTAGGTGAGATCCTTCTCAGTCTTGGGCTGGGAAGACCATGCTAATTGAGGCCTGTCATAAACCCTGAAAAAGAAATGCAGTGTCACAGGCAGTTTGCACAGATGGCCTTTCTTTCTCTTATGGGTAAGGCCATTAGGAGGTCAAATGTTGAATTATGCCAATGGGGTTTGTGTAATCTATTTGCAACCAGAAGACTTAATGATTTTAATGAAAGGATTTAAAAGTCAGTCATTAATATGAGCAAAGGAAGGGAGATGCTCTGCTGGCATGTTGTTAGCTATGCAAAGCTGTTAGAAAGAGAAACAAATGCACATAGTTACACGTTGTGCAAACATGCACAGCCCTTCTTGATGGACACCAGCAAACCAGAAATGATTGTGTTGAACTTTTTTCTGCACTCTGCTACATCGAAATCCATAGATGTCAAGGGGACTACTGTGGTACACAAGTTTAATAGGAAACCAAAAGCAGAGGTAGGGAGAACAGGTAGAGGGCTATTTCATAAAGTAAGATATATTCTGTAACTAGCACAATTTGCTTCCTAGCATAAGAGCTGAAATGAAACATGCCATTTCCAGCACTGATTGTTGTTCATCTTTCAAGGGAACAAATTTCTTCAAAGTGCTTTGGATGAAATGGTACATGCCACAACAATGGTGATGTAGCAGCACAGTTCTGATTAAGATGGAACCAATATTTAAAACCTAAAATACCTTGAAAGAAGTATAAAATTCTTAAACAACAAAGGGATGAACTCCAGCAATCTATTACTGAAATATGAAAGATAGTAGACATTTTATTGTAGATTAGAAATTCAGAACACAGATTTACATTAACAGAATAGGTTCTTTGTATGTTCTGAACAGTGTAAACTGTTTTATACATTACTGCGGAAAAAAACTGGTACCCTTCTATATAAATAATTAATCTTCTACTTGAACCATGTTCTGCTATTCTTGTACCCAAGGTGTCCAACAATATAACTGCCTTTACACTATGTGGCTGCCACCAGCATAAGACTGGAAAGAAAAATCAAAATTGACAGAAATAGGACAAGTATGTAGACAGAACCCTAGAATTTCTTTCTCTTCCCTCCACCCCAAGGTATATAAACAGTGTCATCTGTCTCTTTTTCACAAGAAACAATGATCTATTTAAATAGTAGTTTGTGAAAACATAATACAATTCAAAATTTGGAATGGAAATTAATCAATCCAGATCCACAGCAATTTTATTTATTTTTACATATATTAACTTCATCCTATGACTATAGAAGTTTTTAAATCAAACTGGGATAAGGAGCATCTTGTTCATATCAATTCAACTGGATTAAGACTTAATATCTGACCAAAATGTTCTGTTTCTGAAGCACAAAATACAGTTCAATTGCCAAACCTCAGAAAGTAACAGACGTCTTTTTCTATTCAGTGAGATATAACAGGACACCTCCTTTATTGCAAAGTCGATTGCAGTAACAACGAAATTTTCCCTGCTGCTCTGCATGTGGAAACATGCAGCTGAACAAATGCTGCCTTCTGAGATTATCAAATCTACCTTTTCATCTCATTCCCATGCTGCTATGCCATCATTTGTACCTGCATTTACAAAATGAGGTGAGAAACAAGGTCTTGAAATAGTGAGGAGGGAATGGACAGGTCGCTCTTTCTTTTTTATTTTATTCATCATTGTAAAAGGGTCTACAGAAATTGCAGGAAGTAGAGAGTCACAGATTGCAAGATCAGAAGAGACTGTTATGGTTATTTATTTTGACATCTTGCTCAACGCAGGCAATCAGACTTCCCAAAAATGATTTCTACTTCAGTGGTAGCATGTATTTTAGAAAAGCATCTAAAAACCTTGATCTTTAAATTTCCAAAGATGTTGTTGCAAAGCTTAATTCACCATTAAAAAAAAACAAAGTCAACCAAATTTCTTATCAACCCAAATATAAAAACATTGGGGGAAGGAGGGATGGCAGACAATAATATTGAGATTTGCAACAACTGCAACTAACTGCATGAGAATGGAATGGGCTAGCTGTTTACAGGATTTAATGAAAATCAGGAATAGAGAAGGAAGCATTACTCAACTTTTTCCTAGGAAACTACTAAAACAGAAGAGTTTTAGTTAGTTTGCTTTTTAAAAGACAAATGAAACCCAAGCTCAGACATTCATTAAAGTAAATTAGCCCTAAGTTAGGTCAGCTTCAGTCACAGAAAGGATGTTCCTCCATTTATTAAAAGCTGTTTAAAATATTACATTAGTTTTTTAAAGATTAAAAGATTAATAACTAGGCTCCAGTAATGAACTTTGGAACATGATACAAATTCCCATGTAACCTGTACTGTGTCATTATTGCAACATGAGTGTAGAAATTGTGTTTAAAAGGAGTTATTTAGAGCATTTACAACCTGACACAGGGTGAACAATATCAGTCTCTCCAGCTCCTGGCTCAGGTGCTAGAGGTAGTTACACAGAGAGCCTGTATCATGGGAGCTATAGACCTTTGGAGAAGATGGCAGTGGGAAGGGGATGCTCTGCAGTCTCCCCAAGGACCCTCCAGCTTAGCTCTAGCCTGAAGACTCCTGTCAAAAAGTGCTTTGAATTGATTCTATATAAAATTAATGTAGTGAAAACTCTTCTAAAAAACCAAACTATTGCTAGCTTTCTATGAATCTTAGGCCTTTAGAAGAAATGAGGCCATCGGTCCACCCTTCGCTGGCTGCATGACTGCATTTCACCAAGCTGCTACTTTCAGAGCAATGGGTTGAAGCTGCCCAGTTCCCCTAGGGTGACACTGGACCAGCAGGACCTTGTGTGATGCACATAATGAGGCCAGTAGTGAAGCAGTGTGGCACAGGCTGCAAAGTCAAAACCTGCAGAATGAGGTGACTGTAGGGCTCTCTAGGGAGTTTCTTTCCCTGTTGCTGTCTCCCAGTGTGCAAATGGTAGGTACCCAGTAAGTCAGGGTGGGTGAGCCATGGGCACTGGTATAGGCTTTGTGCCCAATGAGGAGGCACTGTTAAGAAATTCCAAGATTTGGCAGCAAGGGGGAAAATTTTTCAGAGGGCTGTTCTGGATGCTGGCAGCTTCTGTTCTATTTTGGGATCCTATCCTCACATACACTCTTCCAAGCCTCAACACTAGGAAACACCAGTACACTTCCCTAATTTTTCCATCAGATAATCTCATTAATCATGTTATCTATGTCTACATTTTGCAGCTACCAACATAGTTCCTCCCACATAAATAGCAAAGCAAAGTGCCTCTTCTCTCCACTTGGAAGAGAAGCAGGAGGAAGTACTCTTTCTGTGAACCCTTTCATGTCTACCCATAGGGTCAGCTTTCCCATTTTCATTGCCTTATCTCCTCTTCCAGACCTGTACTGTGTGGCCTCCTAATGCTCAGTTAAGCAAGGACAGCCAGGACAGTCCTCCCACCATCTATTCCCCCATGCTTTGCCCGAAGAACAAAAGGATGGAGCAAAACATCACTCCCCCCTTGCAAGCAGCAGCAACAGCGGGTGGTGTGATATGCCCACATGCAGTTGCTATGAAGCCTCTCTCCTCCTCCTCAGCAAGGTTTGATGAGCAAATCAACCCTAATGAGTGAAGACAACAGCATCACCTGCTGCCACGAAACACCTTGAGCCCTGCAAACCTGTCTGCAAAGGTAGCAATGAGGTGGGCAACATCACTCACTCCTGTGGAGTTTGGAAGTCGATTAGCCCTTCTACATCAGTGGCCTGAGCAAGAATGTGGCATAAATAATCCCCTGACTGAGGAGCCTGAGTCGTGCTCCAAATTGCTGTGGATCTGGTCAACGTCTGTGAAGGTAGTCGGGACACAGGCTGCGTCTTCTGTCTCTCTCCTGCCACTGTGCTGCATTGGGAAGGCAGCGTGAGGAGATGGCTGCAGGAAGCCTGCGATGCACAAAGAGCAGTGCCTTTGTGCTGGGCCTTGACAGGTGGTTGTCTCTTCTTCATGTCCAAATGGTGAGTCTGGAGGGGGACTGTCACCCTGGAGCTCAGCACCCAAAACACAGGTGCTGCAGAGGCCTCCCTGGATCTGGCCCCAGAGCTCGTTCCACTCTGCAGTGGGTGTTCTGTGTACACAGGGACACCCCATGCACAGGCTGTCCCCTCTTCAGAGCTCCTCATGCTTTGTAAGCCTTCCCAACAGGCTCACTGGGAATGAGAGTTTGCTGTAACAATAATAGTAAGACAAGATTTCTATTTTTTTGAAACCGTGACAAAGCCATTTCCAGGGCTGTGTTCCCTATTTTATGTGGAAAAGCCACTTCTTAAAACCAGAATATAATATTTAGCTATGCTGTAGACTGACAAGTTCCATCCCTTGCATTTTGAGATGTTAAAAAGATACTTTTAAACTGTTAGAGAGCATTATTTTGTATTTAGCCAAAACCAGCACTTATAGATCACAGAATCATAGAACCAGAGAATCATAAAATGGTTTGTATTGGAAGGGACCTTAAAGATCAACTAGTTCCAATCCCCCTGCCACAGCAGGGACACCTCCCATTAGACCAGGTTGCTCAAGGCCCCATCCAACCTGGCCTTGAACACCTCCAGGGAAGGAGCATCCATGACCCCCCTGGGCAACCTGTTCCAGTGACTTATCACCCTCAGAGTGAAGAATTTCTTCCTAAGTTCCAAAATAAATCTAGCTTCTTCCATTTTGAAGCCATTACCTCCTGTCCTATCACTACAGGCCTCTGTAAGAAGTCCCTCCCCAGCCTTCTTGTAGGCCCCTTTCCAACACTGGAAGGCTGCAATAAGGTCTCCCCAGAGCCTTCTCTTCTCCAGGCCGAACAAGCCCAATTCTCTCAGCCTGTCTTCATAGCATAGGTGTTCCAGCCCTCTAATCATCTTTGTGGCCCTCCTCTGAACTTTCTCCAACAGGTCCATGTCCTTCTTGTGCTGGGGGCTTCAGAACTGAAGGCAGTACTCCAGGTGGGGTCTCACGAGAGCAGAGTAGAGGGGTAGAATCACCTCTCTTGATCTGCTGGCCACAGTTCTTTAGAAGCAGCTCAGGACATGGTTGGCTTTCTGGGCTGTACTCACACATTGCTGAGCTTTTCATGTTGAGCTTTTCATCAACCAGCAATCCCAAGTCTTTCTCCTCAGGGCTGCTCCAAATCCACTCATTGCCCAGCCTGTATTTGTGCTTGGGGTTGCCCCAACCCAGGTGCAGGACCTTGCACTTGTCCTTGTTGAAATTCATGAAGTTGGCATGGGCCCGTCTCTCAAGCCTGTCAAGATAACTCTGCCACGTCCAAGACATGGGGCAGACATGTGAGTCCTTGCAGATGCACCTGGAGAAGTGGGAGGCAGGGAGGGAGCAGTGCCCCCATGCCTCCATGCACCCATGTAGGCTCCTCCTTGCAGGTCATGGGAGCAGCAGTTCTGCGGTAGCTTCCAGCCTTGCACAGCCACATCTTCCTCATACCAGTTTTTCTCCACACTGTAAAATCAGCTCCAAGGCAAAGTGTCACCTTCCTTGGCACCCCTGCACGCTCTCTTCCCCTCCTTCAAAACCTTTTTCCTTTTCACTCTTTTCAGTATCTTTCCTCACTTTATTGCTGTCCAGTTTACTTCACCCAGAAGAGACCATGAAGGATACTCCTTATTACCTTTAAACCTGTGTCCTCTCCTTCCTTCTCCAGAAGGGATGGTTCCACCTGGGGGCCTTCGCTGCAGCTGGGACTTGCTGCCCTAGGACTGCTTTACAGGGCTCACATCTCTTCCTGTCCGTTATCCCAGCTGGCAGCCAGGAGCCACTCCCGCTCCAGGCAAACAGGCTTGCAAGGGGAAGAGATATGAAGGGAAAGAGCAGACGAGCCCAGCAGTCAGGGGACACATGCCTTTGCCACGTGTTACTGAAGGTCTTCATAAGAGGACAACCTCCTCAAGCGGTAGTGTTTTGCCATGCTTTCAGTTTCAAGCCCACTGGGCAGGAGGAAGGGGCTTTTCCTCCTAAACCATGGTCACACTTGGGCTGGCTTCCAGTCCTGCTCTAGCCCCTTTCCTTTGTTCATCTGCAGCCCTCAAATAGCGGCAGAACAATGGCCGAGCGGCGGTGTGTACACACAGCTCTTCCTGCCCCGGCCCCAGTGCGCACGTACTCCCTGCTAAGCAAGTCACAGTTGTACAAACATGTTTTATGGAGTGACGACAAGAGCTTCCACTGTCTTGGAGCTATTTTAAAAAGAAACACACCTTCTCATGTTTACTCCATGAGAGTGGCCTTAAAGAAACCAAGAAAGTCCTTGGTGCACGTAGGAACGCCCACCAAGAGCTCTACATGGCTCTATCTACAGTAAAAAAACAAGGTGTGTATGTGGCAGAAGAAGATGGGTTTAAGTTTTTTAAAACTGTAGAAAAGGAAGAGCTTTTGTCCCTTTTTTTTTACTGCATTTGGACTGAGCTTTTCTAAGCCCACCAGAAAGCCCTTTCTGATACAGACCACATCAGTAAACTAAATTCTCCCACACTTGGCCACTTCCAACCACTCCACTATCCTCCAAGGCCTCACTGTAACAGAAGGTGAATGTATGTGCCACTGCTTTGTGTGGACTTGCAGTGAATGGAAATGGTCACTAGTATGGGAGCTGGAAAGGATCAAAGGAAGATGGTGTCAAGAGTTAGGGTCATGCTTAGTTATCTGTCAGGACCAAAAGGAAGAGAAAGCAAAGCCATGGCATGATGCTGAAACTTACCCCCCTTCTGAAGTATGAAAAGTGGACAAACCCTGATGGTCATGGTGGTAACCAGGACCCGCTTGCCTCCCTTGGCTCTCATGGCTGCTTTCAGTGCTGCTTGAGTTGGTTTTCACCAGAGGTTTCTTGCTGTAAGCCCCAGCTCTCGATTCTGCCTCAAATCCATTCAGCGTTCTCTGAGCAGATCTGTTCCCTGCA
This sequence comes from Brachypteracias leptosomus, assembly GCA_013401335.1. Classification (NCBI taxonomy): domain Eukaryota; kingdom Metazoa; phylum Chordata; class Aves; order Coraciiformes; family Brachypteraciidae; genus Brachypteracias; species Brachypteracias leptosomus. Next base: position 190,283 of record VYZX01030835.1, read on the forward strand.
ATTTCATGCCGGTATCCATCATACCTATTCTCATATGAAACTGGGGGATTTTTTGACAATTTGTATCCATGAGAAATCAGGAGATCCTCAACACTGAACATGTTGTGCTGGTTTCACTCACAGCTGTGCCATCAGAAAGCTCTTTCCAGCAGGACCCATCACTGGAAAACAAAACCAAAAACAAACAGAAGGCTGCTTTAAGCAAGGAAAGATACCTTTGATCAGCTGAGCTGCTGAAGCTAAAAGTCTCACTCCTGGCTTCAGTCTTCCACCATTATAACAAAAGAGATGAAGCAAAGTGCATGCAGATGCTGATGAATCATGTGCTGACCTTCCCCAGATAATACACCTCCATGCACCCAGATAAGCAGCAGATGCTCTGCTGCTGACTCAGTCCATTTCACTGAAGAATTCACTGGTGATTGCAGCTTTCAGATTTCACTAAGTGATCTCAAAAAAATCTCTGCACCGGAGGTAAGCCCACAATTTGAGTCAGACACTTCCTTAAACAGCAATTTTTTTCCAGTCATTGAGAGGTGTGATCTGTATTACTTTTTAAGATGCTGCAAGAGGAGGGGGTGGATTACAGGGCAATGTGCCTCTCCCTGCAGCTCTGCATATTCCAATTAAGAAAAAATGTTCACATGAACAAGGACAAAATATGCATGAGTACAAAAATGAATTATGCAACCACATGAAAAACCCAGGTAATATCATGCAATACCCCAGCTAAACAGTCCTTTTTACAGATTACTTTCTTTTTGGCCTGCGTTGGCCTGCTGGAAATCAGGAATCCTCAACTAAAGTAATAGAAAACCTAAGATTTCAGGTGTGCTCTATTTTTACAGCATAATTCCACTGTGTAAAATGACTGGAAACAACCTGAGATGCTCGTGTCTATTGTGTCTCAATAATTTCCAAGACATGGGACAGTCAAGATTTTTCTTCCCAGTGACAGCCCTCAATTCTGCACTGACTAAAGATCCAGCAAACTGAATTAGTTGGCTGGAAACAATCTCTATTGTCTATAGCACTCTTGCAGCTTATTATGGCAATTACAGAATGCCCATTCTTCCAGAGTTTTAAAACAAGTGGAAGGTAACGATCTGTTCTGTAGGTTGTGCACAACAATGGACCCATTCTGATGCATTCCTCCTTGCTTGAACTGTGTTACCAAAGGAAAGAAGGAAAGAAAAGAAAGAAGGAAAGAAGGAAAGGAAGAAAAGGAAGGAAAGAAGGAAAGGAAGGAAAGGAAGGGAAGAAGGAAAGGAAGGAAAGGAAGGAAAGGAGGAAAGGAGGAAAGGAGGAAAGGAGGAAAGGAGGAAAGGAGGAAAGGAGGAAAGAGAGAAAGAAAGAGAGAAAGAGAGAAAGAGAGAAAGAGAGAGAGAAAAAGAAAGAAAAGATGGGTAAAAAGGTGAAACACACAGAAATAGATTTATGTAAAACATAAAATACTCAAGATGATTTTCCCTGCATGAAGAGTTCATTTAACATGCCTGGTGAGCACTCTGTGTCCTTAGTAGCAGGAGGTCTATCTGAGGGATAGGAGCCCAGCATTGACAGCTACTCAAAAGGAGATCATCTCTGCAAAGATCATGACAAGCAACTGCATTTTATACACCAGTCTCTAATGCTCTTCTTGGGCAAGAGGAAAGGGAGAACTTGATCCCTGCTGTTTACAATCATTTACTTGAGACGGCTGCTACATGTTTATTAGTACTAAATAATACATATTCTTTCGTACTAATATAGGCTACATATCACAAAAGTTGATGGGTTGGCTTAGAATACAAACCAGTTTCTGTGGTTCAGCATTCCATATATGATGGTCACCTTTTGCCTATCCAGTGTCATATCCTTTTATGCTCCTGCCCTGTCTCCTGGATGCTCTGCAGGCTGAGGAGCTGGTCTGGCTGGCTGCTCTGGGCCAGCCTGGTGTGTGGCTCCTGGGCATGCAGGGACCCTCCAGCCACCTCTGCCCTCTGCTGCCCACAGCAGCCACGGTGCTTGTCTGAGGACAACTCACAGTGTGGAAAAACACGCACCATTTTTATGCAGAACCACAATTTAACTTGTAACCTGGATCACTGCAGAAATGGCTTTTCATACTGAGAGCCTGCTGAGCATTTAAGCTTGTTCGTCTCTAGAGCTTAATGAATCTCTTCCCTTTTCACACATGTAACACTACACACCCTTTAAAAACAGAGAAATGAAGCTCTGTGCTGAAGATATTTTAAAAGTATCCCTTGGTAGAACAGGACTCCAAATTCCCAGTAAGTGCTCTGAGTAAGCAAGCCAGCAGTAAGTACAGCAGGCACAGGGAGGAGCGGGACCCTTCCCTTTTGGAAGGAATGGAAGGCTTCATGGGTTATTTTTGAATGCTGACCTTAAAGGCTGATTTTTCATCCACCCACTGCCTTGGACTGTGCAAGGAGCCAGGTATGAGCAGAGCAAGGGGAACAGCTGGCTGCTAGAGCTGTTCAGCTTCTAACAAGAGAAAGATCCAATGTGACTACCATAAACAGCAGAAAGCCCATCAGAGCACTCACAGGTGCAAGAAAAAAATGTGCTTTTCCTGCTATTATTGTCAAGCTGACTTGGAGCACAGATTAACCCCATCTCTGCCACTTGTTGCAGCCATGGTGCCATTAGAGAGGTAAAGGCAAGTGGGCAAGGAACCTCCAGACCATGGGGTTCACTCTGATCCTCCTTTTGGTACTGGTGGTGAGGAGCAACGGGTGGAAACATACCCTGAGGAACCAGTGAGACTGTCTCCTCCTGCTCTGCAAACTTATCACATGTGAAAGGGAAAAACCCACGGTGCTACAGGTGGTGGTGGTAAGGCCTGGTTGGGAGTGTGATGCTATCACTGTGCCCATCAAAGCTCTGCAATGGGAACTAACAATGTGGAGAAGCCTGCAGCCCTCTGCCTGCCATGGTGCCCTTGGCACCAAACCCCCCAATGAGCTCTCCCCAGACTCACCACATGGATAAATGCTCAGCGTCCATGGCACAAACTCCCAGGAGCTGGTAGCAGTGGTGGTGGGTGGCCACTAGCTGGGATGCTGTTGTGACACATGCCTCAAAGGGCTGTGCAGAAATTGTGGGGAGATACTGTCCTCCTGCATCAGACCTGGCCAGGGGCAGGGAGCCAGAGACCTCCCAAGCAAAGCCTGCAGGACATCAACCATGTCAGCACCCAACATCCGCAAGGATGCTGGCCAGCTTTCCAAACCTGGCTGCAGTGCTGGGACGCTCTTCCCACCCTCCCTTAGATAAATAAATCCAAAAAATAAAATCAAAGGAATTGGATTGGCAGGAGTAACAGAACCGTTGCTGCAGTGCTGTCTTGTAAATAATCTGTCAAACTGGGCCAAAGACTAAAGGCTGTGCAGACCTTCTAATTTGAGGGAAGATCAACAACACTGGAAAACAGTTTGTTTTTCCAGCACTCATTTGTTTTGTTTGCCAATGACATCAGTGCTTTCTGATAGGGTTTGCTTCCTGAGGATGCCTGCTATCTTGCCAGCGTTTCCGACTTGTCCCCGTCAGCCAGTACAGCTCCACATTACACTGGAAACAGGGGCCAAGCTTTTCTCTGGAAACTTCTCAGCAACACTCTCAGAAACAAGCAAAGAAACAAGAGTTTGGCTGAATGGCGGAAACCGGCATCAGTCCCCATATATGCAGACACAATGGGGACCCGCAGCCTCAGTGAGCTGGACACAATGGGACCACCAGATGGAAACGTCATCAGAGCACCTCATCTTGGGGTGTGCTGCCCAAGAGCAGGGATCTCAGAACAGGGATTTCAAAGCACTGGAACAGGCTATCCAGAGAGCTTGTAGAGTCTCCTTCTCTGGAAATAGTCAAAACGCACCTGAACGCAATCCTGTGCAATGTGCTCTAGGTGAACCTGCTTTAGCAGGGGGGGTTGACTAGATGATCCCCAGATGTCCCTTCCAAGCCCTATAATTCTGTGATTCTGTGATCTCATCGCTGGCCCTGAGGAAAGCCCAAAGCACTCCTGAAAGACACTCCGAAGAAATCTGGTACTAGAGTTTCCTCTGAGCTCCTTCTGGAGCCCATTCTTGGCGAGGAAAACACACTGGTTTCTGTTAATGGTCTGCCTTTAAGTCATGGTTTTTTTAGTGGTAGGGGTTCCCAAGTAGTATTATTTTTTGGGAGGTACTACTACCACCTATACAATGACCAGTACCAATGATGATGAATGCAAACACTTGCAGCAGTGGCTTGCAGAAGCAGCTCCTACCTCCATGCTCTGAAATGGCTTGCATGCCATTGGATCCTCACTGAATGGTGTTTCAAGCAGCCCATCAGCATGCTCCTTCCTTTAGCCCTGGTTCCAGAGAGCATCTGGGCACAATGCCCATATCTTGGGTGGGAGACCAAGAGTGACAGAGAATTTGGCCCTGGCTGCCCTCTGTTACATCCCTCCCACCCTCTGCTACTTGAAATAAAGCAGAAGGTGGCAACCTTTTAACTGTTTGATACAGCCCCTGAAGTCCTTCTTGCGCATGATGCACCCTGCCCACCTCCACAGAACTATTTATAACATTTTTGTAAGCAATTCTGTACAACTTTACAGACAAGAAAACATCAAAGGAACATGATTCATATTTCAAAACAAAGCATACAAACATCATGAATTGCCAAAATCAAGGCACCCTGCATGGATGCACAAGTTGCTGCAGTCTGTAATTACATGACTTCAGGCTACTGAACTCTGCAGGACTCCTGCCTCGGTGGATGTGCAGGCTAGGTGATGCTAGTCTTCCTGGGCTTTATCTACAGCAGCTATCCAAACACTGTTCTGAAGACAGTTACTAACAGGCATCTGAATTACAAAGTGTATTATCTAGATGGGTCACGCATTAAACCAGCTTTTCTTCACTCACGTCTGGGTGACATTATTCCAATTTCATATCAGACGTGTGTCAGACAGAAATATTTATGCAGACAGACTAAAGTGAAAACGACCCTCTCCATTCTAGGTGCCCAGTAGGTGCCCAGCCTGAAGTGCCTACAACCCGAGTTTTAAAAGCACTTAGCCTTAAAAGTGAACAAGGTACATTCAAAGCAACTGCTGCAAGAACCCTTGCACATCAACCCAAGTGTGGCAAGTCAGCTTTCCACACAATGAAGACAAGGGATAAGCCAAAAAATTGGTTGCATTAATTTGTCTACTGTGCTCTCCTCCATCCCTCTGCCCATCTAATCCAGCAACAACACTTTTATCCAGGTGGCCTCATATGCCTCCTGCCTCTGTTAATGCCTCACCACCATGCACCCTGCTGCCTTCATTTCCCACTTGCCACACCCATCTGTCCTTCTTACCATCCCCTGGCATCCTGTCCCTGCTTTCCCACATCCTGGTCCCACCAGTCAGACCGCTCTTCCCACACAGCCGACCACTATGCTAACTACTCCACCCTGCCTCCTGCACCCCTTAGTGCTTCTCCTGAATAGTCCTCAGTTCATGTCCATCACCCCAATCTCCTCATTCCCCTCCTGTTGTCCATCTTCTGTTCTGTCTACATTTCCAGCAGAAGCACCTCTGTGCCTGCTTTCTGCTTCCAGATTCAAGACATCATCTCATCTGTATCTGGAAAAAGCAGGAGCCGTCATTACAGGGACAATCCGTCTCCCCCGCCGCAGCCCTGGGCAGAGGCACAGTGCTGGGGCTGCTCAGGCACACTCTGCCCACACATCTGCTGGAGGGGTTAGGGCACGAGTGCTGTCCCTGCACCGGAGGCTGCAGGGTGCTGATGGATGGGAGGCAAAAATCCTTGGAAAACGGAGCAGCTAGAAACAGAGGCGAGTCTGCTGCAAACATGCATGGACGTCTCTGAGCCTTGTCACCATAGATCCTGTTCCTGAACATGATGGCACTGCAGCTCTCAATCAAACAGCTGGAGGATTTCTTTTCTTTCCCCTTTTTAATGTGGGCAAAACAACATTCCTTCTCTCCTCCCTCGTTTTTCTTGGAAATGGTTGAATTGGTTTAGCTGACAATATTAAAATAAATTTAGCCTGAGAGAGAGACACAACCTGAAAGTCTCAGACCAAGTGATAAAAGCCTAACAGACTACAGCAATGGAAAACGGGTTCTTTTAGTAGAAGTTTTAATACTAGATGGTACTATGCGCTCAGTCTAAATATAACCCTGGGCTACATCCCAGGAGAATAACTCTTTGGTCATTGTAATTGCTCCCATTTTCTCACTCTGGTTTTGCATGTGTGCATATGAGACAGCTTATCAAAAATAAACACATTAAATGAGGCTTTTACCTTGATCATCTTGTCTTTTTTGGGACAATAAAGTCAGATGAATGGCAGGCTGCTGTGCTGCTGTGCGTGCAGACACCCCAGCGCACCCTGCCCCTGCCCTCTGCTGCAGAAACAACCACCACCACATTCACTGGCAGATACACGCTCCATCAAGAAAGATAAAATTCATGTGCTTGAAGAGCCTTCAACAATAATGTCCACTATGATCAAATATTAGATATTTAACCCAAAGATAGTCTAGAACACAGGAAAAAGAGATTAGGAATACTAACTTAAGTTGGATATATTCAGCTCAGCAGGGCTTAGTTAAGCATAGACTAGGAGTAAGGAAGGAGAAGGGAACTAGCCAGGGCAACCTCCAAGTCATGAGTAAATACCTCCTGGAAATTTTCAAAAGATGGGCGAAGGGAAAGCATATTATCTAACTTCAAACAACAGGGGAAAGGAGACAGATCTGAGGTATCATAGACCAAACAGCCTGGCTTTGATATCAACTCAGACAAATTATTATTCAGCCCACTTGTAAATACTTATAACAGGTGTTGGATTATGGCAAAGCAGGAGGGAGGGAGTGTGTGATCCAGGCTGAGCAGTGGCGTTTCCAGCTCCCTGCTTCCTGCCCTGCACTGCAGCAGCATCCACTCCCACATGATAAAGTCATGAGAAAACAGAAAACACAGACTTGTCAAGAACAAATTAAGTCTAATCAATTTGATTTTCTTCTTTGATGGAGTTGGGAGCGTAGTGACTGGGGAGGAAAAAACAGCAGAAGTCGCACATTGGAACGAGTAAAGCTTTTGATGGATGCATGTGATAGTCTTATATGCAAACCAGATGAATACAATTTAGGTATAATTTACTGTAGGTGGGTATAGAAATATTTCAAATTTGTACTCAAGGCATAGTTAGTAAATTCAATGTCAACCTGAAAAGACATATGTGCCTGGGGTCTTGTTCTATTCAGTGTTTCCATTAATGACTTGTAAATTAGGATAAAGATTACAATTACAAATCTGTAGGGATTGCTGCCAGCATTTACAGAGATTACATTTAGAATAAATTAAAAATCTTAATAAATTAGAGACCCAGTCTGAAATGAATGACTGAGATTCAGTACAAGCAGGTGTAAAGCACCATGTTAAAGAAGAAGGATGCAATGCAAAAGTGCAAAATGGAGAGGTATGGCAAAAGATTTTCTGAGGCTAGAGCTGCAAAGAGAGAAGACATCAAGAGTAGTACAGGGCTTGGTACACACAGGCCAATATGCTTGGAGATATACTAGTCAGAGCATCACATGTCAGGCTCTTTACTCCTCTCAGCCCTGTATCTCGCACCTCGAGCAAGATGTTGCTCCCTTCTTGCCCTTCTTGCTCACAAGAATGAGAAAAAGTTTAGGAAGTGTGACCCCTGGAGAAGAGGGTACAAGAAGTCAGCTTGTTTTGTTGAAAGAAAAGGGCAGAGAAATGAGGGTGAGAGAATGAGAGGTGATAACAGATATTAAATAAGGCAGCTAAAAGGCAGCAATAATCTTGGTTATGCTGGGAGGCTGTAAATCTGGTTTTCAAGAATAAACTAAATGAAGATCTAACAGGAATGGTGCAGATCAAGCACGTACTGCCTCAGAACCAAGCATTTTAGGATGGAAACTAAATATTTTGACATTCCTCCGCTTCCTTCACCCCCAAAAGGTACTGTTTTCTTGGTGTGCCCCACACATTTCCAAGAAAATCAAAACTTTTGTACAAGATTCCCAGTCTTACAAAGAGCCACTTCACCTGAATCACATGTGGCTTTCACCCTCTCTACAACTGTCCAAAGTAGAAAAATCACTTTATCACAAAATGTCACTAATGTACTCTCCTTTCCTTTCATCCTCTGCATTGCAGAGAAGAGTGGGGAGGTGCCAAGGGCAGGCAGATCTGCAAGGTGGCAAGCACAAATTAGTAGGAACAGAAACTTTGCCTCTTATGCAGGGACAGGAGGGATAAGGAGACTGAGACACAAGAGGTACACTATGTGTTGAAGGATCCCAAGTAGAGAAGAGGCAGCAGATGAGCTGACTGGAAGCACAAGAATGGGGTCTTGACCAAAGGACTCATACCAGGTCATGGACACACACCAGGCAAAGCTTTAAGAAAGTTCCCATTACAACCAACACCATACTAAGGGCTTCAAAGCCACTAGTGCTGACTACTTGAGAAGATGTGACCAAGTCATTACTGGAAGATAAGCCAACTTTATGTTGGCTCCACATGTCTTCCTAGGCCAGTCTCTCCCACTCATCTCACAGAAATTAAAAAGAAATCTGTGAATTGTTGTGTTAAATGCTCATTACCTGCAGGCAGGAGAGTTCACATTTTTTCTCTAACACAGAGATTCACAGACAGTGAAAATTACATCCTCTTTGCATTCTTTGGGCAAAAACTCCTCACTGAAATCACCAAGGAACTATGCCAGAGAATAAATTAATGACACGACATGTTTCAAATAAAATTAGGAAGTGAGGAGGAGAAGAAGAGCAAGTCTTAAAGAGTTTATGTAATTCTCAGAAGGTAGTTATTCCTGTCTTGTATCTCACCAGTGCAGATGCATCTGCAAACCCGCTGTGGCAGGAGAGAGAGCGCAGAACATCTCCTGGGGGAGACCTTAATGAGTGACGGCTGCTCTCCAGGGGTTGCCAGCCCCGTTCGTTAGGAGGTTTCAGGTCATATTTCAAAGTTTGCCTTCTCAGATTTGCCAAGAAAAAAATGGTAGAGAGCTAGATTTATTTTTTTTTTTAAGTAATGTGGGGTTTTGAATACTGGGTTCACAGAATGCTGAAATGCATGTCTGATGGTGAATGGATGGGAATTTGTATCTGAAATTAAGTTGACTTTTAAATTTGCCAGGGACCAATCCAGCCCCAACTGAGCACTGATTCGCTGAGGCTCATAAGCATCCAAGTAGACGTAAAGGCATAAAAGGGAGAGAGGAAACATCCAAGCATGCACAGATACCGCCATTCGCATTAGACAGTTTTCAAAATGTCAACAGCTTGCTTCCACCGATGACAGAGCAGCACATTACTCCACTGAAATCGGTCCAGAATTTTTTTGAGAGAGGAGCAATTGTTAAAGAGCACTCACTGCTACTCTGTGCTCCAGATATAACCAGTCCTTAGACCAATTGTCAGCATATGGTGGATTTCCTCAAATGACAGCTTTTGTTTGTCACAACAGGAGAACAAAATAGTACATTTATTAAACAAAGGGTAATTAGCCAACTCTTTCCCTTCTAAAAAGGAACTGCAGAAGAGGGTATTTTTCAGGACTCCATGCTGTTTATGACACTTTTGTAAGGAGCAATCTGGTGGAACAAAGCACGTGGAATCACATTTGTTGCTCACATCTTAAAATCAAGATGTTAGCAGCTAGTCATCCCATCTAAAATACCTATGGGCAAAGTGCTAATAAGCTACTCCCACGTTAGGACTACATGGATCATTATTATGGTTTGCATTTTTTTTTAACAGAAAGCTCTCCATCTGTACAACCCAAAAAAAGAGAAAGGATCTCAATAATAACTGTATTAAATCTTTCAAAGTACAAAATTTTAATAAGGGATCTATCACATAGTTGAAGTTCTTTGAGGTGACAGTGACATGACTTATAGAGCCTGGGCTCTGTGATCAAAAGGATTACACACATTAGCATCCTACTAATCACAGCAGGTCAGGCCAGCCCATCAGGCCAGGACTCATGGAGGAGAGATCCGTAAACAACCACTTTCTCCTGCTCACAAACCTGGCTGGGAGCAGAGGCATTCCAAGGTTAGTGTGGTCTTCCCCTCTTTCAAAGAGATAAGGATTGTGTCTGCTGGAATAAAAAAATTCTCAGGATAGTCTTACACATCTGTTTGTTTACCCATTTCCAGACGTTACCATCCTCTCCTGTGTTGTTATCCCTTTTATATTACCCTTGTATGTATAATCAAATGCCCTCTCTTCTGGATTGACCCTCTGCTTCTTCCTGTATTATAGACGCCTTTGATCTTTCTTTCTTGCATCTGTGTGTCCTGCCTTGTAGTCTCAGCAGGATTTCCCCCTGATCCTTTACTCTACCAGAAAATAAATGCCAAAGTAGCATTTGCATGCATTAGTATAGGAAAAAAAAAAAAAAAAAAGAAAGACTCTCGAGGAGCCTACACACAAGTGCCGCTGTGCTGCTGAAGCACTGCGTGTGCTGGGCATGGCTGCCCACTGGTAAGGTAAACTCAGGGTGGTGAAAGGTGGCCCAGCTTCTGAGCAGGGATGAGCCCCCTGGACCAACAAGGCAAGCAGCCATCATCATGATGGGAGCAGAGGGACCATCCTAAAATTTCAGAAATGGCTGTTAATGTTCCCCCCTTCCCAACGCAGTTGGTGACTTGTGGGGTGCCCTTGGCACTTTCAAAGAGCAGAATTCAGCCTTTAACTTTTTTTTTCTTTTTTCCAGCTAGCTCAGATTTCAAAAACCCTTCCCTTGTCCCACCATTTGAGATGGTCCAAGTTATGGCTGACAAATTCTATTAATATCCAAACTGTAACACACTTGGGTGACAAAGAGGCTGTTGCTGATTTTTGTTCTCTGCAGGCAATGCCAATACCAGAAGAACTGAGGGTTATCTCTAGGTAGATGTGACAAGATGCCATCAGTTCACATAGAGATCTTAACAATCACATCAAGACTGCTGAAAGGCTGACCAGGCCCTTCCTTCATAGCTGGAACTGGTGAGTAAGCTTCCCCAGCAAGCCTGAGTCCACTTAAAGCACAATAACAAGGTTGCAGAAAGCGAGATAACCCTTTCCACTCAAGAAGTGGAAAATGACATCTGTTAGAAAACAAACAAACTGGTGTAATGGCTTCAGCAAGAGACCCAGAGGATTTCAGAGATGCAGCTCGTGGCCTTGTCAACACATTGTGAATGGCAAATTACAAGAGAACAATTGTTTCAGATCAAGCTCTCCCACCCCTGAACTCCCTCAAGGTTAATTAGTATGGCCTCTGGCCAAATTAATTAGAGGAGAAGATTTAGGCAGGACTTTGCTATGCACTTATAACTAGTTCCAAGGTGACCGAAAAGTTCAGAAATGCCTTACCTTCCCAATAAAGCCTGCTTGGCAAAAACCAAGCTCACGTGTGCCATGTCATTTCTCTGACAATCAGGAGAAACACTTAAAAGTAATCTTTCCCTAACTAACGGCTAAGGCAGAAGAATTTTCTGCATCCTTCCCACCAAACAATAGGCCCTTGTTTATTTTCTGTGTGCTTTTTAGGTCATAAGAGGCCAGTGAAATTATGCATCTAAAGAACAATATACTACTGTAATATGCCACTTGATACACGCAGCCTGGCAGACTCTGAAAGATCTGTCCTTTCCAAGAGCTGGCAAATGCATGTTGTAGTATGGAGAAATCCTGATCATCACCATAGGAAGGGAGGATGCAGAAGTGGGTCCAGCCTTCGAAACAATAGACTTAATTGGTATTTTAGTTGTTAAAATGTTGCATTGTAACATGCCCCCGTGGCACAGCTTAGGGGCTGCCATGAGGGGGATAGATCCTGCCTTGAGTGGGACAGCCCTGCCCAGCTTCCCTGTCCCGCAGCATCAACCTGCCTTGACCTCTTCTGGACTCCTGCTGCCCTCAGCATCCTTGGCAAAGGGAATAGCTGGCAGGATCACACTTTTTAGCTCCAAGTGGTATCATGGTGAGTGGTAGAACTGCAAGAGCACAGTAGGATAGGGAAGATCTAGCCTCTATGATTATAAACTAAGCACTGGCACAAATTGATGCTCTTGCAGTAGCTGCATCTCTGAAGTGCAGAGCCCTTCTCTGTCATTAATCCGATATTCTTTAGTTTGAAGCTGGAAGGTTGCTATTTTCCATGTGTCTGTTACCCACAAAGAGCAACATCATTTCTGAGCAGAACTGGAACTTCTAAAGTAACAAAGAGAAAATGCTTCAGCTCACGCAAAGAAGTGCAGCTGAATACTTTTCGGCAGGACACAATTCTCATTGTCACTAGGCAAGATTTAATGCCTAGACTGTGTGGGTCAGACTGCCTGCTCAGAACAGTTACATCGTATTTTCACTTAAAGACATGGGCTGGAGTAACTTAACATGTAGGGACCACGCCACAAAAAAGCCATTATTTTCAACTCTTGACAAAAAAGAAAAGAAAAAAACCTAAGCCTTAATAGATGCAAGAGCCCTTTGGCACTGACCCAGAGGCAGACTAAGGCCATAATTTGTAATTCTGAGGCAATTATGAAATGACATAACAGCACAGATCTCCTTCTGAAATAACAGCTTCTTTTTTGTCCCCTTTGCACTAGTACATGGTTTAAAACAACCACCAAAAAGGAAATAACCCCAGAGATCTATTTGACTGCTGTGTAAATATCGGAAGGAGCATAAACATCAAGAGGGGCGGCAGCTGATGTTTCAGACCCTGGTGCCACATCCCGGTCGGTGGGGTCGGTGTCAGTGGGGGTCGGTGTCAACGGGAGCCGGCACCGAGTCGCGGCCGGTGCTCCCGTCCCGGGCGCAGGGGCCGGCGGCGGCAGGCGCCGAATGAAGGCGAGANTCCTCGCGCCCCGTCCCGCCCCGATGGCAGGCGGGGTTTTGCGTTTCCCCGGAGAGGAGCACCCCAGGCTCAGCTGAGAAAAAAGAGCGACGTCAACTTTCCCAGCACAAGAAAAATCTGCGAGGGAAGTCTGGGGTCCGACAGGGATGGAGAGGGACCAGAGGAGGCTATTTCAAGACGTTGGAGCACATCCAGAGGAGAGATACAAAAATGGTCAGAGGGCTGGANGCCTTAATAGATGCAAGAGCCCTTTGGCACTGACCCAGAGGCAGACTAAGGCCATAATTTGTAATTCTGAGGCAATTATGAAATGACATAACAGCACAGATCTCCTTCTGAAATAACAGCTTCTTTTTTGTCCCCTTTGCACTAGTACATGGTTTAAAACAACCACCAAAAAGGAAATAACCCCAGAGATCTATTTGACTGCTGTGTAAATATCGGAAGGAGCATAAACATCAAGAGGGGCGGCAGCTGATGTTTCAGACCCTGGTGCCACATCCCGGTCGGTGGGGTCGGTGTCAGTGGGGGTCGGTGTCAACGGGAGCCGGCACCGAGTCGCGGCCGGTGCTCCCGTCCCGGGCGCAGGGGCCGGCAGCGGCAGGCGCCGAATGAAGGCGAGAGGCTCCAGCGAGCGGCACCGACTAACTTCCCTGGACCCCCGCTCAAGGCGAGCTCCCCGGGGGGGAGGGGCTGAGCCCTGTGCGGGGCTCGGCAAGTCGGCACAGAGCTCCCCAAGAGACGGGGGCAGAGAGGAACAAGCAGGTGCAGGGATGGGAACCCCAGGGATGGGTACCCCCCCTCCCGGTGCCGCGCATCGCCGCCCGCCCTGGGACACCTCCGAGTCCCCCGCCTCGCTCCTCCAGCTTCCCGCTCCCCCCTCGGCAACCTGCCGGGNTGGTCGTTCAACCCGTGGAGACCTCATTGCAGCTTTTCAGAGAGGCTGTAAGAAAGATGGGGACAGTCTATGGAGCAGAGCCTGATGTAGGGGAGATGTAGACCAGATATAAGTGACATTTTTTGCAACGAGGGTGGCGAAACTCTGGAACAAGTTGCCCAGAGAGGTGGTAGATGTCCCATCCCTGGAAACATTCAAGGTCAGGTTGGACAGGGCTCTGAGCAACCTGATCTAGTTGAAGATGTCTCTGCTTGCTGCAGGAGGGGTGGACTAGATGGCCTTTGAAGGTCTCTTTCAACCCCAAACATGCTGTGATTCTTTCAAAGCTCTCTGTGCCTGCCAGCAGCTGGTCACGTTCCCAAAGGGCTTGTTCTCACCGTTACTTTCACTGTGACACTCTCAAACATGCTTGAAGCTTTGCTGGTTGCCTGCTTCCCCATCTCTCCCCTCTCTGTCATTTATTCAGTCTCCAGAAACAGGTGAATAATTTGCAAATCTGTTTTGGTTTAATGACACTCTCAAAGGGTGTTTGTGAATCATTTACTTCAGCAACTGCTTGGCCCGTCCACTGTCGGCCATGTCTTGATTGACTTTTACCCTAGGCTATCAAAGCGCTCTACACATGTTCATAAATTGAGTCCTATTCAATATGTGGTCTAGTTAACAGCAGGAAAACAAGAGCAGTGAAGTTATATGATGAGTCCAAGGTCAGGGGAGATGTCTGCAGGAGAGCCCAGAACTAAGTACATGTTTCCTGGTGCCCTGGTTTCATAGGGCTCTGGGAGTAATCGTCATTGACCTGCTTTTGTACGGATATCTCCTTTTGTCTTCCAGCAGCAAGGCTCTGACCCTGTAGTTGCTGACACATGAAGCATCCACCAAGGGCAATCTGACTGGCAGCAGGGGGACCTCCAGCAGGATCCTGCGCCAGCACCTTACAGCCTGTCCCTGCAGGGTACCTGTGGAGCTCCCCATGGCTTTGTTGGTTGGACAACACCCATATTTTCCCATGGTAAAGCTGACACAATCAACCAGTAGAAAGTTTAGGTTTTGTCACAGAGCAGCTTTTTGTGGATGTGACACTAGCATGGTTTTCCATCAAGGAAGCCATGCTGGCACAAGTTACTGTTTATTATTTAAATATCTTAACTCTGACTGGGAGTAACAGTTTTTTTAAATACCTGCCTGTACTGTCTTGTATGAAAAAAATTCCAGGATTATTTTCTCATCTGCATGTCTGCAGCTCTGAGCTGTTTGCTCTCCTTAGTTGTAGGAGACAGTCCTGTTTACGTCCCTTCTTCCCAAGGCAAAAAGTTTTTGCTCCCTGTTGGGTAGTCACGATGCACCACATAGAGCAGGTCCTCACTTCTGGAGCTCTCAGCTCTGTGTTGGGAAAGCTGCTGTGGCACTGGCTTTAGGGGATAGGAAGAGGGGGAGCACAGGCTGGAGCTGCCACTCCAGTGAAGGAAATCCTGATCACTTTACTGAACAACATCAAGGTGAAGTGAAAGGAAGGGACATCTTTTTGTCTTCAGGAGATCACAGACTGTGGAGAGCATGATAAAAACACAGAGGACAGCACACCTCAGAGCTACCTCTCTGCAACTGGGAGTAATTTTTGTGACACCTCTCCTGGGAACACTTTGTGAACTGCAAACCCTTGGAAGGAAGCACTTCTTCAGATTTTTTTTGAGACCTGCAGTCGCTGAAGGTTTCTCCCAAGTTAAGTCAAAGGGCCTCAAGATGAGAAGCAGAGATTCCTAAAAAAAGAAAACAACCACCCATGCTCCTAGCTCTCCTGTTACAGAGAAAAGCCTGAAAACCTGAGCTGAACATAGCTCCATAGTCAGTCACTGGAAAGCAAATTGCATAATTTTTGAGACAATCTGAGGTATCTCTCATACTGAATTCACAATAGACAACTGATGACAGCTGTCAGCCCTGAGTCGTGTCCAAGCAGGATTGCCCAGGGGGCTGGTGTAACACATGCATCCATTAGTCTGTGGTGCGGGAAGTCCAGGTGCTGTGCTCTTCAGCAGCAGCGTGGCTTTCAGGGACTCCCTTTGCTCCTGCTGCATCTTGCCCTCTGCCTGTTAGAGAGCAAACTCTTTGGGCAGATGTGGCTTCTGGTTTTGTCTCAGCTCCATACCCAGATCAGTGGGGTTGTGGTCTCAGGTGTCTGCTGCAATGAAGACCGTGACGGCAAGGAGAAGGGTAAAGACAAAGAGAAGCAAAGGAAGCAGAAAAGCAATTCTGCTTTTTGATGGTCAGTGTAAATGTGCACAACTGATGGAGCATTGCTCCCCTGCAAAGCCCATGGTTCGGCGGCCACCTGGAGACAGGTCTCTCTCCTGGCTCTTTCTGGAGAAGAGGGCTGTAGCTGGACATACCTCAGTTTAGAGCTTCAGCCTTGAAAAGGCTGGAAGAACTAAATCTATCTGCAAGAGAAGCATACAAATGGGATTTGCAGAAGAGAAAAGAGCACTAAACCCCATGCCTTGCCACAGAGGACTCCTGAGTCACATGAAAATCAGTGTGATGGGGAAGGGTGACATGATGGGGCAACAGAGGGGAGATCTGTTATTGCTCTTCTGCTCTGCATGGCTTTCAGGGGGCAAGGAGAAGGGCAAAGAAACCATGAATCAAAAGCTAATGCTGGCTGTGTGCAGCAAAGGCAGGCATCAGGACAGGAGCATGGAGGGGCTGCACGAACCCAGCAAGTGGTAAAGCCATCCCCTTTGTCAGAGCAGTCATGTTCAGGTCAGCATCCCATAGGACATAGTAGAGTGGGTCCACGTGCCTGGGAAAGCAGGGAACACCAGGGCTTGGCTCCTTGGGAGATGAAGAACAGTGCCTGCAAGTCTGAGCGAGTGGTCATTATGGACAGAAATCATGGAAAACAGAAACATACAAATACGAGAGAGACAGGCCAGAAGGGGGAAATACAGATGAATTAATGCACAGAGAAGAGAAAAGAAAAAACACACAGGCATGCTGCACGCCAGCCAGCTCTTCAGCAACAGCACTGCTGCGTGCCATTGCTGTGATGAGTGAATGGGAAGTCCTGCTCTGCTCATTGCAAGTTATTGCTGCTTTATGCCTTTATAATTCTCTCTGGCCTCAAAACCTCCCTGACTAGGCGTCCTCTGTTTATGTTTTATGTCCCATCATCAGTGTTGCTGCTTGGGGCCAGAGCTTTCCTGCCATTCTTACTGACATTGTTGCAGGCTTGGAGCCTCATTTCTGGAGGTAATCCTACATTAGTAGTTTTTACATTTAAATCAAGTAGATTTCTTCATAATTTGGTGTCGTTTGAAGTGACTAGGTACATTGATTATTCCCTGAAAGACTGTAACAGCTTTTGTCTTAGACCCAGTTGCTGGGAATGTATTTAGGAACATAGGCTGAAATCACCACATACCTGAAGTTTACCATAGCTAACTAGCCACAGATGTGCTATTAAACCCATGCTTATTTTTTCCTCTTGTCCATCCTATATGGTATGTTACAGCCATGATATATTAAACTTTCTTAGAACAGATGCTAGTCATAAACAAAACAGCTATTACCCTTTTGCAAGAAAACATGTCACATTACCCATCCTATCAGTAATCACCTGTTTATAGAATTGGCACCTCTTTTTATTTTGGAACAGAGGAGCTTCAGGTATTTTATTGCGACATCAAGGGAAACACTAAGCATTGCCGTGGAGAGGGAATATTTTCATTTGCCTGTTCTTTGGTGCTTCTTTAGCTGTATTTTCACCAGGTATTCAGGGATTCAATTCTTTAACCACTTTATTACTTCCTAAGCAACCCAAAGAAGCAGATGGGGTGGGTGTGTGTTGAATAGAGGGAAATAGTTCGTGATGTCAGGTGGTGACCATTATGCAAGGACAGTTTAACACACAGCAGTTGGTTTCTGTGTGAGGTGTTGGGCCACAGACTGCTGGAGAGGAGTAATAGTGCATTGATATTTTCCTTTAGATGTAAGGACTCAGCTATCATGTTTGTTAGATATACTTCAGAGTCCTACAGTACAGCACACAAATGTGTCTTGGAGGCAGCAAACAAAAAGATAAGAAATAAAAGACTAGTAAACACAGAGGAAGTGTACACCCATACCATGTGTGTTCCTGAACATTGTGAAGACTGCTGAAAAGACTTAGAGATGTGGCACACAAATTACTCTTCAGAGTTGAGCTGGTTTACATTTGGGAAAATTAGGTAGTGTTTCCAGAACTTTTGAAGTGCTAAATATTGTTAAAATAATCCTTACAGCTCTTTCATTCAAGGACTTGGCTCAAGGTACTCAGAAAATATTAACGAGTTTCTCATCATAACACCCAGGAGAGATGGGAAGTTATCGCAGTAATTACCCCTGTCGCCCAGCTGAGGAACAGAACAGTTAGGCCTCATTTTTCAGGAGAGTTTCATGACCAAAATATTTGTACAGTCATTCAGCTGAAAAGCTCTCAAGAAGGGTTAGAAGCTCCAGCTGGCCTCCAAGCAAGATGTTGAGGCTGAGGGGTGAGAGGGTTGTCTTCAATGATAAGGGAAGGTAAAAGGGGAATAGTTACTCAGTAACAGAGCATATTGGTTTTGGATCTATCCTGCTTTTCGGAGTTTAAAATTTAGATGCTTACTACTCTAGAGAAGGCTAATCCTTGTATTTGATAACTAAAGTAATACAGATTTGATGTGTTATGTACAAGAGTTCACAAATGGCACAATACAGATGTTATCACAGCTCCATTGATCTCCATGAGGGTACATATAGAGGCTGAGCTGTCACTGTCACAATGTCATTCCTGCTAGTAATGGTGTCAGCTTTGTTAAGGGGTGAAGTCTCACAGGCACTGGGAAGTGAGGTCATGGCTGAGAGGTGTGCAACTGTGAAGTGGTCTTTTTCTAAGCATAGGCGAGGTTTTAGCTTGATATCTCTAATGAAAGGACTAGTGCTGGTGGAAAACAAACTTCAAATAAGATAAAAGAAGAGCAGTCCCTGGTCAGATCTCTTGTATTACCCCAAGATGTTGATGAACTCCAGAGAGGTGCCCACTTCACCACTACTTGTGAGTGCTCAGCAGCTCCCACCCAATGCTCAACAGCCCATCGAGTCATGCTTGATATCCAGTGTAGGTCTAGTCATGCAGTAGGATCCACCCTGTTCCCCCACCAGATTTCTAGCTACACCTCAGCATCATCCAACTGTGACTCCAGACTTACTGTGGCAAATTCTGGTACTAACCTGTTGGAGTTACAATGAAGGATGAGAGCAAACTCAAGTTGCCCACAGATGTTAGTTAAAAATTCTTTACCTTTTCATGAAACTAATTGCAAATCTAATATAAAAAAAAATGTGCAACTTCATTGTCAAAACAGCTGCAAGCATATTATTAGTGGTACAGACAATTTAACTTGCAAACACATAGTTTGTGCTGAACAACTCGTTATCTAGGAGATTAGGGTCTGGAATAGTGGGGCACGTGGAGGAGGAGATGTACAAAGGAAAGGGTGATAAAGGTATGTGAAGTAATGTAGAAACGGGAGAGGTGGTTTGGAAATGTCTCCTCCCTTTCCTGAATATATTTGTCTGAATATATATTTGCCTGAAGAGGGCAAATACAGTACTTATTTATTTCCACTGATACAGCTAGGCTGTGAAAATCAGTGCTGTAAGATCCAAGTGAAGCCCTGAGGTTTTTAAAGAACAAACAAAAATATATACCAATGGCAAAAGAACCTATAGTTACAGCATAAATATAGAAAAAATAGAGTCTGGAGGGGTTATATTCTTCAAAGCTTTGGCCAGACTGCAATTATTGGGAAAATAAAGGAAACCTGCCCTGGAGCAGGTTACCCTCTTCCCCCAGTCCTGGTCACTGCCATTTACAGAGGCATGGAGGTGCTGAGCAACCTATGCACAGCCAGGCAGGGGTATGCAGCAGGATGGGGGTCGGACTGGCAGCTCTAGGCTGTGGACCAGATGTTGACATGATAGTCCTCCCTCTTGCCTTTAGAAGGCAGGAGATAAACACTGCTTCAAAATTGAGTGACCATCCTTCCCACAGCACTTGCTGTGCTTGCAGCATGACTTTGGGTAGTGGTCGCACTGAGCCTCTGCAGGAACCCTTCCCCAGAGGGTGCATGTTCATACTGAGGAGAGGAGCATCACTGAAATGGTGCGTTTTAGTACAAAACCACAGCACACAATAAAAAGGCACTTTTTATAGATGCTCTGTGACATAATTCCTATTAGTTCCATAAGGACTTAAGTAATAGTTATTTAACTCACCAATTTTTGCTTTTAGCTGTGGTAACATTGATTTTTAAATCTTAGTTTTGAAAAGGCAGCACTGTCCTTTCTGAAATACTGCCTCCTTCCTGCAGATCTACATAAGCTGGTTTTATGAGATCCGACGGGAGAAAAGTATCTATAGAAGGTTGCTTGGTTTTTTTTCATAAGAGAAGTTGAGCACAGTAGCAAGGGCAGAGCATGAAGAAAGGGTTGTCTGTAATGGGAGCACTCAAAAAGTTCAACATGAGTTTGCAAGACCCCTTCATGCCAGTGTGTTCTCACAAAAAGCCTCACCCAAAAAGCTGAAATTACAGTCCTTCTCTGTTAAAGAGAAAAAATGTGAGAATGGCTTGTAATTTTTGAACCAGAAAAACTATATTTATCTTCTAAAAAACAGCTTCTTGAAGATATGACTGCCATCAGGGTTAAAGAGCAGGCAGAAAGCCCACAGAGGGATGGGTGCTCAGTGGCTCAACACCCAGCACCAGGCATCTGTCTCCTCAGGCACGGGGATGTTCCTGTTATCTCACTGATATATACCAGAGTGTCACGGCTTTCCATATCCAAACACAACTTGACACTGGAGATTACACAGATCCCAGAGCTCTGGAGTGAGGCCAGGGACGTGCAGCCGCCCCGGAGCAGCTCACCACCAGGGCAGCAGGCAGAGGCAGCGTGGAGAGCCGTTATCAGAGTGTAATGACATGTCACAGATGTCTCGAATGGGCCAGGGGGTCAAAGGATTATGGATCAAATCCATTCTTCATAGAAAAATATTCTCCAAATGCCTGGCTTACAGTTATGAAATCACACAAGGAGTGTGCTGTTATCTGTGGGGGTGGTACAGACCAACCTCTTCTTCAAGTAGGAATCCAAAAAAAGATAAATATAGCTGTGCAGAGCATCCCTATTGCACAGAGTCATGCTCACCAAGCTGCTTTCCTTCCCCCTCACAGCCGCTGGTGGATAGGTTTAGAGAAGGAAGTGGGGATGTGTTTTTAGCCCCACAGTAAAAAACTTGCCTTGTACATGCGTATTTTAGTCTTGAATTTAACTTATTTGCTCTCATATTATTCTACAGTGGGGGATGGAATTTTGCAGATACTGCTGTCATCTCCATTTTTTACCTGGTCTCCACTGGAATTTGTTTTGGAGAGACTGGAGAGGAGACACTTTCTTGGAAAAGTACTTTTGCCAAGAAGTTAAGCTGAGCAGTGTTACGGAAACATGGTTTTGTCCAATAACCTTTTAAGTTACAGCAACTATGCAAAGGATTGCCACACCAATATCCGAACATCAGCCTGCACCATAATTTGCAGGTTTGTAGGGATGGTATTTGGGGTTCAAAGTCATTGAAATCTATTAATCATCTTGCAGAAGTTAACAGTCATATTACAAAGAAATCTTGCTTGGAAGATCCAGGCTCTCATATCAAAATCTTTTCTTGTCAAGCATAATTCTTCTGTTTCCCTCCTTCCATCCAGGACCAGAGGGAAAATGGAACCAAGCACCAAAATAATAGGAGATTTTTTTTAGGCAAAGTCTCATTCAGATTAACCAAAAAGCCTCTATGTGTATTATGCTAGTTTTATTTTTTCTGAGGCATGTTCTGTACGATTTACGCAGCTCCCAATTCACTAGAGGGCTTCCAGACTCATCAGTGGAAACTATACCTCTACCGTACCATATTTTCTGTGCTTTGGATCAGAAACAGACACCATGGAAGCCTTAATTTATCACATACTTTCTTTCACTAGCTCAAGCTTCACCCCTGACATTTGGGTATATTGCAGCTGTGATACAGAAGTGTCATGCAGGCTCTCCTTAGGAGGCAGGCTGTTTAAAGGCTAGGGTGCTGCAGAACATTTATACTACACACACTCTTTAATCACATTGCCACCCTGCCCAAATCCAGTCATCCCCACAGGCAAGTCCCTGCTCTAGGAGCCCCACATCCCCCTGCCCAGATGGGGCAGATGTGTGGATAGTGGGACCTACAAATCCATTTCAACACCGAATAAGTGGTACTAGCCTGGCTAGGATTCTGGAGTGCACTAGGCTGATGGTTTTGCAGTGAAGTCAGTGAGGAAAGCTCTGCTGAGAGGTGTTTCCTTGTAGAAATGATGAAGGAAACAGCTTGGGGCAATGACACCATAACCCAGTACAGCTGTTTCTGCAGTGGTCATTTGTTCACATCCTAGGATGCATTAAAAGAGCAGCTTGGAGCATTTCTGTTGCTGCTTGTCCTCTGGCTGGGCTGTTGTTAATGCAACACTCACTCAATGAAGTGTTTGGGATGAGTTCCAAAAAAACACTTATGTGCCTAAATCTGAGACAGCGATTCACAGCTGCCTAAGGACTTAGGTTCCCCCTTCTGTATGCTCCCTCACAGAAACTCTTTAAAAACCTGGACTTCTGCAATGGGGTGACTCCAGGTGCTGCCAGCTTAGCTGGGCTTGGTCACTGGAGCCTGCCTTCTGTCTCTCATCCAGCCCTGCAGATGAGGTGGCCGTGTTCAGGTTGCTCAGATGCTCTGTGACTGTGCCCTGAGCTCTGAGTCCAACAACCACAGCTGCTCTTGCTCAAAGTGTGGCCAGTGCTGCTCTTCCTTGTTCATATAGCCACCATAGCATGGGGTGGTTCTGGCTGGCTCTTTGCATCCAGAGAATTGTGATGAGCATGGCACAAGGGTGACTTTATGCTGATGAGGAAAGAGACTGCCACTAGCCTGGCTTGAGTATGCTCTCCCCCGTGTAGCCCTCACTCTCTCCCACTCCCTAAGAGGTCTCCAGGATAGAAGTGATGAACATACCCCTCACAGAAAACAGATGTTCCCTCTTCCACTGCTCTTGCTGCTGATGGCCTGACAGGGAACAATGGAGCCAGTGGGACTCTGCAGTCTGGCAACTGCTGCATGTGTGGATGCTGGATGGGTCATAGGATGCCAGGCTCAAAGCCACTTATACTTCCACCCATCAATAATGCTGTACAAGAATGACTTAAAGTAATTCCTAACATGGAATAAAAGTCCTCCATTAACCAATGCTTCTACTACATTACAGAGTGTATCTGTCCATGTGCCTCTTTCCTCAAGACAGAGCTCAAAATAGTTGCAGAAATCTGGTTATTGAACTCCAGTGACTTACAAGGAGCAAGAGAGAGGGTAGTTGCTCTTCTACTACAGCTTATTCACCCTGCTCCTGAAAAAGCCAATTACCTCCCAGGAAGCTCTTGGGGTAGATGATGAGCTGAGGTGCACGTGCTGGGAACTCATGAGCTGGGATGGCAGCCCCTTTTCCTGCAGCCTGAGCATCTGTTTGGGTGATCTGACAGACATCTTTCAACTGTATTCACGTCTTGCCATGAGATCATTAAGCTTTTCCAGGTTTCTCCTCTTGTCTGATAAAGCAGTTAGGGGTCCATGTAACAGGCATTTGCACTTTTCAAAGGTGTGTCTCAGGTACGGCTCTACATGCACAAGCTGTTTTTCTCATTAAGCCCTTCAGTTACTGCAGTTTACCTAAATCCATGCTGGACTGTAAAAGGCTTAATCGATGTAACACATTCACTCCTGATGATGTCAGGGAGTCACTATACCAATCTAACAGATGAGCTGTGCTGATAGCCAGTAAATTTGGGATAACAAGGGTTATCATGTTAAACCAGATGCCATCAGCACCTTTCAGTCCTGCAAAAATGCTCTAGTTCTTCGTAAAGCTACTACTGAACATGTAAGGAAAACATGAGATCTGAGCTCCTTCCAGCTCCAGCCTTTTGCTGTTGGCTCCTTTTCTTACAATCAGGAGAACCTGATGTGGAGGCATGTTTCTGGAATTATTTCAAAGATGAGATTTGATGTCTTCTCTGCCTACAGAAAAACTGCAGAGCAGCAGAAGAGGGAAGATGAGGGTTACAGTGGGATAGAAATGAATCTCCGTAGATCTGACCATGTATGTGTATCTGGCTGGGCCCCGTCTTCCAGCTATGCTGCGATCCATATTTCAAAGGGACCATGATTCCTTCTCAAATTACTGGTGCTGGCAGAGCAGCAGAGCTGGCAAGCGAGCTTTCAGGAATGTCTTTATCCTCCACAATCCATATGAAATAGGTCCAAGCAGTAATATTTTTGGAGAGCCAGAAACACAGATTTTGCAAAGGTTGTGAGCAGCAAAGCACACTATTAACAAAACAGGCACAGTGGTCTCAGGTTTGTTCTGATTGTGATAATTATAAGCAGAAGTTTTCTTCTGTCTAGGTCAAAGTCTCTGTTGCTTCAAGTTTAGAGCTATCAGAGGCAGCTGAGCAAGAGGGCTTCATTCAATGGACAGCAGTATCTAACCCAACAAGTGCCATCCATCTACTTGGGTAAGTTCAGTGGAAGAGTGAAGAGGAGAGCTTGTCTGAGGACCCATTCTCCCATCACTGCTAACACTATTGCAGCTCAGAGTAGCTGAACAAAGGTGTCTTTGCTTAGAGAAAAAAATGGAATTTTTGGGGATGTGTACAAGCATATCCATGACCGTATAGAACAGTAAAAACTAGTATTACAGGAATTGTCATACTTACTATTCTAGTAATGCTGGCTTATTTTAATGGGTTGCCTTCAACAGGGAGAAATAAAGGATGTATTCTGAAAATACTGGGAGGATATAAAAATGAAGCTGCTCATAAGTCTCTTTTTTATACTCAGCCAAACATTGTGAAACAAAGTTGGTGCCTTGTGGTAGTACGAGTCTGCTTAGGAGGGGAGATTTTGTTGTGATAGTCAATAAATTTTCCCTACACATTTTCAACAGGTAAGTCTTAACAGTTACCATTAAGAATCAAAATCTTTGTGCTCCAGAGGCCAAAGCACCCACCATTTCACCTCATTTGCAATTTAACAGGTTTATAATTTACACTATGGTGCTTCTTATAAAGCAAATCCCAGTGGAGTTAACCAATAGTAGATTTCAGGTGCTGCAGAAATATGTGCAGCAGAACATAGTTACACTAGAGACAGACTTTCGTGCCTAGGTGCACTGCAGTGGATATTGTTGAAAATGGCAGCTTTTCTGCAAAGTTCTCTTAGATCCTCTCAGCAGGAAACAATTATCTGTAATACCAATTTCCCACAGAATTTCACAAATCCTTCCCTACAGGGATTTCACCTTTCATTGTTTCTCCTGCGCAGTACAGAAAATCTAACTGCAGTAGTACAAAATCACATCTGAGTCATATTTTTTTTTCAGCCTCTGTCAGCTGAAGAGAATAATGTCATCTTTGACTAGAAAGGAATGGGTGAACAGTGTAAGGGCTGGTTACTTGAGTCCCAGGATGACCTTTGGAGGTCCCTTGCCACTGCACCCATTTTGTGGTGTGAAGTCCAAAAGAAGAGGAGTGGAAGGTGCAGTGGTGGTGTCCCTGCTTTGAGGATATTAATGCCTTGGCAGCAGAAGGGGTCCAAATCCAGGCATGCCAGGACGCTGAAACACCTGTGGGAAGGAGCATTGCCGTAACCCATGTCTTCCACAAGGAGCCCCTCACCACACCTGCCATCCCACCATACGTCCTCAGAAGGCCATGGCATCCCCATGGCAGAGCCCGCAGTTTGCCTTGAACAACCTTCTTTTTGTATTTCACTGGTGGTCTTGCAGGGCTGCAAGGAGGATTACAGCCATTCTCCAGGGAGGTGGGTGTACAGTCAAAGCAAGGACTTCTCTCTTTGAGCAGTTTGGCATATTCAGAGCTACTGCACACCAAGGCTTCCTTGCAGAATCCACCTTTTTCCATCTCTATATTAATTTCTGGAATGGAAGGAAACAAGGACTTGGACTGTGTGGCATGGGATGCTGGTAGGATGGCCCTGAGAACACAAGACAGTCTGTTTTGCTGTCCCTAGTATCTGGCAGCTCAGCAGCAGCAGGACCTGGCCTGCTGGGTAACAGGTACAAACAACCAGTTAGACACTCTGGCTGCATTTCCCACATAGAGGAGGCTTGTGAGGTTGTGCTGTCTGTCCTTCTGCCCTTGGCAATATGTACCTCTACCAGCCACTTCCACCGAGTCCTGATGGGGAGGCGTGTGAAGGTCATGAAGTTCCCATAGTTTTGGGACATGCCATGAGCTGGAGCTGTCTGTAGCACCAGCTGCCCTTTGCGCAGGCTAGCGCTGGCCACTGGAGAAGGCAGCAGGAGCTGTAAAACAGCAGCCAAGGCAGCGTGAAGGGCTGGATTCTGTGGAAAAACAACCTCACAGGCCCCTACTAGCAACTCCATCACTGTTTGTCCCCATCTGTTCTGAGCTGTTTATTAACTTCAGCCCAGATGACCTGACATTTAGGTAGGATGGATCTGATTTTCTGGCTGAGGGAGCCCTCAGATCTTTACTGTTTCCAACCAGATTCCTTTGTGAAAAGCACATTGACCTCTGAGGCCTGATCTTCAGTGCCAGCAGCAGAAAGTACCAAGTGTACCCAGCTGCTGGCTAAAGGAAACTCAGATCTTTGCTAATCTCTGGCTGAGAAACAGGGAGGAGAAGGGGCACAGGAGCAGCCTTGGGACACAGCACCCAACCAGGGGTCTGACCTGGGGTGTCCCATCAGTGCCCATGAATGGCCCAGGGTGCAGCTCCTTCTCTTCACAGCTGGCACGGGGGGATGCTCATCCCACTCCAAAAAGCAGACTGTGTCAGAAGAACATTTGTGGTGAGGTTCTGGTGCCACTCAGGTGAACTGATTTGGCAAGGCATGTGAGAAAGGCAGGAGGCACCTGAACAGCTGCAGAGGCTGTGTAGATAAAAGAGAGGGACAAACAAGGGGAAAAAAACAAATAGAAAGAACTCTCTTTAGTATTTTTTGAGTTGTTAGGTACCTGATACCAGACATGGACAAATGAAATTCAGATTTCTCAAGGTATTTTACTTTTCAAAAATTGAAAACCGAAATTACAGGTGTTGTTTTTAAAATCCACTGGAAAAAACTTGTTCAAAAGCAACATTTTCCTGCAACGAATGGCACCAAAAAAAAAAAAAAAAGACAAAAGCCTTTATCTTGGGAAGAACATTTTTAAGTCATAAAATTCTACATAACTCTGCTCTCCACTGCAGATGCTGTCCAGACATGCCCAAAGCATGTGCATGTGTATATGAAACTGTGATTTTCTCTTCTTTCAGATGGCTTCGTTGTTGGCCTTGAAGCTGCAGGAGAGCTGCCTTATTTCCTCAGTAGAAGGGGATACAAAGTACAATGCTACTATCCAAGAAGCATGAGTACAACTGTGGAGGCACACAGGCCCACAACACTGAAATTTAAAGCTATGGAGCAATTCTGCAAGGCTGTTACTGCTGTTTGATGCTCATCCCCGATCAGCCGTTTATATTCACGGTTTTTTTACTTATTAGAATTCTCTAGCAATCTTTAATAATAATAATAATAATAAAATATTTTCCACTTGATATCTCAGAGAAATGGGGTAAGAATATAATTTGCATGATAATCAAAGTCTCCTTCAAGGAAAGTGTAGGACCTGGATAAGTTAGCCACAAACCAGCAAGAGTAGGAAAATACATCAAAGTTTGTCCGGTTAATTCCAGAGCACAGGTGGTCACAAAATGTTTGTTTTGTAGAAGCCAGAAGAGCAACATCCAAAGGGAGATTTGTTATGGTGAGGCTTGTACACCAGAAAGTCCTGCTGAAGTGGTCACAGGAAAAATGAGAATAATCACAGGCTGCCCTCCTGTCCATGGCAGGCAATGAGGTAGCCAAGGAGTGTGGTGGGACAGGTTATGGGGGATTGCAAACAGGTTTGACAAACACTGGAGAGGCCACGTGGAGCTGAGCCTACCCAGGAGTGGGGGAGAAGCTGGTGAGCCTCCCTGAGAGCTGGTGAACCTCCCCACACTGCAGCTCTCCCAGCAGAGATGCTCCACCTTGCCTTTGCTCTCACCCCACTGAAGGCTGGGAAAGGGGTTTGTGGCATCAGGTCTCAGCACCTTTATAGAGGATTTCCATGTTTCAGCCACAGTGTTTAGGTCTTATTTTAAGTTGGACATTTTTGATTCAGTTGCGGCATAGCCGTGATGTCCTGTGACATGCCACAACATTTAAAAAACAGTCCAAATCCTTTGTCAACTAGGAGAAATAACCAAATCCTGGTTATTTCTGAGTGCAATGGGAGAAGCAGGGATCCTGGCCTTCCTCCACAATCCATCCTTGAGGAGGATGTAATTACTGAATTGGGTTTTGTAATCTTTCTGCTGGGCACACTCTGAATGACAGCCCAGGCCAACCCACACTTCTTTCCTTCATAATAGTGGAAGCTTATCTGCCTGTAGTGCCAATAAAAATAAATCATCTGGTTGCCTTATGCTCTGTGTGGATGAAAACAGAGTCATCAGTGGCCTGTGTACTTCTGTGCTAACTTTACGCCCACAGCATTCTTGTTTTTAAATAAAATTGTAGGATTTTGAATAGGCTACTATGTACTGGAGAGGAATGGAGGGCTGAGGCACAGTGTGTGCAAATGATGAGGTTACAATACATTCATTGTTCAGTTTAAATAATAGTTTTCCAAATTAGGTTTTCATATATGAGTGTAGTGTTCTCATTGACTAGAGTGATGCACAATAGACCACCCACAATTTGGGAGAGTGCTATGAGTTTGTCCCTCTGTGGGCAGCCATAATTTAGTTTTCCATCACCATTCCATCAATATATCTTCAGTCTGGCATTAATCATTCCTTCTAGATGAGCTGGAAGCATATCCGGATCACATAATTATCTGTAGTGACCTCATACACACTTAAAAGGTGATTTCAAGTTGAGAGTCTTCAAAGCCTGGAGAGATGATACCTGTACCACTGATCCAAAATCCAACTTCAGCATTTTCCACTCATTCAGTGTGGGAGTATCGGGAATTATTCTTCTGAAGTCAGACATTTACATCACTTTGAAGCAGGAATAAGTGAACATGCCTCATCTGTCAAGTTGTGACCAGGTAGCAGGTTAATGGTTTTATGATATACTGGGGATCTCAGCTGCTTTGTAGTAGCTTTGCTGTCATTCCTATTACCAGCCCCCCTACTTTCACAGAAAAAGTAAGTGTGTAAGCAGCCAAATTCAGTGTTCATGGAGGGATCACCCTCACTCAGGTCCCATTAAGATAAAATTGTGTAACTCAAAGCCACCGAGGGCACGACCCCCGTCTGTATTTCCGTCTGGAACATATGTCCTCCCCCTTCCCCCAGCACTTGTAGGGAAGAAGCTTGGACAGGTTGTTATTTATGTCGGCACAAACTGGTGGTACCAGGCGTATCTCTGTGGTGGTGAAGGAAAGTATTAGTGCTGGCATCTTTGTGCAGCATATGTATGTGATGAGATAATAGACATCTGGCACCAAGCAGCTACTGGGGCTCTGTAAAGCCCTTGTTTTGTAGTTTTGTGCAGAAAAGCTACCTCCAGCATAGTATATGACTGTATAGTCTGGAGTAATAAATTAAAGATTGTGTTGGTCCTTACAAAGTGCTGAGCTGTGTAACTCTGCTTTCAGGCCCCCAGCTTAGCACTTGTGCTCAGATATCCCCAAGGACATTGGTGCCTGAGGAGGGACCCAGGGAACTCTCAGGTTTTTGTGGGTTTGCTTGTAAATCCCTAAGGTTTGCTTTGCTTCCTCACATTCCAGCATTTTGGCTGGGACAAGCATCTCAGCATCTGCCCTCAATCTGGATGTCTCCCACCTGAGACCCTGCATGTGATGCACGCTGCCTGATCAAGTCTTCCTGCACGAGTGCCCACAATCACAGCCCAGGCACCCTGCATAACCTCCCTGTCCCACATCGCCGCTGGTAACTTGCTATCCAGCATGTGGGATGTGCTCACCATTTTCTGGGCCTAAACAGACGTGAATGTCACATCTCCCACTTCTGGGACAGGAGAGATGAATGTTTAGGTTGCTGTTCCAGGTGCAGGTTGTGCACTGCATCCCTCTGCTGTTTAGGATACACACCCTAAAAACCTGTGTTATTAACTCAAGATTAACGTGTAGTTAATCTTATTCCAAATTGAAGAGATAACAAATGCCATTAATATTCACCACTGTTGAGAGGCACGAGAGTAAAAATCTCATTAGAGAGCACTGTGACTATGGCAAACCCGCTGCAGAACATACAACACGTTCAATTCTGTGATGGGGCATTGCCAGCTCAAAATCCCTTGGGATGGGTATGGGACCAAATTCAATTCTTTCTTGCACTGGCCTGCAGCTAAATCGACTTCAGTTTGCATCCCTATGGCTTTATGTGGTAAACTGGTGGGATATTTGATCTCCAGTACCAAGAATAGGAACTAATTGTCTGATTCCAGTGTATGATATTCTGCAAATATCTCTTTGAGTAGCCAGGTCTGTGTAAAAAAAAGAAATCAAAAAGAAGGATGTGGAAAATCTCTTTATGCCTATAAAAGGATCACTTCAAAACCACAGGATTTTGTATAGGAACCTTTTTCCTTAAATAGTAGAAACAGTTGTCGGGTGCATTCCATCAGTGTAAAAAACAGGGGTTAGAGGAGAGCCACTGTGTCCTGCGGCAGTTACCTCTCCTTCCATCTTTCCCTTTGCTCCTCCCACCACACCTGTACCTTGTCTTAACCCCAGAAACTGTGCTTGTAGGAAGCATGAAAACAGTATAATTGCAATATATATATTTGTATACATAGATATAATCAAATCCATATATATATATATATGCTGTGCAGTTAAAGAGGAGTTGCATGGCAGGATTTTTCTGTATTCTTCAGGAAACCTTTCTGTCCCATTTTCCCACTGAGTTAAACAAATCTTGGCAGTGAATTTTGCTGGGTGGCTAAAACCCTAGTGCAGGCTCCCACTGCAGGCTCCCACCTGCAGCCTCCCCCTGCTCGTCACCGGCCAGAAGGCAGGGGAAAAAAACCCAAAGCTGTTCGGCAGTGCCCGCACAAGGGCAGTGGGCCAAATCCTGCCATGCAAAGCCCTGCTGACATCACAAGGATTAGATGGGCTGCTAATCAGGACAGCAGGATTTGTGTCAATCTTTTACTTAGGATGAGATGCCGAGTCCCCCAGTGCCCAGGGTGGGGTGGCTGGGACTGCAAAGGAACTGTGGCTCCCCAGGGAAGAGCAGCTGTGGGGAGTGGTGGTGGGCTTTGGGGTGGCCTGCGTGTGCTCTGGGTGCCCTGTGTGTGCTGCTGTGGGGAGGAGCAGGAATGTGGGACCAGCTCTCCCAGAACATCTCTGGACAAGGATTCTGCCACTGCCCTTTCCAGTTTGGGGCTCCCAGGCCAGCAGAGGACAAGATGGGGAGAAGATTTCTGTGACTTTGGAGTTCAGTGGCCCCTTTGCAGCAGGTTTGTCTGAGTGTGGGATTGGGAAAGGAGTCAAAAGATTTCCATCTTCAAAATGGAGATGGGCTCAGTCGAGACTGAAACCTTTTCTGGGGACTGTTTAGAAAGCAGGGTGATGTTTTTAGTACTTTATAAGAGAAGTCTCTTAAGTTCACATTAATACGATGAAAATGTCATGCAGAAGGTTCCTGGGGGACTGAGACTGGCTCTATTCCATCCTTCCACCCCATGCCTAGATCATTCCTTACAGTTGTCTGGATAACCTGTTCTTAAAAACCTCTAATAACAGAATCTCCACAGTCTCCTGAGACAAAGTATTTCAGCGTTTTACTACTCTTACTATTAGCAACATTTCTTCAATCTATCTTAAATCTTTCTTAACTCCCTCCCAGCCAGACCCGGTACACACCCTCATTGAAATTTTAGCACATGGCTGCTAGCTACAGCAAGGACAGAGAGCAGTTTATTTAGTTTTGGCCCATTATGTGTTCAAAAGCCATTATTTTTCCTTTCTGATCTTTAATCAAATCCAGTTTCTTTGGCCTATCTTCCTGCACATACTTGAATACACCTTTCTTGAGTAATAGCATCCCCATCCATAAAAAATCTCTAGGTGAAGTCTAACAAGGGGAGTTGAACAGGGGGAAGGGACGTGTCTTGTACTCTATATTATTTTCTATTTATGTACTACACAGTGGATTTTGGAGTTTTGTTTTGCAACAGTGTGACATTATAAGTATTGAATCAGCCTGTGACCCATCACAACCTTCAGGTCTTTGGAGCTGACCAGCAGCCCAGGCTGGCTCAGGTGCACTGAGGAGAAATATGCATCCAGCCCTTCCAAACTACTTTTCAATACCTATCTCCAATTTGTCATTCATGCAACCTGCAGCCAGTGCGAAAACCTGAAGCTGCAAAAAGCACATTGCTCTATTTTTCCACTGTCCAAGCTGTCAATGAAAATGTTGACAAGTTCTGGGCTGAAGGAGGGCACTCAGGGTCTCATTCAAGGCACTGCCCTAGTCAACATAGAAGTATTGACACCTTCCACATACAACTTTACAATGGGTTCACCCTTCCCATAACAGTTTCACTCCAACCCCATTTCTGCTGCTTGCTCATGAAAGGGTAGCACCTGCAGGGTTGGGGCTGTGGGAGCTGCAGGCTGTACTGCACCACACCAAGCAGGAAGAGAGAGGAGAAGCCACTTGGGAGCATAGGTCCTGCTGTGGGAAAGCTCTGTAGACCCAAATATTGGGGTCCCACGAGGCCACATATGGTCTGGCACAAACAGAGCTTCAAACAGGACAGAGGCTCTGCTGCAGCTTGGCAAAACACATGAGGGGCGGGGAAGCACAGGTTAGGAGCAAGGTGCCTCCCTTTCAGTGCATGCAACTCAGTTTTGCTATGGTAATAAGTATTAGCAATCTCACAGTGGCAAGAGCTGTGCATATGGCTGGCCACCTCCAGAATGGCTATGTTTGTATTTCATGGACCCTTGTACCTTTTGCCAAGCCGTACCCTCTGCAGAGGGCACAGGCCTTGTTCTGCACATGCACAAGTTTCTAGTAAAGTTGTTAGTGCAATTAGGAAAGGATAAAATTTTCAAAGAGCAACACGTCATATAACTGGAGACATGCTGCTGGAGAAAGAGTGCTCCATGTACTGGTGTAGCAAACACCTCCTGAACATTTTTTAATGTGACCTGGCAGCAGACCAGGGTAAATGGCATGTTCTTTTTCCAGTGCTTTGGCCCAAAGTGTGTATTTCAGAGGCTTAAAAGAACAGTCAGTCAATTAAATGTGATAAACGAGGCCATTTGTCACCAGCATTTTAGGTTTTCTTTTAAAGTATAAAACAAGATAATGAGCAGGGCTTGAAGAAATCCTTTGTGGTGTTGGGAGCCAAAGGCACATGATACACAGAACGGATTTTCTGCCCTCCCATCATGAGAATGCGATCTGACAATACTCCCCCTCATGACACAGAAATCAGAGACAATGTTAAGAGGGGGGAAAAAAAATCAGTAATGGATGAAAAAACAGCGACATGTGACAATGAAGATAAGAAAAGAAATGCACTTAGTTAAGGACAAATCTACTCCATTTGCAAACTTCCCATTGTAAGTGCTGGTCAGCAGGAAGCTAACACACAGACAGCTGCGTTCACACCTTTAGCTTACAAAAAAGCCTCAACTGGTATAGTTAGCAACACATCACCTACTTAGAAAGAAGCTGGCAGGGTATGTGTCCAGGGGCAAGCAGTGCTTGATGGAAAAGATGGATCAACCCTTCCCCCAGCATGGGAGAGGGGACATGACTATGATGGGCTATGTGAGCAGCTGGGAGTGGTGGAGGATATTCCTCCTGCAATGTCCACAGGTATGTACAGCACACTGCGACACCCCACTCACTGACAGTCACGTAGGCAATGCAGTACAGCTATGTCGCCCACAAGAGCAGCGGCACTCAGGTGGCGTCTGTGTTAGTGCAGGTTAGTATCCATTGCTGGAGGCTAGACCTGGATTTGGATCCAGAGCTGAAGTGTTGCCAGCTCTCTTTTTAAAAATAGCACCTTTCTTTCTGGCAGGTTCTCTGAATATGCTTCCTTCTGTTCCTTTTCTACCATGTGTGCCTAGGAATTAGCAAACATTTACTGCCATGCGTGAAACCTCTCTGCACCTGTGGGATGTGAGGATATTGACTATAATGACTGCAGTCAATGTTCAAAGTTACTTCTGAACCCTTTTCCCATCTCCCCTCTGCATCTACCCACTTGAGTAAGAAATTACTCTCTTTTTTAAACTTGATTTGTCAATAATTCATCAGTTTATACTAAATACATTGAGG
Source organism: Brachypteracias leptosomus (assembly GCA_013401335.1). Classification (NCBI taxonomy): domain Eukaryota; kingdom Metazoa; phylum Chordata; class Aves; order Coraciiformes; family Brachypteraciidae; genus Brachypteracias; species Brachypteracias leptosomus. The sequence continues at coordinate 224,600 of VYZX01030835.1, forward strand.
CAGGAGTTCCAGTAATTATGGTTGTGCACAAACACAAACAGATATTTAAGGAGATGAGAACCACTGGCAGTTTGTCTCCACAACCTATGTTTTATTTATGTCTGTACTGCGCTGTCTTGGCAGCATTTGATATAGTCCTGGGATGAAAACCCTTCCTTCTTGCAAACATGGACAGTCTCACACATACCTCTGACATTAAATAAGTAACACACACAGTGCATAGAAACATATATTTTAAGAAAACAACCCAGATGCACCAGTGACAGGAGGTATTGAAGTAACCCAAAAGACAAAGAACTAAAATCTTATTAAAGGAATTGCACAAAAGGAGGTCCCAGTTAGGTACCAAACAAGTAAATGCCAAACATGCAGCTGAGCCAATGACTCAGCATCAGGTTATCCTAAAGTCAATGAGTTTTCAATGGATAATGAACTTTGTACATGGTCTTCAATGGGGCTCTATGTGGAGGACTGCCCTCCTTGGCATCCCAGCAACCCACTGGCAGCAGCGGGCAGCCAGCTGCATCCACGTGAAGGTTTCCAACACTCGTGGTAGCTGCCACATTAGTGAGGCCTGTGCCTAAGGGGATTTTTCAGATTAGGTTTCAAACAACAGAACCAGACCCTGTGCTCTATAAAAACTGCTGGTAAGTGTGGTCTGTCTGTCTCTGCCTCCCCTGGAAGCAGGGTCAGCCCTAACCCATGAGTTGCCCCATCTGTGGCTTGCTGAAAGGGTGGGATAATCCTGCCGAAGCCCTTGGTGGGCTGCCCACTTCCTCTCCTTCCAACTCGCTTGCTTCCAAAACAAATTCCTGTTGCAAAGGCTCAGACCCTTTTAACTCCACATTCCTGCTTGTAACAGGATCTCTTTTGAAAAGGATGTGCATTGGTACAACTCAGTGAACCCAAAAGGAAAAAGATCCCAAAAAATTGTTGGAAATGATTGGAAAGAAATGTCTCATAAAACAACATCCTAAACCAAATAGAGAGCTGAATGTTTCAGAAGCAGCTGTGAAATGGTGCGTTTTCAAAAACAGAGTGACTTTTCATGGGAAGGCAATGGAGGTGTGGGAGGCAATGCCAACGCCTTTCCCTTCCTCACATGCAAAGCCCATGGGACTGCTGTCTGCACTGCGAGGTGGTTGCATAAAGGCACTTCACCTACAGTGTGAGAGACCCACCACTGCGGGCTCTAGAATATGGCCCAAAGAGTGATCACTTCATCCCCTCTGCAGAGGTTTGCCAGCATCCACCTCATTTGTCTGTCTGGGCCAAGCAAAGAGGACGTGGAGAAGAAGGGGGAGGTTCTGACTTCCAAAAGTACAGATTTACAGCTTCAGGAGATAGTTTCTTTGCAAACAGTTTGCATGGTTTTCTTCCTCTGCTACCTCTACAGCAAGTTGAGCATCTTTAAAACTGCATTAGCCTCCCTTAGGGAGGCTTGTTTTCAGATCCCTTTTCAACCCAGTTTGGGGCAGGAAGATCAAAGGCAAGGCAAAATTGGTCCCTTGTTAATTTGGATCCATTTGGAGCTGATCTGGGCAGTTGGAACTTGCCATGGTGTTCACAGTCTTTTGAAATATTTACTTATCTGAGTGACAAGAGAGTTATTTAATAAGTTATGATGTCTGCAGTTTTGTGTAAACAATTTACAGTGCCATGATTGATGCTGGGAGCTATTTGGAGAGAGGCAAGACTGATTGTATATACTGGGCTTCGGTTTGGAGAGTTCAGCCCCAGGACTGGGCAGTATTGTACTGAATAAATAACAACTGTTAATCATTTGGACTTGTGCCGTTTCAGTGCTCGTAAAGCCACACAAACACGGCTGAGTTAAACCAATGCTACTTTGAGCAGACCTTGGCCACACAAAGGTCAGGGACCTCTGCAAAGATGCCCAGTACAGTGGTTACTGCGCCCAGCTGAGCTCTTGCCTCATGCCTATGCTGTCCACAGCTCTCCAGCACGCACTTGGCACAAGGAAATAGCTGGTTTTGTGGGTAGGACAGCCAGCACAGATGTGTGGCATCACACTTCAAGTCCCTTCTCCAAATCTAGGAGGGTGGAGGTTGGGAAGAGAGTCTCACCATGTCCAGGAGACAGCTTCAGCCCTTGCAGGAATACATTGAAATGAGTGAACTTGCTGCTTCTGGAACAGCTTCAGGTCATGGTACTCTAGTGGGTCTGGCTGAGCTGATTCTCCCCATAGCAGCCATCATGGTGCAGTACTGGGAGCTAGAAGTGCTCACACAGCACCAAGGTCCTTTCCAACATTCCCCACAGTCGGATGGGAGGGGGGTGGTGTAAGATCTGGGAGGAGATACAACCTGATGCGAGCTGACCAATAGGGTATTCCATACCATATGACGTCAGCTCAACTATAAAGGGAGAGGGCAGGAGGAGGACAGGGGAACATTCGTCAGGAAGACGCTTGTCCTCCAAGCAACTGCTACATGTTCTGGAGCCCTGCTTCCCAGGACAAGCCCAACACCACCTGCAGATGGGAAGTAGAGAATAACATCTCTGTTTTGCTTTGCTTCCTGTGCATGGCTCTGATTTCTGCTACTTATTAAAACACTTTTATCATAACCCACACATTCTTTCCATCTTATTCTCCCCCTGCTTGCCCTGCTGATGGAGGTAGGGGGGGTGAGTGATAGAAGGGCTTGGTGGGCACCTAGTAAACCCACCACAGGTATATCAGTGGGTTCCCTCAGTCTTGCATTTTTCAGTGCCTTACATCAAGTTTCCAGGGGCTTTCAGGAAGGGATGGGATTTCTGCAGCAGTGCTTTGGGTCACATAATCAAAGTCCTTTCTCTGGGTGAATGCTTTCCATTACAGATGTGCAGGAACAAGAGAAAAGCCTATTCCTTGGTGGAAGAAGTGTTCCCACCTGCAGTGGAGAGATATAGGAATGTGATTACTGCAACTCATGGGTGGAGGCAGCCTAGCTGGTGAGCCAGAGCTATTGTAGATAAGCACAACCTCCCTGAGGCACCAGAATAGGAAAGAGAGGGCATGGACTAACGTCAAACTGAGAGGAAGTCAGAAGTTTTGGTTCGGTTCAAACTGAACAAGTTGTTTCAGTTCTGAACCATCAAAATGTTTTGTTTCTGGAATTAAGTGACCTGGACATTCCTGAAACAACATTTTCAGGACCATGCATCTCCCTCAAATTTTCTGTAATTTGACTTTCTGATCTGATTGTGTACAAAGACAAAGATATGACTCTCAGAAGTTCCCATGAAACTGAAAGTCTGGGGCCAGTGCAGCCATGTGCAATGTTGGAGCTATGCAAGAGCTACTACTGAAAGGGAAAAGCTTGGAAAGAGAGGAAGAGAGAGCCTTTTCATGCTACCAAGCAGCTGTTCAGATTGGGTAGTACAGGTAAGGAAAAAAAAAAAAAGATTCAAGAACTTTATTCTGGAAATACTTTCAGACACCTTCAATGTCAAAGGTCTATGCCAGATACTGTGAATAAAGAATGTGAGGAAATTAAAAGGAGGAAATTGACCCTGACCCAAGATGGCTGAGTAGTTGTGAGCTGGATAAAGGCTCCATGTACCCACTCAGAGAAAAATATGCTTCCTTTGAACAGAGCAAAGTAATGAAGTATTGATTTGAAATTATTGAACTGTGATGTCACATCCATGTTGCTGATGATGGCCTTGTCTGATGGAGAGAAAAATACAAGGAGGTCTTTCCAGTTCAGACTGGAAAAAGGAAAAGGATGTCTGAGGCAGACTTTCCACATAGTGCATTCACCATGGGAGGAAAGTAATACTCAATGCCCTTCTGGTGTTCAAAACTGTTTCTGCAATCATCCTCAGCCACCAGAAAAGGCTAATTCATTCCCCAGCTTCACAAACAGCATTCTACCTTTTCATTTAGCCTGTTCAAATTTGCACTCAAAACAAGAAGGATCTTGGGCAAAATGTAGCCTGTCTCTTCCTCCCAAGGGACCCTCCAGAGATGCACTGCACTTACCAAAGCAAGTGAAGGTTTCAAAGGGACCTGAGGGACAGCAGGATGATGGCACCACTCTCAGTCTCCATGGAAATATCCCTTGATGTAATTAATGATAAAGAGCTGGGACAAGAATAAAAATGATTCAGAAGCTCTGGTACTTCTCCCCTTCTTAACTCCCATGATTAAACCCACACAGAGCCTAGAATGGAGAGATGAGCCTCAATTATAGCTAAGAAACAGCATAATGAATTACCTCCTTTGTGCTTACTTTAGCTGGTGAGTAATCCAATTTCTACCCATACTGACTATGAAGATCTTGCCAATATCTGATTCATCAAGATGCTGAAAGAATATGGCATTAGAAATGCAGGAGAGGGACTGTAGCTCTCCACCACTTAAACACTGATAATTTCAAGCAAACTTTTAAACAAATAACATTAATACAACCAATACTTTGATGAAAGTCCACTTTTGGCTAAAATTAAATACAAATAAATGACCTGCTAAGGGAAGAGTTTGAGTCCTCTCTCTTTCATGTGCAATATAAAAATCTTTTTATTTTGGATGGTGAGTCCTTATTAGATTTGCAGACTGCTACTGAATAGTGCAGAGTGAGGGTTTTTGTTTCTTGAAGGTCTTTTGCTCAGAAAATGCTCAGAACTGCAGGTTCTGAAGTTATAATTTAAATACTACTGAAAGGTATCAGCAGCCTCAGCCTAACCCTCCCAGCTGATGAGAACCGCAGAGTGTTGGCATCCCTGTGTTTGCAGTCTCAGCCATTGTATGTGGGTACCAGTAGAAAGAGCTGTCTCTCAGAGTAGCTTTCCTGCATCTGAAAGGAGCCTTTTCCTGGAAGTTACCAGGTTATTGACTTCTGGGACAGAAACCATACGACTGCTGAAACTCTGCCCTGTGACTTTGGGAGCTACTGGCACAATATGAGGGCTGGCTCTGTAAGCTCTGTGGAGCTGGTACCAGCTTTCTGAGCTGCAGGACCTGCAACCCTGGCAGAAGGAGGTGCTGGTCCACAGCAAGGCAGGAAAGCAGTTCAAATCAATTTTAAAAAAAGGTTGGGGTCTTTTGTGAAAGACAATCTTGTACAGCACTTCATAAGGAGCTCAAGGGATGTTATTGTTTAAAAAAATATTTCAGTGAGATTCCTCTCGATTTAAACAAAGTGAGCTGTAGCATGTGGAAAGCAGCAGTGTTTGATTACTTGTATGCAAGAAGCCAAAGCAAACCATTATGAATGAAGGTGGCAGAGGGGAAGAAAGCAATATCACTTCATTTTGTTTCTCCAAGATAGGTTATTGACAACGCTGTTTCTGACTAGTGCCAAAGTGCAGCAGAGATACAAACCCTGTGTCCTGGTTTCGCTGGTGTAGAATCACAGAATCCACTTTCTATTCAGGAAAGCTGCATTTTTGAGAAGACTGCAGCACCTGATCTGGTGAGAACAAAGTTGGTAAGACACTTTGTTTTCATTTGTGGCCAGCCATGGTATGCAGCTCTTCATAATGATCAAGATCTTTAGCAGCCTCAAGTTAGCCAGATGCTAAAGCAAGGAGGAACAGAAGCCAGGGCAGCTGACCCAAGCTGGCCAATAGAAGTATTCCATACCGTAAACATCATGCTCACTATAAATTGGAAGGTTTACTGGAGATGGTCTCTTCCCTTCAATAGCTGCCATCTCTGGAGGGTCTCATCCATTATTCTGCTCCTGAGGCTTACTCTCCTGTTTACTGTGACCATCACGCTTTCTGTGAAGCTGTGGTGCTCACTGTGTTTTATATCCAGCATTCACTGCTGGGAGTGCACAGCTTGTGACCACTACAGGAGTTGAGTATAACTTTGTGTACTTCCTATTAATATTAATGTTGGGATTTTTTGTAGTGATTTTTTAAAATCCATTTCAACCCATGGATCTACTTTCCTTTTCCTGATTCCCCTTCTTGGAGGGGTGGTGTGTGTGTCATTGGGTGATAGAACAGCTGGCTAAACAGAGACACCCTGGCAGCTCCAGTACTGGATGCGAGAAGTCATTCTGCAAGCCCTGTTGGCATTTTGTCTGATGAGATGGCTGGGCATAGAAGTAAGTGCAGAGTTTAGCCCCTCAGGTAATATTCTGCCTGGGGGCTAGCAGCCTGACATGCAGCAGCAGGACTGCGTGCCTGAGGAGAAGGGGACAAAGGTGGATATGGCCAATCATGCATGACCTATCACATGTGTTGGCCGGTCTTTGACAGACACACACTCACAGCCTTGATCCTACAGGGCTGCACATTGCAACACAGGTTCAATTTAAAACCCTGCTTGATTTGGGTGAGCCTCAGGGATGGCAGCTTGGGTGAGAGTTTGTTGTGCTCTGCAGTGATGGAGCTGGAGTCACCTTGTGCACTGAGCTCAGCACAGCCAAAGCTCAACGCTGTGCCCTGCCAGAGGCTGGATTCAAGGAGGTGCTTTCTGCCCTGTAGGTAGAAAATGCCAAGAACATAAACAACCAACTGGTAGTAGCAGAAAGAAGAGAAAACAAGGGAAATTCACTGCTGAGGGACATCTAAGTAAAAGTCAAAACATGCTTAAAGGCTGTAAGCAGTTAAAAAACCCTCAGTGAGTTTGAGGCTATTAGGATCCTGTGTATGTTGTAATTCTCATACACAGATTTGGACTATGGGATTCACAAGGGTGTTATGAATGAACTGACAGAAAAACACTTGGGGAAACTGATGACACTTGCCTCAGAGTAGGAACCCTGAATTTATGTCTGTGTAGGGGTTTTCCAAACAGTTTTCACCAGTGCAAAAGGCTGAAATGCTCATCTTCCTCACCCTGTGTTAGTATCCTTCTTTTGAAAAACATAAGGCCTTTGCCTTATCAGATATTAGTTTTTCTTTACTGATATAACTGTGTATTCATCACCCTTTCTGCATTTAAGTCACAAGCTAATAGAGCACCAAATAAATCAGATATTTGTGATTATTAAGACTCCCTGAAATTGGAGGATTCTGTAAAGATCACAAAGCCCAGATGACACATATTTCATGGATGCATTTGAAGACATGGCAGATCCCCTGTATGAAGTAGGACATGATTTATATAGGATAACACTGTTTAGATTATCAAGATGGTTGCTACAAGAGTACTCAGCCAGGGCTGGAACTCGATAGGAAATGAAGTCCGAGCACCCATTCCTGAACAAACTTCTTTGATGTTTCACCCTATCCCATGTCACTAGACAGCAGAATAACATGAAGACAAATTCATATCTGGGTGCAACTGCAGGAAGGTAGCAAGCTTCTCTCAGGAATGGGACCAACCTGGTTGTCTCCAGCCATGGGATCTGGGGAACTTAATGTTACTGTACTGTCTTCAGGAACCCAAGATCCTGGCATGGCTCAGGACATAAGACCTGGCCCACACAATCTGTGGAGACACAAGCGTCTTCGGTGTTGATGAAAACGAATAATTTGGAAAAAAAAAGCATTCGTTTCTGAGACAAAATAGTTCATGATTCATGACTATTTGGAAACAAATGAGAAATATGAATTACACAAAAGTCCCATTTTGTTCATCGAGGAACCGCAGAATTAATTGTATGTACTTTAGTTTCCAGAAAAGGCTAAGTCCCAAGGCACAGTGTTGTGATTGTTGAAGCAGTCGTGTCACACATCCTGGTTTAATTCACACCAAAGCTGTAGGAACAGCATGATATAGCCAGTAGCTGGCTGGGAATAGAGGTGGGATAGGAGCAAGGTCTGAGTGTCAAGTCCACCAAGCAATTCATCAAGCAATTAAGGTTTAGTGTTAGCACTCATAAGGTGACCTCACTCTTTCCCTGGGCTGCGTGCAGTGAAAGGAGCTGGCTGGACCAGCCAGGGTTGCAGATTAGGAGGTAGCATCTCTTCTACAGCTCTGCAAGAAACCTTATGCACAGACCTGACTGCTCTATTCATGATGTTGCTCCACACTTGCGAAGTTGTAAGAGCAACAGCTTTCTGAATTTATTTCTTTTGTAACGACTTGCACAAAGACATCCCCAATAAACATCTCCAGTACTTTGACTGTCAGTCTCCACTCCACCCATCCACTCTTATCCAGCATCAAAGTGCCCTATTTGCCACAGTGTCCAGACCAGCACTTTCTTGTTTTCTTCCATGACACTTGGAGCAGAAGCCCGTAATCATCCACCACTTCTTTTCCTTTTCTGTTTCAGTTCTGCAAACCCCTGCTTAAAACTCCTTGTTGTGACATCCTTTACAAAGGCAAGGCTGTCAGTTTGCAGCGAGCACTGCCTGCCACGCTAGCCAACACCTTCTCACACATTCTTAGATCTCCTTCATCTCTCAATAGCTGTCTCTAGGCAGCTCTGGTCTTCTCACATTGTCAGCTCCTGTTCTTCCATATTGTCTTGCACAGCTGAGTCCTGGTGTGTGCATGGGGTTCCCAGGATCAGATGAAGATGATGAAATTCACTGCCTGGCTTTGTGGAAGAATGGGCTCCACAGGATGCTCTGTAACCCATAGCCATAAAAGAAACTACCTCTCCCTGCTACTCCAGCAGGACCAGAAACAAGCAGACTGAAGCTCTCTACCTTTCAATGTGAAAATCATGTCAAGTGGCAAAATGAAAACACTGAGATTTCACCATCTGTCTGGAAATGCTGAATATGTATTGCATACAAAAATAGGCTATAAGAATACTGTTAAGACTGAAAAACCCATGAGGCAAGAGATGCCAGAATTAGGCCTCCCTTGAGCTATGAGTTATGATACACTTGCTAATTAGATGATCACACAGTTATTTTGCCAGAGGTCTCAATTTTATCCCATCGTACAGGATGGACTGTCTTCACTGGAGAAGATGTTATATAATTTTTTTCCCCTTAGTGTTCAGTGTGGTCCTAGGTTTTATTTGCTACCCAAGTCCTCCTCTGTGTAAAAATTACTGATTTTTCCCAACACTGGAAAAATTTCAGTGGCACATCTCCCTGTGGTATCTGGGTGCTTCACAAGTGTCTCTGAGCTATGGTACCTCTGTCAGGGGTGTGTCAGTGCTTTAGCTACTTGAACAAAACCAACTTGATTGTATAAGTCACCAGTTTATCAGGGGTTTGGCTTCGTAGCCCATCCCAGCTGTCCCACACCACAGTGGTGGGTCTTTCCTGCAGCAAGACCTATGTCCACATTCACTATTGCATACTTCATGGGTCCCACAGCCCAATTCTTCAAGGCCATGATCTGAGACAAAGGGGTGACCAAGAGACATGCCTGGGACTGTGCAACAGCGTTCAGCATCAGGCAGCACTGAACATACTTGAGTCAGGGCTCACATCCCCTCCCATCCCAGGAGCTGACATTCAACACCAGGGTTTTATGGCATTGGCAGATGGGGGACACATCCCACACCTACTGACTGCAGACTGGTGAAAGCCTCAATGTGACCTGGCACAGAAGACACAACAGGGAGAGCGGGACTGAAGTCCCTTCTGCCAGGCAGCACTCATATTCCCAAAAAGGGACCATGGATGGGACAGATCGGGTTCCAAGTCAGGCTCTTGTATGTCCGGACTCTCCCTATGTCTCACACCTTGACACACACCTCCCTACTCTGCTTAATCCCCCAAGCCTCACTTGTACCATGTACTCACCATCCCTGTCCCATGCCATCCTTCAGCTTGAGCATCCCAGTAGCAGACAGTCCCTTAGCCCGGCATCCTCACAGTCCCTGGCAGTCCCATCCAGCATCCTCACAGTGCCTTGCTCCCTGGATGCTCTCCAGCATCTTCTTCTTCCAGGCTGTGCAGGGAAGGTGTCAAAGACTACTGTTCCCTGCCTGCCTTTCCATTGCTCAACCCTTCTGCTCCGAGCAGCATTATGGGGAGAGCCCAGCTTCATCCTGCTCCTAGATCTGGTGATAATTCTTGGGCTGTAGAGAGGGGACGCAGGTATCCTGGTCCCTGTAGAGCTGGGGGAAGGCAGCAGGAGGAGCAGGAACTTGGTAGTACTGATTGAGTGCACAGGAGCATTGGGGTCAGCACTGGGAGCTGCTGGGGTGCTGGGCTGAGCTCACTCACATGGGAAGGAATCTCAGTAGATTTTGACTACTCTAGCCTAGCACATCCTTAATATGTTGCTATTTTTTCCCTTCAAAGGCTGTCACTAAGCCGAATTGGAGGAGATTTACAAAGTGAAAAAAAAAAAATTAAAATAATCACAGTCCTAACACAAAGCTGCCAAATTTCAGATCTCTACTCCAGAGGGATAAGAACTATCCAAGGAAAGGATCACCAGGTTCCCCCCTCCTGTTTCTTCCCTTCTTTTTTCTCCAGTTGGACAGCAATGCTTCTTTCCCTGCCCTCATTCTTGGAAATGGCTGGACAGTTTTGGCTGAAATTTTCCAGGAAAGAACTTAGCCTAAGGCAGACAACCAAGTTGTAAGAACTCAGTCTAAATGATTGAAGTCTGGCAAAGTTATAAGCAACTGAAAATGTAGTTTTATAGCAGGGCACATATGAGTAACTGCAATCATAGGAGCTGTGTGCAATCCCACCTTTGATGTATTCAAAGTTGTGATAGTTGATGCTGCTGCTCCATTCAGGTATGCCTTATCATGGTTCAGATGTGTCACCAGTAACAAAGCTTTAACTCAGTCATCCCACTGAGCCTTCCCACACCCCTTGCAACCCAAACAGCTCTTCCCATCTAACAACCGGTGGTACAAAAAACACAGTTCCCTTGCCTCCAGTATTTGCATTTGAGCTTCGACTTCTTGGATAGAGGCAGCTGATGCTAAAATGGGATTGCTCTCTGAACTAATGTATTCAAAATTAATAAAAGAAATAAAACAACACACTCCTCTGGCAGATTCCCATGCATATTTTCCATAAAAGTTCATTTTTCCACAAGAACAAATTGTGAGCATGTGGGGGATTTGCACTGAATCTTGATACGGAGCTTAGAATTCTTGGCACTGCTCAGGAAGTTAAAATGACATCAGCTCCACTTTCTATATTGAAATTTTATAGTTGTTGCCTGACCGCATTTCTTTGTTCTGCACATATTCTCTCTCCTCTGAGCTGCCTCTCTGCCATGGCGTGCTGTGTACGAGTATCATGAGGAGCTGTGTGTTTCTATTGCTTATAGCCCTGCTTGCCCCTCCCTGTGCTGGGCACCCAAAGGATAAAGCTGCGTTTCTCCCTCCAGGACAAAGCAGCATTGTTGGCCCAAGGGATGAGGGCACCTTTGCCAGCCAAGAGGCCTCCCTGCATCACAACAGCTCTGTGCTGCAGGAGACCTGGTGTGCCAAGCAGGGTCCTCCTCTTTTCTCCAGAGGAGCAGAGGAGTGGAGTGTGTGCTGCCAGAGTGACACGGCTGTGGGACAGCAGGGACCGGGGAGGCCAGGTATTACAGGCAGGAAAATGTGAAAACAGCCTATCTCTCTCAGGGAAGGGAAGGGGGAGTGGAAAGAAGGTGAAGGGGAAAACGTGGGAGAAAAGGCTTTCTCCAGCAAGGTAGCACCTGAAGCAGCATTTGTTCAGTGCTGCCTTGATGGAGAAAGAGTGTAAGTGACTTCCCCAACACATACACCCTGTCCCATGTCTTGGGGCAGGGAGGGGCAGCATTTTTATTTTTTTTAATTAAACAGAAACTTAAGTAATGATGTTCCTGCATTAGGCAGCAGTGTGACCTGCTGTACTTGAACACCATGGTGCAGGAGGACGGATTTGGTACTTGGGATTCCCCACAAATAACAGCACAGGGAGAAGCGAGAGCATCAGGGCAGGAGAGTTAACAGACTGGTATTGGGAGTGCAGTTCCATGGGCATTAGCACAGACATCATGCTTGTTTCCTGGATTTCAAATAAAATAAGGATTCAAGGAAAAGATGATGCCTTCCTACGTCCCCTGCGACTTGGAAGGCAATAAGAGCAAATAAAGGCAGTTAATTATCTGGCACGCCACATCCAAACATTCTGAAAGCAAGGCTCTACTGTTACTGTAAGAGTCATGCTGGAACAGCATTAGCATATACTCTGTAAACAGACCCAGTGACATCCTCCGGCACAGCCTCGGCTTCCCACAAGGGAATTACAGCAGCTGGATGCACCCAGGAGAGACCATACCTGACAGTCCACAAAATGCCAGTTTTGCTTTAGTCTGGCTTGGTCACAACAGTACCTAGGTTTGTTATTTCCTACAATGCCTACATGTTCAGCCTCTCTAACATGTGACAGAGAATTGCTGCTGCTTGCTTCTCTGTGCAAAACTATCATTTCTTCATTTCACTGTCGTGTGGAAATAGCCACAGAAATACAATAACAGTTAAAGATTGTGAAGCCATTTGCCAAATGCTTCTTGCTCTGTAAGCAACATTTATACAATTGCATTTGTTACAGCATTTTCGTAATCACATTTTTATGCTCCTTTACAAGCACATGCAACTACATACAGAATGCAGAAAATCTTTACCTTGCGTGCCCAGAGGAGAGAGCCTGGTTTCCTCTCATGGATCAGAAGTAGGATGAAAAACAAACCTGAGAAAGACTTGAACAGACTCATCTTCTGAGAGTTGTCTAAATCTCAAGCCTGCTCCTGCTAGCAGCTCTAAGTTTGTGCTCTGAATAGAGGCTGTGTTATTTTAACCACAGGATTTCTAGTCATGGGGGAGGAGAGATGGATTAGGTACGTTTGCAATCTAATGCTTCACATTTACCTCAACTGAAACGAATTACTTTAAGCCTGATGTAAATAAGTACTGCTAAGATATAAATTTCAAGAGCCTACTAACCAATTATGCTTAAACTAACATGCTAAATAACTATGGAAAATTCCAGAGGAATAAGATAACATACTTTTGTGTTCTTTCCTAAATAAAAGGCATGTGTGGAATTTCTTGCTGGATACTAGAACAAGTGAGGGGCAGCAGATGAACTGTGCAAACTAACCTATGTAAGGTGCCATACCTTTGTAAAACAATATTCCTAACACCTGTGAGCATGGATTTCAGCAGGCATCCCAGAAATTTGGGGGTTCATGGCTTGTAAAAAATACAGATACAAGGGATTTTAATCTAATATTTCAAAAGAGCAAACAAAGCTCTTTAAAGTAATAAGGCAAGATTTTAACAGGCCACAAGGTCTGTAGTTCTGTGGGAGCACAGACATTAGCCCACCAAACAAGTGCCATCTCCAACAGGGATGTAAGCTTGATACCCTCCTTGCAGCTCATGCATTGCTATGGAGATTGTTAAATGCAGTGAAAATATTGTGCCCAGGACACTAGTTTGGGGTTTTCTTGTTTATTCCAGCTCAAACTCTGCCTTCATTTCCTGGTTTATGACACTTGGGTGCCGCAGCTGCTGTGATAGCAAAGCATGGCTACAGTCCAGGCTTCTAGGGCCACCCTACAACTGATGGAAGAGAGATCTATTAACTTTCTGAAAGATATGATTTGTAAATAAAACACATTCTTAAACTTTGGCCTGAACTGAGAAAAACAATTTGGATACACAACACTAGAGAAAAGGGGACAAATTCCAATTTGTCTTTGACAGCCGAGGCTTCAGGAACACAAGTTTAATTCCATTTTGAATAAAACCTGGCTCTATAAATAACTTTATCTTACACTTACATAATGCTCTTCATCCCAGAGCATTCCCAAGTACTTTGCAGATGTAATCATCCCATCTGAAAATTGCAGGCGGGCCTCCCACCCTGGCATGGGGGATAACGTGCCCAGCAGCACTGCCTGTGCTGGGCAGGAGGGAGGCAGGGGAGCATCCAGCAGCAGCTCGGCTGGCTTCTGTCCCTCAGCAGGAGCTGGTGGCTGGCCAGGGTGTCACAGCCAGTACCCTGCTCTTGGGCTGCTGGCTGGGAGCACGGGGTGTCAGCTTGTTGGGTCACCTGGGTACTGGTTGCAGGAAGGCTCGCTCTGATGTACAGGTCCGGTATCATGCAGCTCAGCCCGCAGGTTCCCAAATGGACTGTTGAATCTCTGGAGATATTAGTCTGCTTCCCAGAACACAGGCTGAGCTCTCTGATCTCCTTCCAATGCTTGGCTGAGCCTGGCTCACCTCAGCTGGGTTTTTTACAGGGTAAGCAACTGGAACACCAAGCATCTGTGCTTCTGGGATTCCTAGCATCTATGCTAGGGGCAGGGATGCACACCTGAGCTGTAAGCAAAATGTCCCCAAACCTCCCATCAACTTTCCTTTAGCCCATTAGCCAACTTCTCCTTCCTCCAGTTGAGCAGCTCACTTCATCACAGTTGGCTTTCTTTGGCATTGCTGTAATTGTCACAGGATCAACTCCACTGATCTTTCCCAGCTGCAGGTTCTACCTCATCCTTGCATGGCATCTCACAAGCAAAGCAGACATAAGAAATGCTCCCAGGGCAGGGATGGGTGTTGCTATAATCCCCCTGGGGAAGCTCCAGCTGGAAGAGCCCAGGTCTCCCAGTTTGCACATATGTTGGCACCAGACCTGTGCACAAATATTGCAAGCTGCTGGAAAGGACTTTAGGAAGAAAACAATCCATCTCCTTTCCTTGTGCTCCCTAGCTCCACCTGGATAGAGGATCTTTGCATGCACAAAGAAAGTTTCTGTACTGCAGAAGGGCATATTTTTCATTTTTGCTTAGCTGGCTTGATAGGAAACAGCAGGAGGAAGAGAGGCCAGCAGAAGTTGCTCTGCAGGTTGACCTGAAAAGAGTCCATTTTTCCAGAGAAACTAAAAAAAGAAGTGGGAGGGAGAAAGTAAAAATAATTTTGAATTAAGTGAAGCAATTTGATCCTAACACATGGTTTGGTTTTTCTAGTTTATCTCTTAGGTCAGACTGTACTCAATTTACAAAGAAACAACACTTTAAAAACAAACATAAAGGAAATGAAGAGTTTCATTTCTAAAATGTCAAGGCAAGAAATTTTAGCGTTCCACATTGTTGCTGTTTCTCTGGGATGTGGAGAAAAGTAGTAACAGAATGATGAGTTGAGTATTTGTTTCCTTTCCCCTCGGAGACAAGTCAATAAATTGGACCCAAATTCACAAACCAGTTCCTTCAAGTTTGCATTTTTCATCCCCAAAAAAAATCATTCTGCATGAAAACTTTGCCAGATTTAGGCTCTAACACAGCAGCCAGCATTTGGAAATCAACACCTGTCTATTGATGGAGTTTGCTATTTTTCTCTCATGCCTTGAGGCAGCTCAGACCTGTTCCCTGTCTGACGTGTTCTGCTGCAGTGCAGACCACAAACATGTCCACTGCCTACAAAACAAAGTCAGCTCTGCATAGTTTCCTAGAGCTCTTTCCCTCCTCATCCAACCCTAACATTATGTATCTTAGATGGAATGGCTGTTTCCCAAGTGCAAACAGCAACAAATTATTCCTGGTCTGTCAGAGGAACATTCCCTTTCAGCACCCTCTGTGCAATGTTGGATATTTCTGCACTGTAATTACACCAGGGTGAGATCTGTAAGCTGCAGTCCTCACCTGCCTTCCATTAAAGCCTGCAGAACAAAACATGGCCCATGCTAGAACTATTTAGGGATTGAATTTTGCATTTCAGCCAGTGTTTAGATGAATCGAGCAGCATATGAAAGGAAGTGTGAAGCACAAGAACTGTACAATGAAGTACAATTTTGCAGCCACAAGAACTCCCACACTGGCCTCCTCTTTTGAGATAATGGGATGAAGAATTCATAATAGACATTGCTGATCAGGAAATTACATATGAAAAGAACCTGAATATTTGGCCTTCTATTTTGCATGTTTTCATCTTTTTTTATAAAGTGAACTGAGAATTAGAGATTAAAAGTTTCAGGTTTTTTTGAATTAGGGAATCGCTTCTAGAAGTGAAGTTGCCAATCCACACTGTTAAAAGATCTTCCATTAGGATCCACACAAAAACCACATGATCGATCTAGAAAACACAAACTTTTGTGAAAAAAGGCCGATTGGAATGGTAGCAGATCATGTTTTCACACATCTGCCCCGCAATTTTGACATCTGGCTTTTAATTCTGTTGTAAAAGAAAGAAAATGTTTTCTTTAATCAAAGTACTTCAGGAACTGAGGCCCTGAACCAGCCCCTGCCAGTATCAAGTACTGTAAGACATAAAATTGTGGTAGTTGTCGAAAATGAAAAGAATTGCAAGAAAAAAAGTGAATTTAAGTTGATGTGTCTCAAATTATTTTCTTTCTGGATTGCAGTGCTCGTTTCTGTTTTATGTATTTCTAAAATTATGTCAATCAAGCAATCAGTGAACATAAAACACTGAATGATGTGACAAACTAAAACCAAACGAGCTTACAGTTAATTCGAGTTAACCCAGGGAATTCCACCCAAGTGTTTCCCCTTAAATGAAGTGTATGCAGCTCTCAGTTACAACAAATGGGTGCCCAGTTTTGAAAGATCCGGACCCCATTGGCTGCACAGGAGGGGCAGTGGCAGTGTGAACAGAAGTAGCCAAGAGCATGATGTGCCTCAGGAGGCCAGTGTGCAGTACTTCTGGAGATTGAAAAGAAAAGTATGGTCACAACAATGCTCCCCACAGCCCACAGAGTTCTTTCCAACAAACTTGTCCAGCTGCAAGATGGCAGGATAAAGTCTCTAATTTACAGGGTGCATTCAATGAGATGGGAGCAAATAACAGACGTCCCTGTTCAGGTGAAGGTGTCAGGACACAATGTGGAGAAAACAGAGAAACATCAGTCTGAGAGGAAAGGAAACTGGGGTTTTGGAGCAGGAATCTTAGAGGGCCTGAAAAGAAAAGCTAATGAGGAAAACAGAGTTAGCAGAGCTCTTTGCTGAACTTAAGAAAATACTAATAGTCATGCAAAGCATGTGATGATTCTTGTTAGGTAATAACAGTGATTCCTCTTTTCTCCCACACCTCTGATTGCAGGAACCCAGGGACCTCTAATAGGTCCCTGTGTCACAGATGGCAAAATGCACCACGTTAGTGGAAGGTGCCATCACATTGCTGATGTCTGGTGGTGGTTATGGCTTGTCACTCTATGCCCTGAAAGCAAAATGCAGAGATGGTCATTGGGAAGGGATCAGATTCAGCCTGACAACTGCGCCTCTGGGAAAAAAGGAGGAGGTAATGAAAGTAGAGGTGATCTGACATGAATTGGAGTCCTGTCCTGTGGCCTCTGTGGTTCTTTGGCTATTTTCATGTGACAGTTCTTGATGATTTCAGTAAGACAGGAAGCATTCAGGCAGCTGGGAGGGAAGTAAGTCTGTTTTTAATGTATCTAGAACTGCAGCCTGCATTTCTAAGAAAGCCCCTGTTACCATGCTACTTACCTGTAATCATTTCTGTGACAATTAGCCCAGTGGCTGTCCAAGCTGCAGTCTGAAAGCCTGTCTGAAGGAAACTCTGAGCTAGAGATCCTACTGAATAAAAAGGTAGGACATGATAAAATGCAGAAAATGTGGCACCATATCAACACTTACCCCTCATACTGCTTGCAGAACAGTGTTTAAGTTTTTTGCCTTTGGTTTTTTTGCAAGAAAAGCTATCCTGCACATGGTATTATAAGACTCTGAGAAAGATGCTTCACCAGCCTGCTCACAGGTGTTCTCCAAGCCTTCATCATGCCTAGCAACCCTGGAGGAATTTGTTCAAAAGTTATGAAATGTGCACAGAAGCTCTAAAATCCTACTAAACCCCAAAGCCCTTTGCATTGCTCAAGGTGGGCAGGATGAGGTGAGGCTGTCTCTATCTCATCACAGTCACACCAGCCCCGAGGACATTTCCTTGTAGAGAGGTCAGGTCCTTCTTTAGAACTTCCTGGAGAAATGTGCAAAAGTCTCCTAAGGAATTTCAAGATATGCTTTGGGGTTTTTTTGTTTTGTTTTGGGTTTTTTTTTGTCTAAAGCAAAGGCCAAATCTTGTGCTTTCCAGACAAGTAAGAGGCCTGAATAATGTACTTTGTCTCAGAGATCGGGATTTGATCCCCAAATATAGTGCAGACTCCCTGTGTCACTTTGGCAATTCACTTTGTGATGGATTTTCATACACTTGGCACTAAAGCCAAGTCGTTACAATAACTATATAAGGCAAGATCCCCAGAAGAGCTCATTTCCCCTTGTCCAGAGTTCTTTGGAAGAATCAGCCCATATTTTTATTTACTAAATGGGAGCTCAGCTCTCCTGAAAATCTGCCTGTGCTTGGCAGCCCCAAGTTCTTAAGAAACTCTATCCCTACACCTCTCTGCCTCCATTCCCATCTGCATATTGAAAGAAACCATCTTTCCTTGGAGCTCTTCATCTGACTTTTCTATCCCAACCATGAGTTCTCTGTGGTGAGACCTCTCTCAGGGCATGAACCTCTGACACACACCTGCCTGCCCCTGTTACACTGCTGGTAACGGGAATCAAACTTAAAGAAGCAAACTGCACAGAAGAAGGACACTAAAAAGGGAAATAAAACATCACAGTAGATTCTTCTTTGATGCACTTTAATATCTTTTGTTTTGCAAGATTCTGGGTGTTTGGGACCTATTTCTGTTTTGTTCACTTGGAAGATTAGAAGGCACATTTTCTGGGAAAGGCAGTTTCTCTTTGGGCTTTTAATGACAAAGAGGAATAAGGATGAGCATGGTCTGTCTAGAGTGAGCATCAGAAAGAGAAAAGCTGGATTTCCAGGATTTCCCAGGAAGTATAAGGAAACTGAGCAAACTGAACTTTCCCCAGTTTTATGGCCACAGTAATTCTGCTTCATTTTTTTTCTGAAACTGGTGCTTAGCATAGGATTTCTCAGAGGCTGTAAGTGCTCCTTTTAGCTGTGGAAACTTACTCAAAAGAAAAGCTGCAAAGACAGTTGCACTTAAATTATACACTGCCCCTAGCAGATCAAAACTCATTCCTACCTGTTTGTGTTCCAGAAAACCAAGTCTCACTCATCAATGTGGGTCTCTCACTGATTGGCAGTGGACAAATGTCTAGAGGCAATGGAGAAAACTAAGGACAGTGTCAGCAAAGTTCTGATAATGAGACTCAGATTTGCATTAAGACTGAAGAGCTCACAGCAACCTTTCCCACCAAAAAACATGGAGCACCTCTCATATGAAGACAAGCTGAGAGAGTTGGGGCTGTTCAGCCTGGGGAAGAGAAGGCTCTGGGGGGACCTTATGGTGACCCTCCAGTACCTGAAGGGGGCTTACAGGAAGGTGGGGGAAGTTCTATTCAAAAGGGTTTGTAATGATAGGACCAGGAGTAATGGTTTTAAGCTAGGAAAGGATAGATTTAGGCTGGATATTAGAAAACAGTTCTTTAATATGAGGGTGATAGATCACTGGAATGGGCTGCCCAGAGAGGTGGTGGAGGCCCCATCCCTGGAGTCATTCAAGGTCAGACTTGATGGGGCTCTGAGTATCCTGACCTAGGTAGAGATGTCCCTACTTGTGTAGGGAGGTTGGACCAGACGACCTCTAGAGGTCCTTTCCAGCCTGAAACATTCTATCATTCTATGATACATTATATGTCTCCGTAGAGCACAGAGCCACACTCCTGTGCTTGCTCCCTCGCTGCTGTTGCAATCCAAGTTTTTGGTACTTAATTACTATGTTGTCAGGGAGGACTTCTGGACAGTGACAATGCTGCAGTGGAATTTCCCACCAAATAAAAGGGTTTATGAAGACAGGAGTGGGAACATTTATCTGAGCAAAACCAAGGCACAAGTATCTCAGTTGCATGTGTTACTCCCCCATATGGATGCTCCTGAGTTTGAAGCTAGTTGTGTTATACTTTAAGTAACAAAACAGGTAAGTCTCTTTCCTTACCACCCCCTTTGCGATGCATTTCACATCTTTACAAAACAGCAGTGTCAGACTGTGCCGAGCTGTACACAGGGAGTGGCCTGGATAGAGTCTTTCGCTTTTAGCTAATCTCTTCAAATCTGAAGAGCAGTTTGAAGATTTTACCCTGTGAGAACTGCTTGGCAGTTCAAATTAAATTAATTAGGCCAGGCTCCAGAAGATGTGATGTCACAGCAGGCTCTGCAGCAGTCTTAGCCAGCATCCTAATCCCTGTTCACAGATGGGGCAGAAAGAAACACTACACCCTGTCCACAGGCTCATGAGGAGATGAGTGAGATATCACAGGCATTTTCTTCCCAGAACATGACTGGTTCTTCAGGCACAAAGGCAGACTGCTGTGCCTCACCACTGCTTGGTGGCTCCCCTGCCCAGATATGAGCAAGTTGGGGCCCCAAGGGCAGCAGGGGAGAGGAAGATGAGGTGGTATGTTGCAGAAATTCAGGCCCACACAGAATTTTTCGTTATTGGCCAGGTTTATCTCCTTGATCTCATTACAATTTTCTTCTTCTTTTTGTTTATGTCTTTCTTTGAAGGATATATGGTTGCACTTGTTAGCAATATTCAGAAGCAAAGCAGTTAACCAGCGATTATTCCAATGCATTGGTGTGTGTTGGTATTCCAGAATGACAGAAAGTCAACAGGGGTTTTTTTAAGGATTCTTATTTGAGGGAGGGCAGAAAAATAATCTTCTACTCCTGAGATTTGAAAAAGCTTAAGAACTTCTCTGCCATGAGGGAGCAGAGGTGTTTGCCTGGTTCGCCTAGTCCTCATGATGAGCTGCACTTACATGCTATTTATGCACTGGAGGTTGGTGTAGCTTTCGTAAGGAAGTAAATCCAACAGGATCCTTAACAGTGAGCCAGCATCAGTATATTATGGTAGCAAAAATCTGTGCATTAGCAAAACCAGGTGGTGCCATGAATATGGCTGTAGCAAGGCCCCATCATTTGTTGTGGTAATGATGCTAACTGATTGATAACTCAAAGTCCCATGGAAACCAAGCTTCCTGAAAACAAACCTGCTCCTTCTCCTCCCGTTTAGACTCAACTCTTAAACAAAACAGAGAAAAACTTGAGAAATTAGACACTTGGCATCCCAAAATAGTTTTACTGGCCCTTTATGCCTCCTAAAGAAAGGCAACATAGTGCTGCCTGCATCAATCTGAAGATAAAAATGATTTCTGAATTTAGGAAACCAAAGACCAGAGCATTTTGTTTATCTTAATTTCCTATGCATCTGTAGATATGAGATTAATCATAACACTTTTTTCAATATGTTGCACAGACATGAGTTTCAAGCTTTTCTAGTAGAGTACTTTGTTTGCTCCACTTTACAGATAAAGAAACAGAAACATGGGAGGTTAAATTGCTGGCTATAACATGCTGTGGATTATTGTCTGATGACTCAGAGAGCAACTCTTGACCTGTGCCTGATTCATCTGACTCTGCTACTCTAGAAGTTCAGAGTAGAATAATTCAGGTGATATGTCTGGTATTAGTGGATTTCCCAATGCCTACTCAAAACCACTGGCAAAAACATGGTTCATAGAATTCAGTATCAAACTAAAGAGTGTTCCTGCCACAGCCAGGATCCGAGCCCTGTCCTTCCAGTGACCCTGCTCTTTTCACAGCTTCCGTTCTCCATCTGCTGCAGTCTCGTGCTGTCATGGTGTGTTGTCCTCCTCCTGCATTGCTTTCCCACCACTGGTCCCTTAAGGCTCTGAGAAAATGTAGGAGGAGCTGCTAAATTTCCAAGAAGCTAACTGGATCAAAATGCAAACCTTAAAAGTGAAGGAAAACCCTCCCCCCTGCAAAAATGTGTCTCTCATCTATCCAAGTGACAGCACTGTGATGCTCAGGGTATTCTGTGTTCACACCTCACCTAACAGGCTCTGGCACTTCTTTAAGGCTGTGGTTCCTGGAATAATCTGATTATGTGAAAATGCCTACATTCATTTAAGGAAAATGCTAGTAACTCTCTTGTTGGAAGAGAAAAGCTCGAAAGTATGAAATGGAGGGGATCAAAATCCAGGTGGTAAATTAAAAAGCTGTTGGATGATTTCTTTTAGCTCATCCCTCAGCTTGCCCTTGCTCGTGAGGTGCTCGTTCACTTGTGAGACCCTCCTCTGCCTGTTGGGAAGCACTCTGAGCCACAGGCTATGTGCGCTTCCTCCATGAACTATAACTAACACAATATATTAATCATAAGTAGGCATCAGACTAGTCTGGCACCCTGCTGCTGGACCAGCTGTGCTGGAAGGAGCACACATGGGCTGAGCTGAGGGGACATGTTTGCACCAGGAGTGCAGTATGAGGTGTAGAATGTGTAGCGGGATCATTGCTTTGAACTCAGCAGAAGCCCACTTGGTGAGGGCAGTGTACACTGCACAGGAGTGTGCTGAAGCACAAGCTGCCCAGGAGAGACAGTGAGGTTGTACTTGCCCAAGTGTGCCATGGAGATGTCTTCCGAATACCAGTCCTGCCTTAGGCATAGCCAAAATCCCATCCCCTCACCTGTGAGAGGAGAGGAGTCTGTGATACAGGAGCGTGGATGCTGGATCCTCTTTTTCCTATTTCGGCCAGACAAAACCAAAAAGCTCTTTAATTCTCTCCTGGAGAACTGGCTTCTACATGGTCAGCCAGTGGTCAGCCAGTGGAGAAGAGCAACTTTATTCATCACTTATACCTTTCTAAACCTATCAGTTAGGTGCTGATCTTGCTGAAGGTTTGGTTCTCATGTGGCATGCAGGGCCACACTGTCAGGGGATGCTATAACAGAGTAGAAAGTTATTTGGGCAATTGTCTTCAGGCACTCAAAGAGTCTGAAATAGCTTGTGGTTCTCTTTTTTAAAATAACACCTCTGAGGCACAAAAGCAAGATGGGGTAAGTGCTGGGAAGGAGCTCAGGGTGCCCATGGCTGGGCTGGGCAGGTTGACCACGCTGTGCTACCCCCGTCAGTCCTGGGGGCTTAGTTGGCTGTCCGTACACAGGGGCTGCAGAGACCAGCACAGCAGCTCGCTCACAGCACGGGATCAGGATTTCAACCAAAATCCAAAAAAACCGGGAGTTTTACTGGGATAAGGGCTGAAGGGACAAGGGCTTGTTTTGACAAGGGTGGTATTTAATGGCTGTCGAGTGTACTGACATGGAGGAGAAAAAGCTACTTACGTAAAGCCACTACAAAAATTGAAAACAATTTATCCCTAATGCCTAGATTTGACTTCACTCTCTGCAGGGAAGATGGAGAAAAAAAAAATTCTATGTGCTCTCAGTTTTCTGTTTAAATGGGCACTTTTCCTTAGGAAAAGCCTTTGACCTGCAAATAGCTAATACAGAAATGTTCCGCTTTCTTCCAGCTTTTTAAAGCTGTTCTTCATCTCTCCTTCCTAGCTAGATATGCAAGGGGAATTAAGGAATATCCAGCTACAAAATGATTACTTAAACCTGTAATATTTCAGAACACTACAGCCTTGCCTGGAAGAGATTTTGCAAAAATTTGGCTCTGGCAAACAAATGGGAGCTCAGTCATTGATAGAGAGGACACAAGTGTTATTTCACTGAAGAGTGAATTTTAAGTCATTTTTATCTCTATAAAATAGGAATTCAGCTAGTCAAATCTGAGAAATACAGGAAATCTCAGCTGGAAAAAAACCCCAAATATACCTTTACAGTTAATCATCCTTGAATCCCCACCAGGCTTCCTAGAGGTCATGCCATCATTACGCAAACTCAACAAACTCCATAATATCCATGTCAGGAAGAGCAATATTGAGTGCTACAGAAACGGTGCTCAAGGTGTCAGAGAACTGTTCCCCAAACATGGATGGAGCAGAATGGTTTTTATAAAGCCACCCGCTGCTTATGGCTAGGAAGGAATGGGAACACTGACTGCAGTGGTGTTGCAACACACACCTGAGGATACACAACAAATTCTTACAAAAGTGAAGAGGCTGCAGAAAGAAAGCGGATCTTGAAATAAAACGCAGGAGGGGAAGGAATCAATGCTACTACAGCACAAGGGGCCACAAAAAAAAAAAATGTGATGGGTTTTGTTTGGGTAGTGGTATAAGGCACACACAGGGAAAGGAGAAGATGGAGAAAGAAGTGATGTACATTTCAAAATAGGAAATGTGCCCCTCAGAATGCCTTTGAATTGCTCTGTGTACTGCTATGAGAGACAGTTTATCAGTTCCTCTAGAGAAAATCCTTATCAAATAACTGATTTTCAGTGTGACTTTGAACTGAAGTGTGTGAACCCTGGCCCAGAAGTGGTTTCCTCCAGTTTCTGGAAGTGCTGCAATGGAAAAGGCATTGAAGCTGTCACAGACAACCAGGAAAACCCATCATGGTACCCGTCAGCTCCAGCTTGGATCAAGGCTTGGAAAACTGAGGTTTTATTCCCAGATCTTCCAGTAAACTGATGTGTGACACTGGAAAAGGCAATCCACCCATCTCACTTTCACCACATGTAAAATGGGAATAATCACCTTTTCTGTATTGTGCTTTCAGTTCTACTAATGAAAAGAATAGATGAGTTCAATATTAATTACTATTATCGTTATTAAATAAGCATTTAATTAGAGAACAGCCCAGATCTTAAGAGCCTTAAATCAAAGATACTGACTTGCTAACCCCAAGCTGCCTGGCATCAGTGCTGCATGTATGTGATGCTGCAGAACTCCTGCTCTCCCTGTCAGTGTGGCCACAGGGCTCATGGACCCGCTCTCTGTGAGCTGGGAACCACCACCCTGAGCTGTTCATCTTGGGCATATGGTCCCTTGGGGAATGTGCCACTGTTGGTCAATCTGGAGAGAGGAAGATAAAGGCTAGTGTGCAGGGAACAGCTGCAAGCCCTAATGAAGAGTCAGTGTCTAAAGAGCTCTACCCGCCCCACTGATTGCAGAGACAGAGTAATGATGTGCTCTCACACTCTCCCTGCTGATGGGATTTCTGGATAATCCATTTAGCAGGCCATGAAAATCCTTTCTCACAAATCAGCATGCATTTTCAGTTACAAGCTACCTTAGATACAGTTGTCTTATTTTATGAAGGACTTATGAGAACAATCATAACAGAAGTAACATAACGGACCTGACGGTGCTCTGGGTATGGATTCGGCCTAAGGCTGCTGCATTATATTAGCTGGAGTTATCTGAAAAGAAAATGCCATTGACAATTGGGATGGACTTGACTGGCCCCTCAATATATGCAATTCAGTGGAAAAATGAAAGAGCTTTTCCTCCACCTTTGTGGACTCTGCCTTAGAAACATGCAGAGACAATTCTTGCTAAGGAACATTACCCATACTGATATCTGAGGTTTGCTCTTAATTCACCCAACCTACCCTTTTCTGTCTGTGCCACTCTTTACAGCCCTCACCAAAACTATCTGTCTTGTCTCAGTGCCTGCAATGAGCAAGTTCATTTTTTAAAGTGGGTTATCTTGTAGTAACAGCTTCACAATCAATACTCTCCCCAGTTATTCTAGGAGGTATGATGTCTTTATACAAACATACATCAAGTCTTAAGGTTTATCTTTGAGAAAGATGTGCATAATAGGCTTGTGTATAACAATGCAATTTACATAGCAGATATTATCCTTCTTAAGGGCTGCTTTATACTTCGGGATCAATGCTAATTACACATACGAGGAAATTATTGAAAGTCTAAAGGCTCAAACTTACCAGACCTGTATTATGAGAAGATGACTGAGGTAATACATTTTCCCAGATTTGTGTTCAACAGCTGTTGAACTGGTGGAGCTTTCCTTAGCAAGGGAAGAAGCATCACCAGTTGGAAGTCTTTCATTGCCTTCAAGAGTTTTGTCCAGTAGGTTGTTTGATTTCCTTTTAGCTTTATCTCAGTAGACATGTTTTTAAAACAAAACTACCCACCTTTCCATGGATCAGTGATGAAAAATATACAGAAAAATATAGCAGCAAATAATTGCAGCCAACAAAGGTTTTGTTTTTCTCTTAAGGGAATTCTCTGCTATTAATGAACTGTGTAAAAACAAAAGCTGAGGGAAGTTAGTATGGGATGAAGTGGTAGTAAAACTAACGGAGAAAAAGATCAACACAAGCATAGGGATGTCTGTAAAAACCAAGTGAGAAAGGAAAAAACCCCAAAAAATCAGCAGTTCTGCAGCAGTAATTTTAACTTGTATTTATATTCATATAATCCACTACTGTTTTGAAGCAAATTTGCAATCAGATCAAAGTTACTCTCTGACCAGGTGGGCATGAGTGCAAAGACAGCATGGCTATGCCTACCATGTCCTCATGGCAGTGCTATTGGGTGGGTCAGCCAGGACAAGGTTCCTAGCACAGCAGGTGCCCTCAGCCTTCCTTTTGCTGTGCTGAAGAGCATGAGCTGGGTGTGGGTCAGGCTCAGCCAAGTCCCCTTTCCCCAGGGGTGGATGCTAAACCCCAGCAGTTAATAGGGCAGAAGCTGGAAATGCCAACCTATCATCACCCCATTGTGAGAGTGAAGGGGACACTTTGGTTCCCAACTGTTTGCCATCTCACCAGGGCTTGCTTTACCTCCAGCTCAGGTAGATAAAATGAGCCCAGCTGGTAGTCTGTGGCTGTTCATCACATTTTATGTACTTAGATGGAAAAATCTAATAGACATCAGAGATGGGTTTCCTGAATATCAAGGGTACTGGCTGTAGTGGAGTTTAGGGATGGAGACGACAGGGCTGAGTGTATAGGTCTGGAAGGTTCAGGGATGGAGGAAGCAGAACATGGGGGAATAGGGCTGTGGAAACAGGGCTGCAGGGGACAGGACTGGCAGGGACAGGGCTGGCTTTCCAGGCTTGGAAGGCAGCTGTCTCTCAGCTGGATCTGCACTGTTTGATCTGAAGTGCCTGAAGCTGCCTGGAGCGCTGAGGTGTCAGCAATCTCTCCAGGTGATCTTTCCAAATATGCAAACCATACATTTACAGAACATTTATTGCCTTTTCTTGTGCTCCATCCAGCTCCGCATATTACTTGGCTGCTTTGCAGTGGTGGCAATTCCAGTCCCTCATTTAGGGACTGTATGTTTGCCTGCAGGCTAGACTAAGGTGTAGGCAGGTACTCTTTGGGAAGGAAGAGGAAAAATTCTCTTCCTCCCCTTTGCTGCCATGGGAATGCCAGGCACTCTGAGGACAGAGCAGAGACTCATATGCAGACCCACAGCAAGCAAGGCTTGCTCTGAATTTGAAGAAGCAGCAAAATGTCCCAGGAGCTGATAAGAGGAGAAAATAGAACCCTCTTTTTTAGCCTCAGTTGGTCTGCTTGATTGTTTCTTGTCCACAGTGTCCTGGAGAAAGGCCTGGGAGGGAACAGATGCTTTTGGATGAGCTGAAAGTATACAAAAATGGTGCAGGGTGTCCAGGAAAAAGCCTCTCCAACAGGAAGACCTGGAAAAGAATCGGAGAGAGGAAATGTCAGTCCAGGGGAAGCAGGGAGGGAGGGATGCACCACCACTGATCAGCAGCTCAAGTGTCTGTCCTGGGGGGCAGGAGCAGCATGGCCAGAGCCAGCACTGGTGTCCCTGCAGCTGCAGAGCTGCCTGCTGCTGTGGTGGAACACAGAGGAAGCCAAATGTGCACCCGCTCAGCAGGCAGGAAGACAGTGTTTTCCTGCAGAAACCATATTTCACACCTGTTTATCTCTGCTCAGGGCTTACCCCACCAAATCGAGAAGCTTTTCCTTTAGTGATTATTCTGAGAGCTCAGGAAACTCCATCCTGGCCTTGAGTCAACAACATCTCCCTTTCTCTTTCATGTCTTCAGTGCTTCACGATGTTTTGGAGAAGGCAGCTGGGATAGTGTAGCAGAGCTGTCTTGCTCTTTCTGAAGAGCAAACATGCTATGTCCTGGGAGCAGGTTGTGCTTATTTATGTGGCAGCCCCATTGCAAACATGGAGCTACTAAATGGACCCTAGAGCTCTCCACAGGCACAGGCAAGGCAGTAAAAATAAACCTCAAAAAATGATGACAAAGCCGCATCCTTGTCATGGATAGGGAGCTTATTCCCTGGCTCAGGCTGCTATGCTAGTGAGA
Organism: Brachypteracias leptosomus; assembly: GCA_013401335.1. Taxonomy (NCBI): domain Eukaryota; kingdom Metazoa; phylum Chordata; class Aves; order Coraciiformes; family Brachypteraciidae; genus Brachypteracias; species Brachypteracias leptosomus. Next base: position 252,440 of record VYZX01030835.1, read on the forward strand.
TGTGGTGGGATCTTGTGAATCATAGCAGCAGCCACTGCAGGAAGGGTTTGGAAACTGTAAAGGCTTGAGGAAGGACAATGGATATAACTGGAAGTAGCGATAAGTCCGCTTTGTAAAACAGTGTTTGAGGCTCTCAGTGTGGTTTTGGAGTTTGTCAGAGAAGAGTTCAGAGGGCTGGGATCATTGCTTGCTTGGGTGGGTCTCATCTGACTAAGCACAGATATATTTAAGCTTATTCTTTAGACTCCCTTTGAAGTCAATGCAGAGAAATAAGCACTTTAGGGGTGCAATTCTCCTGCTGAAGGAGAAGTCTAAAACAGGTGACAAAGATTGTATCCTCAAAGTATCTGTTTCCCTCAGCTGAGGATAAAGAGCCTGTGGTGTCTTATTCTGCTGGAGATAACCCTGCTGCAGCTATCTAAAGGAAGGCAAAGCAAACCCCACCGTAAGTGATGATAAAAGAAAAATGTGACCAGGGAGCTCGTCATTCTGAGACACAAAGTGCAGCAAAGTCTGGAGCTGGACGTCAGAGCACGGGGGGTTTAGATCAAAAGGAAGGGGTTTTAGGAATGACAACCAAGCAGGGGAATGGTTTAGCATAGGCTGGGGTGGATTTTCAAAACCCAGAAATTTCCCTATAATGCATTTTTAAACAAAAATACCCTAGTTCAAAGGCAAACTACTTCAGGGAAACTCTGGCCTGAGCTGCTTGGGAAGTCAGAGTAAATGATTATAACAGTCTTTTCATATTCTGTATTTGGCAAATCTAAATGGCAAACCGAGGACAGGTTTCACCAGCTTTAGTACATTTTTTTTTAAGGTTTGCAAGTTGTCACATTACAGTGGTGAGAATTAGGTCTGATAGGCATTAGTAATGTTGAGCTCACCATGGCCCCGTTTGCAGTATCTGCCACTCCTTCACTGGGGCTGCTAGAAATAAACATTTCTCTGCTTGGACTGTCCAAGGTTGCGTCAGGAAAGCAATTCTTTAGAAAGGGCAGTGACTCAAATCATTCAGGATTTTGCTTCACTGAACAAAATGGGACACAACTGAAACTGGGATGTTGTGGAAAGGTTGGGGGATGCTTATTTTCCTGACTGAGCCACCAACAGGTTTTTCCCATATAAGCAGTTACTGCTCATTCAGACACAAGAATGGCACAGAGGTGGGAAAAAGGTTGAAATCAACTTCACAGAAAGTGAGACAAGCATTTTTTTCCAGGCCAAACAGAATAGGTGTATTGTTTAGGAAAGACTGCAATGAAAAATGTGCTTGAACCAGAGCAAAGTGCAGCCTTCCCATAGCTCTTGGCTGGTGTCTCTGCGTTGTACCTCGTGCCGCTGCCACATCACATCAGTGAAGCCCTCCTACAGAGCTTTAAAGAAACAAACTGCCAGCTCTAATGTGACCTGTCTTCATCTTACAGTTTTCTTGCGTAAAAGCAGAAAAAGAGAAGGGTTTGTGGCAGCAGGGGCATCCCTCTGTTTTAACACTTAATTTTAACAAACTGTGCATCAAAGATTTTGTTGTGATTTTTCCCTTTCTTCTGCCTTTTGAAATATTTTTTTGGTCCGCTTGAGAAAAACATTTCACAAATTATCTTTTTTAACTTGTGTGCATATATGTGTATAAGTATAGGTACCTATGGCATAAAGTCTTCTGTTTGATTACACTACCTGGGGCAGGAGTGGTGTTCTTGATCTAGCATCTAGCAGGAGTGGCTCCTCAGAGACCTTTGGGAAGACTCCTGGGCTTCATTGTATACAGAAAGATACTACAGTAACATAATAGGATGGGTTGTTTGCTCAGTGGCCAACTGGGAAAGTATCAGGCCACCACACCTGGATGCTACACAACCCTTCCTCATGTGTACAGTAATTTTTTTCCTCTTCCTCTCCATTTAGCTGTCAGTGTTTCTCCAGCCTCATGTCACCTCCTCCAAGGTATCTGTGTGTATTCCCCAGTGACACCCTCAACACAGCACAGCTTCCCAAGACCTATGCTCTGTCCCTGATGTGTAATCACTGTGCCTAATCTCCCACATGCAAATTCTTCAGTCACTACTGCTTGCATTGTTATTTTGAGTCACTGAAGCTGGTTATTATAAAGATCTGTTTAATCTTCAAGTCTCATCCCTTTTTCATATGCAAAGATCAAATCCCTTTTGAGAGGACACATTAAATATTTAATGTTATACTACACTTGATCTTCGCCAAAAGCCTCTGAAAAGGTATTTGTGAAATCCTAGGCTTAATTAATACTTGTCCTTTTTTTTTTTTAATTTCCCACTTTGCCCCTTGTCCTCCCCCTAAGAAACAGCAAGTCAGTGTTTAAGAGGAAACAAGTAAAGGGAAGCACCATGGTGTATGAAGAATGGAAAATATCATGCAGGGTATCTTCAGCATAGGTGAGGTGTTGCTGTTCACCACCTCCTCATGGGCTCCATGACATGTTGCCTGGTACAACACTGGCACCAGTCAGTGAGAGGTCCCAGCAGACCCCCTGCCTGTGGGTGGCCATGGAACATCAAAAGGGATAGCAAGGAAGCTGAAAAATCAACTAACAAGAAGCAACAGTGTTCAGTCCTAGTCTGGAAGGAAGAGTGGAGATGTAGACATTCTGGGAATAGTGCTGTTCCAGAGGTGGTGTACAACGTCTGCTGCCTGCTAGCTGCTGGCAGAGGGAGTTTCATGGTGACCTCAGCCCTGTTTCTTATCTTGTTGATGTTAGAGCATTCACTCCCTTGCAGAGAGATAGCAGGATCCTGCGCTGTTCCTCCTTCTCCCCATGTAAGCCTGGAAGGACTGCGATGGCTTGTTTGGGATGTCTGGGTAGAAGGACTCTGTGGGGTGGCTGGAGGAGAGGCTGCCTACTCCCTCTGCAGCTGCACAGCCTCACCTGAGCTGGTGCAAAGGAGCCTGGAAAGCATCACCACGATTGATAGTGAAGGTGGAGTGACAGAACACCTGGAGGCCCTGTGCTATCACATACATCAGTAAGAGCTCTGCTGCTAACCTGTGAAAAGCAGCTCTGCTGCTTAAAAGTGCAATGAGAGGTGAAATAGTAGTTCAGGACTACATGCTTAGAGAACTGGCCTGACTAAAGAAATTCTGAGTTCGAGTAGCTTACATTAAAAATGGCATGTCAAGGCAGGGAGAATTTCCTATGCCAACCTGTAGGTCTGATTCCAGTTTTCTTTGCTGCACCTTTCTTATGGAAAACAGATGAGTTTGCACCAGGAGCCTACTTCTCTGTGAACTGCATCCCTGACCTGGGCAGAAGGATAACCTTCTACAAGATATTGCTCTATTTTCTGTGCTGAGTGGACAAGAGCATAAAAATACTTTCTAACCACTAATGAGAAACTCAGAAATTCCTGTAGTCAATGAACCACAGATCAGTAAAATTAGGTCACTTGGAGGATCCCTGTGCCAGTGCCAGAAATCTTAAGGCTTAAAGGGCTGGCTTTAAAGCAGAGCAGGCATACACACTTCAAAATTCTAAGTCACCCCTGAGCATCCTGATCCTAACATGTGCAGTCCTGCTTAGATCTTGTAATGTCATTGGTGTCCATCAGGGACTCAGAAGTTGCTGCAAACATTTGTTTGATCTTGGCAAGCCACCTACCCTTATGATTTTTCCACTCTTGTCTGTAGAAGGGAGCTCATGTGATAACCACTTCCAGCATTGCAAGATGCTCCAGTCTTACAGCTAATGTAACTACCTGAGTAGTTAAGATACATACTCTACTGACCTAGGTAGTAGATGCAGATCAGCACACAAACCTAGATCTTCATATGAGGCAGGCCTGGGACTTCTCAGATTCTTGTATCTTTTAGTTTTTAACTCATGGTAACCATTGGTTGCACCGATAAAGCTCATCTTTGGAAAAAAAACAAGCTTCAGGGATCCTGTTTTCTGTAGCCCTAGGGAAGACAAGGATACGAGGTTGTGGGCATAAGGGATACAAAGATAATGAATCCTTCTGCTGTTTCAGGTGTTGGAGAAAGGAGGACTGGGAATAAAATAAACATTTTCCATCTCACCAGCTATTTCACCTCAAAACCCAGGGTTTTCAGGGCTTCCAAACTGATTAAATTCAGAAGGAAGTAGACTCCTTAATGCTCTTGTTACTCTGACAGCCCAGTAGCCCTACTGAAAGGCAGCAGAGAGAAGTTCAGCAAGGATCACCTGTGTGGCATCAAAATTCAGGAGGGTGCTTCCTGGGGTCCTGGGGTTGATGTCTCTGGAGACAAATGGAGCAATTTGGATGTGCTGCTTACCTTTTCATGTGTACAAGGTGGCCCTGTGTTCCTTTTGGGGTAAGGATACATTGTTTAGGAGAGGAAATTTGGCCCCTTGCATGGGCACTGAAAAGAACCCAGTAAGATTAGACCATGCACCCTCCATCAGACCTAAACCAGCTCTTCTTCATGGTCCTGTCCTGTGAGATGTTGAAGGACAAGCCAAGCCCAACCCATGGCTCATGGCATCCCACCAGACGACACTAGCTTGGACCTTTCTCCTGTTTTGCTACCAGATCAGCACATCTGCAGTGAAGCCATAAAGAGCAGTCATAGGATTTTGTTCACAGACCCCTTTTTTTGATCTTTCCTCTAAACTCCTTTCCTCTTCTTCCCACCTTCTGCTGTGACTCCATGTGCTAGAAAAGTCTCAGAGTGGCAGTGCCTGTGATGATATTACCCGGGCACAGAGCTGTCAGATGCTTCTGCTGGTGGCAGTCCAGCCTTCCTCCTCTCCCAGTGCTCTCAGGGGACCTTTCACCATCTGCTCCCTCTGAAGTACAGGTTTTCATGCATACTGCTGGTGCTAATAAGAAACATCAGGGTCGCTCCAGCAGAAATGATAATTATCCCCTGCAGCTGGGTGATGATTTTAGTATCTTCCCAATGGGAAATGTGTCACTGGTTACTGAAGAGCAGCAGAAATAACATCAGACAAGCCAACGACTTCAGCTGGTAATGGGGGAGAAATGCCAGATTTCCTTCTGTATAAAGGAGGAGCTATATAAAACCCATATACAATCCCTAGTCCTTCAGGGACAACTTCAGAAAAGCATCCACCTGGGTGGCTGTAGGAAAAGCACACTCATGGTCACTGCCTTCCCCTTCCTGGCTCCTGTGGAGCTGCCTGCTTAGCACCCACCCATCGGGCACGTATGAGTATACTCCATGTTGCTGCATCTTGCCAACACTCAGTGCAAGGCAGGAAACCTGGGATGGAGGGTGCCCTTGGGCACCTCCAGTGGGGACCAGTGTCCCCTGAAGTAACATTCCTACAAGCACATTGCTAGACTGCTTTGAATGGGGGCAAGGCTGGTGTACAAGGAGCATTCCCAAGGATTAGTCTATCCACAAATTTGAAAAAACATTATATCTCCATCAAATAAAAGGAAGGAATAGCTGGACTCAAGCTTCCTGAAGTTTCCTGCTTAAGGGGACAGAAATATTAGTCACATACCAGTCTGGTGCTTAGGGGTAAAAAATGTATTTTTATTCTGAATGACAACATCAAAAAGACCAAATAAAAACAAACAGATGAAAAGAAACATGACAGACTGAAAAGAAACATGCTGGGCTGTTTTTCATATTTTTAAGACTTGCCCATCATACGCATTTAGTTACCTGTCCTGCGTATATTTTGGATGCTTTCATTGCTCACACACTAGCAGACCATTTGCAAGGGAGTCAAGCCATCATGTCTGGCCAGGTATGCACCATGGTTTCCCTGGGCCATGTGGTGCTCAGATGCACCATGCAGTCTTTCACCATTCAGCACACATGTGCCATGCTGCAGCAACTCCTGCCAGCTCTGCTCTCCATCAGGCAGCTATGACAGCCAGCACTGAGCATCCTTGTCAACAAAAGGGCTCTGCTCACAAAGATTTGTAGCTTTGGGCTGCACAGTTGGTAATGCCTCATGTCTACTAAAGTAGACAGTCTTGGCTGGTTCTAGAAACACACGACTACTTGTGCCAGGGCTAGCAGATGCTGACTGCAACATGCAGGTGTCCTCTGGGCAGGAGAGGAAGGTCACTGCATGGAGACAAGCATTCCCCAGCAGGCTTTGGGCTGGACGCAAAGAGCAGGAGCAAGACCATGGCTCTGGGTCCCTCTCTGGTTGAGATTTGGCTTTACTGCCAGTGGAGACACCAAGGCACAGAGTGACCACATAGAGCTGCAGGCAGAAAATGAAAGGGCAGGTCAGCCCAGCTGTTTTCTTCCATCTGTGGTAGCTTTGCCAGACGTTTCAGTGGCTTCCTCTGCCTCATTGATGGTTGATGGTGCCGGCACCTGCAAAGAACCGGCTTTTTGGTGGTGTTAAAGGTGGGATTACCTCAGGATGCTTTAGTTAACAAAGGAAAATAAGCAGGAGGAGGCTTTTCCCAGCTGGGAGGGAGTGTGGGAGGAAGCATGGTGGGTGACTCACACACCACCAGCCCAACAATGGCAGGAACTTGCTGGAGGAAATGACTAAAATAGCCACATGGGGCAGCCCTGGAGAGCAAGCTTCACATAAATAACCAAGACAAAAAAGCTGAATTGCACAAGGTGAGGGAGAGCAAGCAGGGAGTGGGAGAGGGGAGGTGTCAGAAAAGCATGGCGGAGGGAACGACTGCCATCCTCCATGGTGAAGGACCATCTGTGGCGATGGCTGGAAGGTCAGCAGCAGTGCTGAGGGGTGCAGGAGGACCATGGCCTTCTCCAGGCTCCTTATGCCAGGCATCACAGGTCAACTTTGGGTTGAGCTGGGACTAGGCAACCGGTCATTAGCTGTGCAAAAACACAGCCAAGCAAAGGCTTTCTTCTCCCCCTTCCCCTTTTGGAAAAACATGGCTAGAGGCAGTTACATCAGCCTGACTACACCAGGAGGAAAGTATTTTCCATGTTGCTTCTGCAGAAGAAAGGTGAAGCCCCCATCCCTTCCCTGGCAGGGGAGGCAGAGCTGCCACCCCTGGTGCAATGTGCCCAGAGAGCCCAGCTCCGTCTGCTGCTGCACACTTTGTCCTTGTCCTCAAGATCACAAACACCTTCATGCAAAGTACACAAGGCTTTGCAGAGTTTATATTTAAAAAGTGGCTCTAATAAACAATCTCCCTGCAAAACAAGCAAACAGAGGAACGTCACCATGCCAGTCTTTGTTTTTGAACGATGTTCTTCCCATTGGCTATTGCTGAGATTAATTTGTTTCTTCATCACAGATATTCCCTATATAAAATATATCGTTTATTAGCTTTGATCTCCCCACATGCTGTACGTGAAGCTGGATCCAAGTTTTCTACAGTTAAGTACTACCACATGCTTCAAGAGCTCAGTATAGCCTTTTCTATAAACTAGCTTAAATCAGAGTAAGAATTTGAACTGCTTCTTGCCAAAACAGAGGGTGTGCCTCCTGCCCAAGCTAAACTCTTTTATTCATCTCTGCTCTGCTCATAGTTAATCTGCAGTGTAGCAGTCTGGGTTTATACAATAGCCATTACATCCCATATGGGAACACTGCAGCCTTCCAGTGACTCTGGGAAATGCAGAAGAAATCACCAAACAGTCAAAATCACCAACAGTCATGGAAGTCTTTCTGATCTTGGTTAATCCCTCAGCATCCTGGTTACGTTTGTTCGTCAAAACACACAAAACTTTGGGAAAAAATATGAGGTGGGGGAAAATCATCCATAGGATATAAAAGCTAGCCAGCCTCTGGAAACTCATTCAGTCCTTCATGGTCTCACCATCCACAAGGCCATTTCAAGCACAGGAATATCATTTATCACCATGACAGCACAGTTTGGTCCCAGAGCATCAAATGTCCTCATCTTTGTGGGGAACTGCACCTTTCAGCATCTTTGGGAGGGGCTGAAGGAGAGGGCTGATCTGGGCAGCAAGGGCTCATTCCTGCTGGTCCGGTCTGCTAGAAATCAGATTGAAGCAGGGTCCGGTTTGGTCCTCAGTTACTTAAAGACATGTTCCTGAATGACTAGGACTAAAATAAGCAGCACATTTCCAGGAGGGCAAGGAGGTGCAGTTCGGGGGTAACAGGGAGACATGTAAATGTGTGGGCGTCTGTTTGCCCAGCCTGTGGCATTACTTCTGATGTAGGCTTGTTCCAAATGAATGATTCTTTACATGGTACTCAGCTGCTGCAGGTGGCAAAAGTACTGGGAGCTGGTGTGCTGTGCAAAGCTGTGTGCTTTGCCTCCATTCAGACACCCCTGTGGACTCTGACTGGCATCAGGACCAGGGCATAGGGAGCACGGCTGACATTGAAAATGGACTGAGGCTCTTGGCAAACTTCCTCTTTCTTTGCTTTGGGTGAAGCCCACATGCTTTGGAAAGTATAGAATAGGAGATCACACTTTCCCAGGGCAAGGACAAAACACAGACGCGTTGGAAATGAGGCATCATTAGCTCCTGTGTTCACCAAAGGGCTTGTTCTTTGGTTCTGCATGAGCTTATTTTCCTCCTGCAGCCTTGAAGGGCTATCAGAGGGTCAGAGCCCAGTGGTCTCCCAATGTTGCTTGTAGCCATGGGGGCAGAACTAGGCTTTCTGGGCTAAGCATTCAGTTGCATTGTCCTGCTATACTCAGAGGGTGACCCAGCAGGATTTCCCAACATTTCTCCAGACCTGTTCCAGTTTGGGGCTGGATACCCCAGCTGGCTGTTTTGGTCCACTGAGAAGCAGGTTTCTTGCAGTCCTCTCCTGCTCAGAGGCCCATAGCACTGGAGAAGCTTGTCCTCACCCTGGACTGACCATTAAAGCAAGCATCCACTTGATTAAAAAATACAGAAACAATTAAGCACTTACTGCTGTTTATGTTTGCAATAGGATCCTTCTTCCTTGTGACTTCCACCTCTGACCCTAATTCCTCACTCTGCACACAGCCAAGCATGGTTCAGACAGGGGAAATAGTAGGGGAGATTAAGATTCTGGACTTTAGTTAGAAATATAAATCAGCTTTGAAATAGTCACATTTTTGGCCTAACTAAAGGAACTCATCTGTACAAATCAGGCTATGGCCACTTTTTTGTTATAACTAGAAATATGCCAGTTTCCTGGCTGTTGGAAACTATATTTTTGGTTTTGGTTTTTTTTTTCATGACAGTGCGGTCATGTACCTGGTAATGTTTAAAGAGAAGTTTAAAGGAGGGGAAAGAAAGAGGAAACATAAAGGCAATGCTGTGACAGTGGCTGATGGCATGGCCAGGCACAGCAGCCCTTGGTGAAATGAGAAAGAAGCTGAATGAAGGGTAGAGCACAGGGCCCCAGGCTGTAAATGGAGCATGTTGGAAGGAGCAAGGAGGAATTGTGAGACCCCACGATGCCCCTACTCCTTCGGAGTATTTATTTTCATGGTTTTATTCTGTATCTTACCACACCGATTGTGACACACTTCACAATACTTTGTTGCTGGTGGGTTCTTGTGCTGGTGACCCTTGAACCCATCCCTCATTAGCTGTCATGTGGGTCCCAGCATCTCCTGGGACATCAGCTTACTGTGAATTTGGAGCAAAGGGGCAACCTACCACATCAGCAAAATCAATCCTCATCCCAAGACCTGCCCAGAGGTCCCAGCAACCTCCAGAATGGAGCCCCCGTGCCCAGGGGCTGCAGAGCTGCTAGCCACAGCTAACCCAGCATCTTGCCTCACTTGCCAGCCAACATTTACTTCACTCTCTGTAAAATGGGTAAGAAAACTGTTTGTGCTGCTTGAATGTATATTAAACATACGCAGCTTTCCCACTTTGACCTGCTATTTCTTAACCCAAACCATTTCACTGACATAGTTTGTGCTACAGCCCTAAAAAGCAGTTGCATTGGCACAACTGAAGTGGACAGTGGGAATGACCATGGTCTCTGCTGGCAGAAAAAAAATTCAGCACCAAGCTTCCACCTTATGCATGACAAAGACCAAGTGAGAGCCCAGAACAGCCTTTGGGATAATAACTTTGTATGTGAGAGGCAGATAGGAGAAAGTGTTGGGAAACAAATAATACATTTTCTTTTTCCAATTCTACAAAATGAAGTTTTAATTCAAATATCTCAGGACTATAGTAATGGGAGGGGAAGTGCTTTAGGGTATAAAACATTTTAAGTGTCTCATTGCAAAAAGTAGCTGAGAAATGCCCAGCAATAACAAAACTTCAGCTTCACATCTGTTCTTAAATAAAACAGCTAAAACCTCACTGGACAGTTTCCATTGACAAATCTGGATGTGCTGGACCTTATATTAAAACTATTTTCTCTTTGTAGCCAGCTACCAAAGTTTCAAAGCAAAATGTTCTGCCCTTCACTTTGATTTCCTGCCGTCCTTTTGCTGCTCAGTGTCCCATATGGCATTGATGGTAGATGAGAAGCTATTTCACTAAAAGCTGAAAAAGAGAGCATCTCCTGCAAAAGCAGTGCTTGTAAAGCTGGATGTCTTTGAAGATAAGAAAATAGCACCTTTTTTTCTGAAGCCTGGCATACAACTACCTTTCTGCTGGCCATGTCAGCATGGCTTCCACAGACTGAGACTAAGGCTTTGTAAACAAAACCCAAAGACATCAGGAGACTGCCTTTCTGCTGCTGATGCTGACATCATCTGCAGTGGGTTACCTCAGCCCCAGTACCACTGTGCTTGGAATCCTTTGTTCACCTTGCAGCAGCATGTGCCTGGTCTCCAGCCAGCCCTCTGCCAGCGTGCCCACAACATCCTTCACAAACTGTTCAAACACGAGCACGCTCTTTGATCTTGCAACTGTTTGCAGGCTTCTATGGTTTTTTTTTTTGCATTTCTGAATGGTTTGTGATTATTTCCTACCAGGCTCCAGACTTACGATGTATGATTATGAGTGTGATCATGATTTGTGTTGTACTATTAGATGAGTGAAGGGATTGCACAAACAGAAGATCTGGGAGGGCACATCTGGAGAAATGTGAGTTACCGTGGGGCAATTTGACTCCGGTGGCATTTGGAGGTTGACAGGAGTTTGAGGAGAGAGTGCATCATGGAGCAAATTCAGCCTTACCTAGCTCCTGGTGTAGGCAAGTAAAGTGTCCACTCTGACCTTTCCTCCCCCTCCCCAAAGCAAATAACCAATCTGTCACATCTCCTTGGAGAAATACAGATAAAAATACTGATACATGTGTCTATGACTCCACACAAATATTCTGCTTTTCCAGGCACCTTCCAAGGCAAGTCTTATTTCTCTCATGTGGCAGCAAGGATGTTGGGAGCCAAAAACCTTCAGAACCAGGCCGCAAGAAGTGGCAAGTACCACCACATCTCTGCCCTTACAACTCCAATATCCACCACAGAAAAGGACAGCAGTTGTGCAACTGTCATTGTTCATCAGTGTCTCAGCACCAGGGAGAGCCAAAGAGCACCTGAATTCACTCTAATCGTCTCTATCCGTTGAGTGTGGTTGCAGAAAGTCAGACACAATCAACCTCAGAGTACAAGTGATTGCTGCTGTGCTTCTCCTTCATCACATTAGGGGCAAAACAGAGGCTATGTGTGGATCTGGACTGTTCCTCTGGAAGCAGTGCTGCAGAGAAACCTGACTCACCGTGGTGGGGCTTTCCTGCTTATAGCTCTTCCAGGAGTTGACACTTACGTAGTTGGTTAGGTTTCTGCCCCACCAGTGTCCTTCACACCAGTTTCTGGTGCCCTACTGGGTAGGCTGCATAGCTTGGCAGCCCTTGACAGTGGGATTAACTCACTGAGTTCTTTGGAAATTACTCTTTGGTCATATGCAGATTAATAGAGAATGACACCATATAATTCACTTTCTGCTACATGCGGAGAAAAAAATACCTTATAGGATGCACCTTATTTTCTAAACAAGCCTACAGGTAGGACCTTCTCTCTCTCCAAGTTAGAACTATTGCTCCAGAACTTGAAATTTAGTTGCAGCCTTTAAAGAAGAATCTCAGAATGGCAGGGGAGTGGGCCAAACTCACTTCTGCTGGTTTAGGGGATTCATTGTGTCCATCATGGACTGTGTACTTGGCTTTAGAACTCTGTTTTATGCAACCTGCTCTGGGCTTGCAAACATGGTCTGGGTGTGTAACAACAAGCTGGAAATGAAACCTGGCTCTCCATACTAACTGTTAACAGGTCTCCCAGGGTGGGAGTTGCTGAATTTTTTCTCTTTCTTTTTTTGTCCTGGAACAGCGGGTAATGTTTTCTTGGATAGAAATCTTTCCAGCTAGCAGTGTCCAAAATCCAAGTGTCACACCATGAAACTATGGAAGGATCCGGTCTCACTGAAAGAGCCAAGGAGGAAAAAAGTGTCAGTATGGGGCAGACACAGCTTTTGGCATCCAGACCAGACAGGAAGATGGGGAGCAGGCTGGGACTGAGGCAGGTTGCTGGGGTGACGTGGGTACATGCAGAGAGAAATGGGGAGGAGGGCTCATCCTTTCCACCATCCAGCTCAGAGGCTCTGGAGATGAATGGGCAAAGGCCAATATTTCTGAAAAAGCTGCAGTGGTGTATTAATGCATAGAGTGCTCTTCTGCTTCAAGAGGCAAACAAAAAAGGCAGATGAGCACTTTAGAAAAAACCTGTCGTTTCAGTGTACGCCTGTTCCACCGAAGCGTGAGGACCAGCATGCTTGACAGCAACCTCTGGGAACTCTTCCCTGAGCTTGCCCAAGGCTTGTCAGGAGCATGATCAGCTCATGTGGGGTTCACTGTGGCGGGCCAGGTGGGCTCCTGTGCCATGCCGTGCTATTCCAAGCATGGGGCAGCTGGGACAAGGGTCCCCAGCACCAGCAGGGAGCAGTACAGGGGGGCAGCTCGGAAGCCTGTGCCACCTCTGGCAGCTGTACAGCTAAAAGCTGCTCTCACTTGCCATTAGCACTTTTAAACATCATTAATCTTTCAGGAAAATTCTGCAGTATTCTAAAGCACACCCTGGGTAGCAAGTTACATTTGCATGTTTAAACAGAATCTTTTCAACTTTTCACTGTGAAGATGCAGCAACAGTACCCCTTGCTGGGGATTTGGTGATGCCAGTAATGGGGCTGGGATGAGGTTAATGGAAAACCCTCACCAGAGCTCTTCAAAATGAAGTTGAAATTTTCAAGTATACACCACAGAAGTTTAAGTCTGCAGCTCTTGTGCCCCTCAGAGTGGGAAATGTGAGTCCACAGCCATGCTGCAAAGCTTGTCTCCTCCTCTAGGCACTGAGGAAGGAGGAGGATTTAGAAATAAGGTGCTGGAGGTGAGTGGGAGGAAAAAAGAGAGAAGAAAAGTAGATATATAGAGGTTATAATTACATGGAAACATTGCTCTCGAGATATTTTTTTTCTAGAGAATACTGTAGAACTGAATGGGGAAAAAACCCAACATGCTGTGATCACTGCAGAGAATTAACACAAAATTGCATCCTTGCTATAGAATGCTACAGACTCCCCTGAGACGGGGTGGAAATCTGGTGCAGGAAAGACTTACCCTCAGTGAAAGTGGTCAGGCTAGGGGATATTTAAACAAATTGGACATACACAGGCTCATGGGACCTCATGGGATGCACCCACGAGTGCTGAGGGGCTGTCCAACTGTGAGGCCACTCTCTATAAACTTTGAAAGGTCACGGCAATCAGGAGAGATTCCTGAAGACTGGAAGAAAGCAAATGTTCCTCTTTCTTCAGTAAGGGCAATAAAAAGATTTGGGGGAGTTCGACAAAGACCAATGGTATCCTGGGCTCTAAAAGACAAAGTACTGCCAGTAGGTCAAGGAAGGTGATCCTTCCCCTCTACTCAGCACTGGTGAGGTCACATCTGGAGTGTTGTGTCCAAATCTGGGCTCCCCAGTACTAGAGAGACATTGACATAATGGAGAGAGTCCAATGAAATGTCGTGAAGATGACTAAGGTACTAGAGCATCTCTGGAAGCTGAGAGAGCTGGAACTGTTCAGCCTGACAAAGAGAAGGCTCAGAGACAATTTCACTGCTATATATAAATAACTGATGGGAGGGTGTAAGGGAGATGGAGCCAAGCTCTTTTCAGTGGTGCCCAGTGACAGGATAAGAGGCAATGGACAAGATGAACAGTAAGAAATTCTATTTAAACACAAGAAAAACCTGCTTTACTGTCAGGGTAGTCAAACACTGAAACAGGTTGCCCAGAGAGTTAGTGAAAGCTGCATCCTTGGAGACATTCAGCATCAACTGGACATGATCCTGGGCAACTTGCTCTAGCTAACTCTTCTTTGAGCAATAGGTTGGACTGGATGATCTCCAGAGGTCCCTGTCAACCTTATCCAGCCTTAGCAGTCTGTGATTCCAATGTTACTCAGCTTCAAATTGCTATGATTTTTATTTCTTCATTCAATCATTGATATAAGGACTTTTTTAGTGAATGACAGATGAGCTTTTTTTGGTAAGAAGTATTTAATATACAGGACTTTATGAGCTGTTGGCCCAAACAAATAGTCCACAGATCTTCATGGGGATTAAACCATGCAGCCACTATATGTACCTAACAGGGCTTGGAAGAATTACCCTGGAATAATGAGAATTCTGTAGGAAAATGCCACAGAACAAATGATATAATTATTCTGGTTCATGCTTACAAGAGTATGAACAAACCTTCTGGGAAGACTCTTTTTCAAATTCAGTTTTAGATAAATCTGTGGAGGGATAGGAAAGGTTTCCCAGCTCACCTGGGACTTCAGCAAAGCCCTTTCTAATCAATGGCCTCATGCTCCAGCCTCAGAAGAGAAGGACAGGCAGATTGGTTCAGAGCTTGCAAGGAGTGCTTTGGTGCCTTTGACATGTGCTCTTGCAGAAGCAGCTATTCCATGTTAAAAATAAGTATTTTTTTTCACTGCAGCTTGCAGCTTCACACTGAGAGAAAGAAGCTAAGCTGAGAGAGGGAGAGCCAATGCCGAAAGGTCTGCGGCAGGCAGAACAGATG